>VWYI01003964.1:177-11303 GCA_013399455.1 Anthoscopus minutus
GGGTATCAGCATGTCCTTGTCCAAGACCATAAAGCTGAGTACCATGATTGTCATCCTAACTATCTCTCTATCTGCGTCCTGCAGGAGCTCCACAAGACTTTCAGTCAGGCTCCACATTTTTTCAGTCTGTGTGGAACACAAGTCTTTGAAACACCATACTGCTGCTGGGCCTAGAGGCCAAAGGCCTGTCCCAAAGCACTTGGGCATCTGAAGCAGGAGGCAGGAGAGCTGGGAGCAGCTGCCTCCATGCCCAGCTCTCAGCAACACCCAAGTGCTTTCTCCAGGGCAGGTTCAGCCACTGTCCACTTCTCACCATTGAGGGATCCTCGGTGAAGTGGAGAAGGCCCCTGAGAGCCAGGTGACGCTTCTCCCTGCACTCACTCTGCAGGTGCCTTGACAAGATTTGCAGGACCCTATAAGCTCTGTGTTCACTCAAGTCCAGGCATTCCAGGACCTGAAAGGCAGCAGGCAGTGACAGGAAGCCGGCCAGCAGGAGCCCGGAACTGCACAGGGCTGGGCCCAGGCAGCAGCACAGAGCGCGGGCACCGTCCCAGGCAGCTGCAGCTACGAGGGCAGAGAGCTGTCAGGCAGCTCAGCGAGGCAGCGCTGGCCATCTTGAGGCTCACCTCTACAAGGAATGCCAGAGCATGCAGATCCCAATGTGCCCCCTGTCTGCTGAGCAGCCTGAGTAGGTAGCGAACAATTCGGGAACACAAGGGTATAGAGACAAAGGACATCTCCCTGGCGAGAGAAAATGTAACCAAGACTGTGAGCCTTGGGGCACAAACCTCTCACAGGAGTGACTCACAGAGATCTGGTCTTTCCCCACCAGCCTGCAAGGGGACCTGCGCCTTTTGGGAGGTGGTTGCTTGTGGGCACACCCCTCTCACAGCCTTTTTCAGTTTCCTTGGCTGTCCCTCAGTGACGAGGCTCTTGGGCCCACGACCACGGGGACTGTGTGGTATACCCCACACACAGGGCACAAATGCCAGAGGCAGTGGGGAGAAGAGGGTCTTACCTGGCCAGCAGAACCACGGCATAGTGCCGGGTGTCAGCATGGAGCAGCGTGTCCCAGCCACGCTTGCGTTCCATTGACAGAACCACTTCTTCATTATGCATTTGGTAGAGCAAGGACTTCAGGGTCCACAGCACAAACCTGTGTGCACAGCAAAGCCCAGGTCATGCTGGGAGCACTGGCTCCTGCCCTTGGGATGTGATAGGGACAGGAGGACTGGGATGGAGCACCTGTTGGGGCTGGTCGTAAAGCAGTGTTGCTCCTGGCATCCCTTCCAGAAATCATCAGCCTCCTCTGGCATCTGTTCTGTGCTGAAGAACACTTGGAAGAGCAGATGGACAAAGAGCCGCGGGAAATGCACCATCACTATATGTGGGACACAGGGCAGCTGGAGGATCTTCCACATCACCATAGTTGCCTGCAGAGGACAAAGCACCCCGAGGCAGCGCTCAGTGCCCAGGTGTCCATGTGTGGCAGGGCCCAAGCATGGCAGGGTGAGGCTGAGGGAGGTGAAGGGGAGCACTGGGCTGGGTGGCCCTGAAGCAGCCCCTAAGCCAGGTTTCAGCCCAGCGCCTGAGCAAGGACATGCAGTGGGGGAAGGAGGATGGAGAGCTGCTGGATAGGCAGCCTTGGGCTGAGCAAAGCCATTTCCAGAAACTCACAGCCAGGGCAAAAACACCCATTTTGTCCCCATCTGATGTGCGAATGCTGTGTTCTGGCCAGTTGCCCAGCACATTGAGGAGTATCAGATGTACCAGCTTCGCAGTCCTGGGCAAGCACATAATCGTCTTCCACATGGACATAGCAGCTCTGTGGGGTCAGAACTGTCACAGGGAAGTCCCAGACATAGCACCATGGCCTGGGCAGCAGCGGGGAGCTGAGCTGGCTGCCAGCTCTGCCTCTGCCCACTGCCCCTCACTGGCAGCACGCAGGCAGCCTGGCCATGTGGCGACAGGCCCCTGAGGGGCAGCATAGGAGGATGGCAGCATGCTCAGGGCTTGACATGCTGGGGCTAAGAAAGGGAGCAGCCAGAGGGGCCTGGAACTCTCTGCTGGTCACACACCTGGGCCAGCTGTACAGGGTGATTGGCTGGAAAGCCCTGAGCCCTCTGGGCAGGTGGGTCCATACCTGTCACATGTTGGGGCCATGCGAGGGCCATCAGCAGGCTGAGCCTCAGTGAGATCCAGCAGGGTCCTGTTCAGCTTGTGCTCAGAGAACTGATTGGCCATGAGCCACTGGTGGATGTATCTCACCATGGTGGGCACCTACAGAGGGCATGGGGACACTTGGAAAGCAGCCGGGGGAGTCAGGAATGTCCCCAGCTTCCCTAGAGAAGTGCTTCCCTTCCCACCATGCTGCAATGGCCTCAAAGGCTTACAGTGACCAGCAGGCGTGGCTTGAGAGACCAAGCAATTCCTGGAGGATCAAACTCTGGCCACAGGCTGCTTACTTGCTCTGGACTGGAAATACCCTCTTCTACAAGCATATCCAGCAGGGCAGCACTGGTCTTGGTTCTGAAGATGTGTGAGTATGGTCTGACCCGAGTGCCCATGTTGCTGGTCGCTTCGTCCCGAATTCTCTTGATGAACTTGCAAACCAGCTGTAGGAGAAGGAAGAGCAGGAAGCCAGGCGCATAGAGCTCAGCTGAGCAATGACAGCAGGCCCAGCCCAGGTGGGGATGGCTGCAAGTACCTGCGCAGTTCTGCGGAAGAGGCCATGGGCATGTTCCTGCTCTTGTGTCTGGTCCATGGCTGCATCTGGTAAAGAGCAAGTGCAGCCACAGCTGAGGGGCTGCAGGAGAGGCCAGAGAACACTGCCTAGCCCTGCACTCCCCAGGCAGGGACAGCCCTGGGATGACCCAGGGGATGCAGCAGGGCTGCTGCAAGGTGTCTGCCTGGCCCCTCTTCCGTCCTGTCTGTGGGTGTGTCTGCGGGGTATAGGATGGATTGGATTGGGATGGGATGGGCCCAGATGGCTGCAGGCACCAATTCTGTGTCCCAGCTCTGCCACTCACCTTCCTGTAGTGGCTGAAGTGGCTGCACCCCTTGAGTCTCCTGTTCTGGGGCAGCCCCGAGGCCTTCTTCCTCCTCTTCTTCCTCCACCCAGGCCAGCTTGGGCAATTTTGGGAGTGTCTGTTCCATGTCTTTTCCAACGCTCTTCCATTCTGTCCATGGGCACAGTCCCAGGGGATGGCATGCTGTGCAGTGGAGCACCAGATACCAGATACCAGTGCTGTGGCTCAGCTCTGCAACTCACCCTCCTGTGGTGGCTGGAACTGCTGAACCTCTTGAGTCTCCTGTGCTGGCGTAGCTCCAGCGCCTTCTTCCTCCTCTTCCTCCTCCACCCCGACCAGCTTGGGCTCTATGGCAGGTCTCTGCTCCATGTCAGTGACTGGATTTATAGCTACTTGCAGGAGAGATGCCTCGGAAAAGCTGTGAGTCAGAAAGCCCTGGAGTTATGCCTGGAAGGCACCTGCAAGGCTAAAGTCCCTGGAAGACTACAGGACAGCAAGTCCTGCACTCTGGTCTCCGGGGCTTCTGCCACAAGGACAGGAGAGTCCTTGTCAAGGATTGAGGTCTGGCCTTGGGGGCAGCAGCCACAGGGATGGGAGAGGCCTCAGAAAAGTTCTGGGTCACCAAGTCCCACAGTCCGACCTCAAGGACACCTGTGGAGAAGCCTCGGCAAGGCCACAGGTCAGCAAGTCCTGTGGTCTGGCCTTGAGGTCAGCTGTAGTAATAACGCCTTTGAAAAGCTCCGGGTCAGACACAAATGAGTCCGCTGTGCAGGGGCTCCTCACAGCAGCGCTCCTGGTGCGTCCTGTCCCAGAATGTGCACTGAGCACTATGGCATGGCCGTGTCACCTCCAGCTCCTATTGCACCACGTGTCACAAAGGGCTTTTTGATATCCTATTCCCTTCCATCCCATCCCACGGTGACTGTGCTGCATCGTGTCACAAAGGGCCCTTGCACACATGGCCACCTGCCCTGGGCCCACCCTCAGTCCCCCCAAAGTGTCCGTGGTTGGAAGGAATCCCTTGCCCCAAGTCTCTAAGTCAGACCAACAGGACCTTTAGGAACGGCTCAAACCATCAGCAAACGCTGCCCTGCTCTGTGGGCTCAGGGGAGCAGAAGGAACTCACTGGGCTGCTGATGCAGCTGCAGCAGGAAGGGCAAGGGGCCTTCCACAGAAGCTGGCACAGCCTCCTGGGGACATGTTCCAGCTTCTGGCCATCCTAACCCCATGGGAGTGACACAGACAAGAAACATGTGGGCCAGGGCACAAACGCTACTGTGAGCCCTGGGATCCGGCTAGCACTTAAATCAGCAGATGTGACAAAGTCCCTGCCCAGGCAGACCTGCCTCCCCCTGAGCCCTGGAAGCACTGGTGCCCCTCTCCTGCCCCAGAGTCCTTTGCCCCTGGGGGGTTTCTGTGCCAGAGAGCAGCCAAAGCCCATACGCACTGGGGGCTATGCTCCTTCCTGCAGGGGCTCTTGGCAGGAGCTCCTGGAGCTACAGTTGGCAACTCTTGCTATCTATCAGATGATGTTGCTCCTTCCTGAAATTATATTTTTCATGGAAAGCATTTGCAGTAGCACCTGAACACCATCAGCTGCATTTACCAGGTTGATTGGATTCCTATACAATGTCAAGTCTCCTTGTGATTTTCTTACTTTCTTTCCTGCCTTCTGGGAAAAAAAATTATCTGCCCAGCATCTGCTATTCTTCTCTGCAGTTGCTGCATGTCTGTCTGTGACAGCTCATGCTGAGCATGGCAATGGATGGCCCCAGACAGAGAAGTCCCCAGTGAACATCAAGGCAGATACATGGGGTAGGGCAGACGATAGGGATAACTCTGGGAGGAGAAGCTGTTCTCTGTCTCTGATTATGGTGCCAGCACCCTGAAGGAGCAGCCAGGACAAGCACTGGAAACAGAGAGGTTCAGTTTTGGGCACCACAATATAAACAGGTGTTAAGCCATTGGACAGAATGCAAAGGAGGTGCAAGGGTGCAGAATGCAAGGGTGGGGCAGGGTCTAGAGGGGAAGCCCGAAGTACTGAGGTCACTTAGTGTGTTCAGCCTGGAGAAGGGGACACAAAAGGGTGTCATTGTGCTCTTCAAGTTCCTCCGGAGGGGAATCAGAGGGGCAAGTGCAGATCACTTCACAGTTGTGACCAGTGACAGGGCTCAAGGAAAGGGTAGGGAGCTGGGTTGGGGCAGGTTTTGTTTCAATATCAGGGGAAGGTTTTTCACCTGGAGTACGGTCAGATGCTGGGAGAGTTTCTCCAGGGAAATGGTCACAGCACCAAGCCTGTCTGAGTTTGAGAGGTGTTTTGAACAATATTGAGCAGTCACATGAGGTTTTAGACAGTACGGAAGCAGGCAAGGGTTGTGACCTCTAGGTGTACATCAGCATATGCTTCCGAGTATTACTTTAGGCAGTGTTTTTAGAAACTAATTTTATGTCCTATCCAACTCCAATTCCTTGTAGATTGTATACAATGTGTAATCCTTTTGGTCACGTTGCTTGTTAGTACGATAAAAAAGAATATTGGTGTTGGGTGTCTCAGATACATCCAGAGAGTGTTAAGTGTATTATACAAGGAATAAAGATAAGGGAAGGAAAAGAAGTACTAATACATGTTGATTTGTTTGGAAATTTAGATAGCATTAAGAATGAATAACACATGAAATAAAATTGTTATTTAAAAGAACCCACTAGAAAGTATTTTAGTACATTAGATAGATTGGGGAGAAATCTTAGAGGGTAATATTTTGATGCAAGTTCAGCTGATTAAATACTCCAACCAATGGTAGACTTTGTATTAATTAGAAAGTTCTGAAAAGTGACCACCTAATAGAACTTTAAATGATCATGCACTGTCATAGTTGATGCTATTTTTAAGAAAAGATGAAAAATGAGATCATGTGATATGTGCAGACATGTTTTTTACCTTGAAGAATACCCTGAGTGGCAGAAAGAATGTGGCTTTCATTTGGTCCTTACTTTGGAAAGAGATAAGAAGCGGAAAATAGAGAGATGTAGTTCAGCATATAATATAGGGCAAAGATGTTTGAAATTGGCAAGAAAACACCAGGAAGAGAGTGTTGTAGATGTCCAAGATTTACAGTTGAGTTACCCCAGGCCAGCTCTACATTCCCCCTCAAACAAGCACTCCTCCCCCTCAATAAACCCAAATGATAGTGAGGACAAGATGTATAACCCTTGTGAGGGGACAACTTCAGGGACCCCAGTGACAACACGTACAAGAAATAAAACCCAGAAAGCTTAGCCTTTAGTCACGCCCTATAAGGCAAGTGAAGGTCCTACAGGAGAAGCTGTGTGGGTGAAGATCCCCTTTTCTACTGGTGAGCTGAATTTCTGGCGGGGAAAATGAAAAATGATAGTGAAAACTCTAGCAAAGTAGCAAAAAGATTTCAGTTAAAAGTCAAGAACTGATACCCAGACAGAGGTGATAGTGATTTCATGCTGTCAGAGCTAAGAAAAACAGAAAAAAGTTGGTGATAAAGACAGCTAGTGCAAATGCACAAATTGCTCGTGGAGCCTTACGCAGTACGGTGGGCAAGCTGTTTCATATTTCAAACCCTTTGTGGGACCCAAATGATGCAAGCAACTATGCAAAATAACTAGATACTGGGAACCAGTCAAATTTAAATTTCAAAATGCCATTTCTAAAGCAAGGATTTGGTCAGAAATATGTGATGTTAAACAGGAACAGAAGGAGTCAGCCACTGACTTTGTGGACAAGCTCTGGGCAGCTATGTGGAAATATACAGCCCCAGATCCCTCCTCATCAGATATGGGAAAGTAGCAGTTGGCTTCCCTGATGTTAGGGCAATCTAGCCCAGATATCAGGCAGAAACTGCCTTGAGAAGCTGAAAGAGCCTGTAAATAGAGACTTAAAGGCATTAATGAAAAAAGCATAGAAAGTGTACAATAATAAAGACAAATTAAAAAAAAAACAAAACAACAAAGCTCAGTACACCCATAGTGGCATCTCTGGATCAGCACCAGGGTTGAGGACATGGGTGTGGATGAGGCAGGAGAAGAAATACCAGAGGCAGAGGAAGTTCAGCTTCAGGCTAAGTTGGGGCCGAACCAATATGCATATTGTAGAAGTGAAGGACACTGGAAACTCCAGTGCCCAGAGCTAGCAGACAAAGTATAAGAAACTATTGTGCCACTCTAGGTAATAATAAATTACTGAGACTGGCTTAAAATAAAGCTAAAGAATGATAAAGAAGTTGAATTTTTAGGAAATACTGGAGCCACATTTTCAGTCTTGAATCAGTCATTGATACCTAAAAGTGAAAAATATCTTCTAGTAATGGTAGCCACTGGCCAGCCAGAAAAAGCATTGTTTCTGAAACCACTTAAATATAAAATAGAGAAGAAAATGGGAATACAGCAGGTTCAGAGGTCTCAAAGACCTCTTAGGCAGCAAATAGCTTAAAAATAGAGAATCAACATTTCAGTTTAGAAAAAGACAATTATATTAATTTAAGGTACCTGAAGACAAAATGACTTTAGCATTTGGACTGACAATTGACACAAGGCCAACAAGAATAATAACTATTTAGAACAAATATTGGATCAGGTGCACCCAAGAGTATGGGATACCAATACCCTGGGAAAATCAAAACAAGCAGATCTTATTAAAGTCTAGCTACATGCAGGAGTTAGGCCAGTAGTCAGAAAGTAATATCCTTTAAGGTTAGAAGATAGAAAAGGAATAGAGCCAACAATCAATAAGTTCTTGACATTAAGATTATTGGAAGAATGGGAGTCAAAATTTAACACTCCTGTATTGCCAATAAAGAAACCTAATGGAGCTTACAGACTCGTGCAAGACTTATAGGCAGTTAATGGAAGTGCTAAAAGTATTCACTCAAGAATTGCAAATCCCTGTACCTTACTAGCTAAACTTTGAGATGATTATATTTGGTTTTCAGTGATAGATTTTCAAGATGCTTTCTTCTGTCTGCCACTTCCAGAAGAAAGTCAAAATATATTTCCTTTCAAATGGGACAACCCAAGCACAGGCAGGAAAAGACAACCTTACCTGGATGTATTACTTCATCCAGGGTATTACTTCAAGGGTTCAAAAAATTTCCCATAGTTTTTGGGAATTTTAATTAATAAGGTGCAGTGATTGGCTCATGCAAATGAAGAGGAGTTATTAAGTATGGTGGGAACAAGTTCTGTTAAGGTTCATAGTTCTTCTGACATGTACTCTTGTTATTCCAGCTTCCTTTTGAACCCTTTTCTGTTCTCCCCTCCATCCTCCCCTTCCCCTTTTGTGGTTACTGCCTGGCAGCTCTGACCGACAGGGCCGTTCAAACATGTTGGGGAGGGGTGTACATGTGCCCCCTGGCAAGAGGCAGCAGGGAGTGGGGGACACTGGTTGCTGGCAGGCTTGGCAGGGTAACATCTCACCAGCAATCAAAATGTGAGAGGGCTCCACCAACAAAAGGCACAGAGGAATGACCGTGGGAGGAGCCAAATCTACCTCTAAGGATGAAGTCACGGTCCCTAGGAGGAGCCAGGTGTACACGGCAGAGGCATGAACTGCTGGAGGTCCTAAGAGGACATATAAGGACTGCTTATAAACATTAATGTGGCTGATGCAATCTTGGGTGTATAAAGGGTGGAGACCTGTAAGAGGATCCGAGATTTCCTTCATCTGCCTCATGACCGTCACAAGGACAGAGGCTAAGACTGTGAGAACCCCAACTGAAGTTCTGGCTTGGTTGAGGTTGATGCTTGCCCAGTGAGTGTTTGCAGGTGTCGCGACGATGCACTTGTTCCAGCAAGGACTGACAAGGAATGGCCTGTACTGTTCTCCTCCGTGTACTTCACGACCATGTGGAGGGCTGATGCAGCACAATGTACCTGGCACGAAACAATGGGTCTCACCACCATAGCCTCACGCTCACCACCTTCTCTTGGCCTGATGCCACTTGCTTTGGAGAAAGACTATAAAACCTTAACTTTCTGAGGCAATTTCTGTGCACCCTCACAAAAGGAAGACAAATCTGTGGCTGGACCAGAAGGATTTCGTCTCTCTGTTGGTATCTATTTTTCCCCCCTTTCCCTCTCTCTGTCTCTGTACTCTACTTGGTTTTCTCTACATCTTTCTCTCTCTTTTCTGTCGCATAATTGTTGTTAGCGCTCAATAAAAGTGCCCTGTAGNTTCTGTGCACCCTCACAAAAGGAAGACAAATCTGTGGCTGGACCAGAAGGATTTCGTCTCTCTGTTGGTATCTATTTTTCCCCCCTTTCCCTCTCTCTGTCTCTGTACTCTACTTGGTTTTCTCTACATCTTTCTCTCTCTTTTCTGTCGCATAATTGTTGTTAGCGCTCAATAAAAGTGCCCTGTAGTGATTAAACTGAAAGTCCCATTTGCTGTGTGTCTTTTGCACTCTGAGATTGGGAAACCATCACAACTCCCACTCGTGTGAGCAGATTGTGACAAGACTCCATTTTGTGAGCTGAGCCTCTGGTGAGCAGAGAAAATCTCACCATGCTCCCAAGCTTTTACCAAGCTTTTACCGCTTTCCTTTGAACCTTTAATGCATTGTAATTAATTTCTATTTACTCATTCTCGCCCAGGGTCTGAGTTGTTTGTAACAGGAATCAATTGGCTAAAGAAGTTGAGCAATGGCAATCTCTGCCTGGGGAAGGGACACTTCAACAGTATGCGGATGATTTGTTAATTGCTACTGAAACTACTGAAGAATGTGTTGAATGGGCAGTGAACCTTTTGAATTTTCTTGGACTGAGTATTTATTGAGTATCTCAACAAAAAGCCCAGCTGGAACAACAACCAGGTTCTCTATCTTAAAGAACAAATGTGCTCTACCTTAAATATGAGGCCTCTGGAAGACAATGGTCCTTGGGAACTGCCTGGAAGGAAGCAATTTGCCAGGTATTCTGACCACAAACCCTAAGAGAACTCTGTGTTTTCATTTGAACGAGATATTGGTGCCAACTGTAGATATACAGCTATGGATTGATCATGAAACCTTTATATGAATTGGTGAAATCTCTGAAAATGTGTGATATGGACCCCCGAAGTGAACAGGGCCTTTGAAGAATTGAAGCATGAACTCATGAGGGCCACTGCTTTGGGGCTGCCTGATGTGAGTAAGCTGTTTTGGTCATTCCATGTGAGAGACAGGGAATAGCTTTAGTGTAGCGTCGTGCACGGATGGAAGTGTGATGCTACCAAAGCAGTCTCCAAAGGAAAGCTGCTCAGCCTGGCAGCAGACACTGCACACTCCAGCATGCTCAGCACACAGCAGTGGAATAACAAGAGCAGCCTTTAGTATGGCCATCCAGAGGGGGTTTATTAGCCACCATGCTAGGGGAAACCAGGGACCAAGGGCCAGGATAAGCTGAGGGTCCAAGATTATATTTGGGTAGAAGGGGGCAGATCAGAGATCAGGGTTCAATAAGGATAAGGGAAATGGTGCATAGGAGGAGTTGAGGGAAGGGAGAGCCCATGGGATAACAGAGGTGGAGGATTGCACCAAACTGGTGCCCATGGGGAAACAGGAAGGGAGAAATTTCTAGGGCAAGGACATAAAAAGTAAAGAGGGGAGGGATGGCCAAGAGGCCAGCTGGGTATATAGAATTGGGGTACGTTAAAATGGCTGTGCAAAGAACTGTGGGGGAAGACCTTTCCATATAATTAACATGGGGGAAAACGTTTTCTTTACACATTTGCCTCATACCTCGGAGACTTCCTTCCACACCATTACTGCCCTTGGCTCCAGAGTCTCCACACTTTAGGGGCTCTGGCACAAAAACTGGGTCCTTAAAAAAGGGTAGTTTGTGAGCAAAGGCTGGCCCGACTGCCTTAGGGCAGCAGCAGCAGTGATCATGAACATTGGAAGACACTCTGGATCACGTTTTTGGATCACATGGAGTCCTCTGGTTCAAGGTCTCAGCAGTGGGTCCAGGGCCACTACGGGGGTTTTGATTTTTTATGACACTTTCTAAGACAGTTGCTTCTAACATCAGTTCAGTTGAGCCCCTGCATTAATAATAACAGTTCAATCTCTCACACTTTATCTATTCCTCAAACTA
>VWYI01003965.1:0-51566 GCA_013399455.1 Anthoscopus minutus
GTCTTGTCTTCTATCAGAAGGCAACACCACATGGACTAAGTAGTATCTGGCCTCCTACCTTTAAAGACATCAAAATATCCCTAATATATCTTTTAAAAGGTTTCAGGATCAAAGGCAAGTCAAATCCAATGTGGTTTAGTGTTTGTGAAACTCTGGAACATCTTTAGGGTTCACAGAGCTTGTTTTAACTTGCAAAATATTTTCCCTTTAATTAAATCCCATATTTCCCAGCCAGGGTTATTCAGTTTTATATTCAGCTGAAGTGAGAGAGTGTTGCGTATTCATATAATCTAAAACACTCACAGCAGAATGGGAAGAGAAAAATGGATGCTAAAAGTTTTCAAACATAAACCAGCAAATTGCTCATTAGCAAACAAAGTAAAATAGCGTCTAAAAAGGCAGAAGAAGACTTGACTACTCCTGCAACAAAATCACGAAGCAGCATTAGCAAACAAAGTAAAATAGCGTCTAAAAAGGCAGAAGAAGACTTGACTACTCCTGCAACAAAATCACGAAGCAGAAGTATGATGTCACTAATTTGCTTTAATAAGCAGAGTTGCCATCTAGGGTGCTGATGTTCAACCAGAGGAAATTGTCATAGAATTTTATACACCCATATAAATTCACACTGGCTGAAATCCTCTCCTAAAAAATATGGGGTCAATTTCTCAAATTTTTATTTTTGGAAAGAGGCAAATGAAGAGATTTCAGAGGAAAAAAAAGAAAGAAAGAAAATTGAGGGATCAACTCCCAAAGCTAAACAGATAATGGCACACTTAACTTACATAGAACTGAACTGCAGCAATGTGATAAATTAAGAACAAGGGAAAACCTACTCAGGATATTCTTACCCTGAGATGTGAGTATGTGTGGTATCCTGTCCTGTAGTGCCCTCCAAGATCTGAAACATCAGCTGTTCGATGATATCCCAGCTGCACTTGAAAATTCCCACTTAGAGCATCATTCCACGGACCTCACACTTGATTCTGCTGACTTCATTGCTCTCCCTCTTTAGGAAGAACAGAAATAGGATGTGACAGGCTTTAATACCATTCAAGGTTACCTCTAGAGATAGAAAAGATATTCTGGACATGACAACTAAATCGCTTTTGACAAGTGAGAGAAGTCCACCTGCAGTGACAGATTACTCACTTGAAAAACTCAGCCAAAGAGCAGTGTAAATTCAGAGATGTCCAGTCAAAAAAGTGTGAATGGGAGAAAAAACTGGGAAAGATTTGGGATCATCCTATTGCTTTATATCTATACTGAAAAAGTATTCTAATTCTGGTTAGATAGATTTGTATTCTTCAATAAGCTTCAGCTAAGAGACAGACAAAAACCTTTGGCTATTCTAGATCTGCTGCTACACATTTAAGCTGAAGCTGACATTAATCCAGTGAAGGAAATAGAACCAGACACAAATCTGCCATTCTGAGTGAAGATTTACCTTGGACACTGCCCCGGGAAGTGTCATCAAGACTTTCCGGTTGGGTATTTTGGAGATTTAAAGCTTTTTCTTGGCTCAGCAGACCCTTGCCAGCTTTTAGCATTTCTTGCAGACCACACTGTGTTCTTACCCTCACTCTGAAAACTGTGATTCTTTACTTTTCCATGGCTTTCAGAGTAGTGGTTATCCTTTAAGATATGCAAACTCTATCTGGACTGATGTTTGGAAACCTTTGCTTTGCTTCACCAATGTCTGTGGGAATTCTCAAAGGTACTCGTTTCTAAACAAAAGGAAGAACCATAGAGTAAAGGGTAATATCTCTACTACTGGACTAAAGCAGTCATTCCTCACCATCTTTCTGTCCATTGCCAAACCACTGAGATGTTCCCATTTATTTAAAAAACTTATTTAGAAATCTGAAGCTGGATGGGGATAGGAAAGTAAAGTCAACATGAGGTAAGGGAATGGCATTTCAGTTACGTATCTTGCACTAGGTTCACCCTTATTTGTTATTGCTAAATTAAATCTGGGCTGGAAAGAAGAGGAAAGCTATAATCAGTTGCTTTTAACTCAGGCTTAAAAATTGTGGCCAAAGTTTTTTAGTATTCTGGATTCCTTTGCCTAATTTCAATCCCACAGTGGCAACTGTGCTTAGAGAAATCTAAAGTTGTTTATAGGGAAAAATTTTCCTTCTATGGCAGTGAAAATTAAATCTTGAGATAGGGTTTTTTTAAATTTTTGTTTGGTTGGGGTTTTTGGTTGCTGGTGGTTTTGGTTGCTTGTTTGGTTGGTTGTGGGGTTTATTTTTGTTTGTTTGGTTTTTGGTTCTTACTGTAACATATCTCATCTCTGATGGCTCAGCTTCACTGTGCAGAGTTGTTATTTATGGTCAGTACGTAACATCTTATCCCTTCTGAAAAGCTGACTTGGATTTGTCCAAATGCCCAGAAAATGCTGTTCCCTAAATGTTTGTGTTTCTTCGGATAGTAAAGGCCACAAACTTAGTATAGGCAACATGTATCTACATTTTCCTTCAATCTGCCATTCCAGTGGAGATATTAAGAACTTGCTGGACACAGCATAAGTCGTAGTCTTCCTCAAATATTTTGTTACACTTTGCTGTTAAGAAAGTTAACAGTGCAAAACTGGTTCCTTTTTTCCTTAAAGAAAGTCTCCCAAGTTTCTCATCAGCTGCACTAGTCAAGGATGAAGTGGGGATCCGATGCTGTCTGAATGCTCAAGTACTTCCCTCTGGTTGTTTAACCATTGTCTTAAAAAGCTTGAGGCCTGATGGCATCAGGTCCAATTCAGGTACAAAGGTGAGTGCAACACAGTATTTTCCTTGCCTTGCCAAAGCCCCCAGGAGGATCCTATTCTTTTCTCTCCCTATAAATATTCATCTGCTCTATTTAGCCCTAATCTTGCAGTGTGAGGAGCAATGGTTAGGGGTTCAGTTGTGCTGGCTGGCACTTTTAGGAGAGGCTTGGTTCTTTAACATTTCAAAAGTGAATAGAAGCAGAGTATCATAGTGAAGATGCCTGGAATTTGGAAGTCATTTTCTCATGCACTTCCCCTTCCCTAGTACAGCCTACGAGGGAAGTCCAAGGTGTAGTTGGAAATCCAAGATGCCACTCAAAGTCCAAACTTAACCAAAAATTTGAGTGAAAACTCAGCAGCACCACAAAACCAGATTGCTGTGAAACACTTTTTAATGACTTTCTCGCTTAGAGGTGAGCAACAAGACCCCCATGTCACAGCATAAAGAAGATATAATCTCCTGGGAAAAAAGGTATTTTAGAGGCCGTGTTTGCACAGACAGATAAGGATGGATGCAGTCCTGATAGGACCTGTTGGGTTCCTGTATTTCCCTCCGGTAAATATGGATCTCTAAGAAGATTCCTTGCATGTGAGAACAATAACTTGCAAATGTAGTTGAAAATGTAGCTTTAAATCCATAGATGCAAAAAACACAAAGACTGTGTTCATGTCAAGAATCTGCTGAATCCTGTGCTATCCATCTGCCCATGTGTAATTTAATTTGGCACCATTTCCAGTGATGTCATGCCTGGAACGCCCAGCCCTGCGGAGAGAGGCTCCCCAGGATGGAGCTGCTGCATGAGGTGGAGAGATTAGCAGATGTGGTAATTCACTCCTGGAATGGTGTTCATATCCAGTTGCATATTTGAGTAAAGGCAGTTTCTGTACTTTAATCCATGCAGTTTTGGAGCAGGCATGTGTTCAAAAGACAGGTAGGTGAGCCAGGCAATTCCACAGCCAGCTCCTCTAGCTGAATATTCCAGTTTTAAGGAGAAGCTTTCCATTATGTCATTCCACTTCATGTCATTTCTAGGCAACTGGTTTGCAACTACGGGATAAGGAGTGTCTGGCAAAATCTGTTCTGTGTAGATAAAGTTCTGCTGCATGAGGAGTCTTCCCCTAGCCCAGCTGACAAAAACCGGAGTCAGTTTTAACCCCAAGTGTAGCTAAGGATACACAGCCACCACTCAAGTGATGATTTATTGGTTTCTTTAAAGTATGTCCAGCAAAATCTCAAACATATCAGCACAATGCTGAGAAATCACAATGTAAGAGCACGAGACATTCCAGTGTTGCTGTCCAGAAAAACCTGATGATCACAAAGTTGTACCCAGAAGTGAGATAACTGTTTATAATTTTTGAAAAATGGACCAAAATATGGCAGTCAGCATTTCTTGGAAAATTTACTGTCAATTTTTATAGTATCAGAATCAACATGTCATATGCCATTATTCAAGGCCTGCTGTCATAATGGAGATCATGTGGAGATATGGAAGAATTAAATGCTTGAAGATGAAACTAAAATTCAAGAAGAGTTTGGTATAAGATTTAATTCATGCAATGTTAAAAGAATTCCTTACAAGTTTTTTTTCAATTCAAGCCTTTAACATTAAACATAATCAAAAATATAATATGCTGTTACAAAATAATTTTTAAGACTTTTCATAAAAGTTCTCCCTTCAGGTAGACACCACAAGTGGAAATTATTTCAGGGCAGCAGTGAGGGGCTATGGAAATTCAGGTTTTTTCTTTCACAGATGAAGACACAGAGTGCTGCTTTTATCAAGAAAAGAGCAAAAAGGAAAAGCTAGCAAATGCTTTTGGCTGTGAAGTCTTCTGGAACGCTGACTTAGATAAGAGAATTGACAAACATGCCCTTGATATTTATAATTTTCATCTTTTATGTGGCAGCTTTTGACTTTGTGACAATTGAATCTGTTACTGTGAAATGGATTCAGATGTTGCAAAAACACACCAGATTTTCCACAGCATAAAATTAATTGTCTCTAGCACAGAAAGCTGTTATTTTTGTTGCACAAAATAAATCAAAATCGATGTTAGGCTAATAATAAATAAAGCTACAGTCATAAACAATCTGTTCCCTTTGTTAGGTTTTATGCCATGTTTTGCATGAGAAGTTCAAACAACAACAAAAAGTTCTGTGTGTTCCTCTCATGTAAATGACTTTACTCAGCAGTGGAAAAATCCATTGGAATGAATCTTCAGTGATCTCCTACACTGAAGCCTAATTCCTCAAAAAAGGGCAAAATAGTCAAATAAGACCCCCAAGTATATTTGAGGCTTGTAAAAATCTTGTACAGAACAAAAAAGAAATTCGCACTTTTTTACGCTCAGGGACTGACATTCTGTCCTGTAAGCAAAGAAATTCCATAAAACCAGGGTTGGTTCAGAGAAGTTCAGAGTTTGAAAAAGTTCATAAAATTCATAAACTGAAGAGCAAATAGGTTAATGATGGAAGAAATGAGACTGTAAGAAAGGAGAATTTTTGTCCAAATCTGCTCTATGAGGTGCAAAACTCTGATTAAAGGGAGACCCTTTGATTACCAAGTGTTAAGAATTAGGAACCCCAGCATCCATCATCAGACATCAGCAGTGTCATAACTTCAGGCTCCTGCTGCCAGCCTCATGTCACCTACTGGGGTCCCTTCCTTTGGTAGGACCTTCCACCAAAACCCAGGTTTGATATCAGAAGCAAACCCAGCCCTTTTCCAGAGAGCAACTTCTTCCCATTCTTCCTCTTTCAGCAGACATGCAAGATTTAGATGTTCCCCTTCCCAGAGGATGAATCTCTGCCCCTTATGAGTTTCTCCTCCAAGTGCCAGACTGACAGGTCACATCAATTTCATTAATATCCTTCTCAGTTTGATTCCTAAGATTCTCACTACATATCAGTCTCTAATTTGAATGGCAAGCTTACATGATTGTTTGAGATTTTTGCTTACCCTGAACCCATCATATCCATGTAGCTGTAATTTCATCTGTGGCAAAACTAAACTAAGAATTTATTTTGAGATTGTGATTTAGAGATGGTGTCACCAACACATATGTGTGCCTTCGATTTGCCTACAAAACCCTGCATGTGCTGAACTTGCAGAGCTGTTTCTCTTAGGACCTTACTCAAACTGAATTCCTTTAACTTTTACATCATCAGAGGTGACTTTCCAATTCCCACTTCCAAGTTTCCAGCAGTGGCACCAGAACCACTTAGGTTAATCCGCGTGTTTGTAGGCTGGTTCAGCATCTTGACACAAACACTTCTGTCAGTCTGATGAGAGTCCTTTTAAATCCTTCTGGATGTGACATTGGGGAGACGGTTTAGGGGTGAGGTGATTGTGGTGATCCTGAGGAGAGGGTTGGATCAGAAAATCTTGAAGGTCTCTTTCAGCTGTACCTCTGTGTGCAGTTTGCTACCACTTATTGCATCTACTGCAGGACAAATAAAATCTTGACACATTGGTGGGGCTGGGAGGACTCAGGAGACAAAAATGATTGCTAAAATAAGTGCTAAAATATTCCGTCGGCTAAACTGGCCTAAATCCCACCTTCCTGTTTTCCATGCAATTTTCCCGCACTTTTTTGTTTTTGTTTTTTGCTGTTGTTGTTTTGTTACAAACTCATTAGAGAAGGATTAATTTCATATAGATTTGGTGGTGGCTGAAGGTGCAGTGGAGGTAACTGTCTATAATGAAAAAGGAAAAAAAATAAGTTGAAGGGGAAAACTGATTACATTTCAAGCAGAGCACCTTTGCTTCCAGAGAGATCTCTGCTGTTTCTCAAAGTTTTGGAAAGGCTTTCTGATGACAGAATGGATTGTTTTTCCTGTTGCACTTTCCTTCAGTCTGTCTACAAGCAGTTGTTGAAGTGGATTTAAATGTGCAAATGGTATTTTGAATAGAGTCTGGAAACTGTAACACATCCGAAACGACAAAGAAAAAGCTTTTTAAACTGGGAAGGAATGCAAAACAGGACAAGCAACAGTGCCCAGACATGAGAAGAACTGAAAAGCTCCTTCTGGTGCTTCCTGTAGCAAAAATTTTGTTATTTCCAGAACTTCAGGAGATATTTATGCTCAGTAGGAATTGAATATCCAATAGGAATTGGAAACATGAATGTTTCTTCATTGACAATGGCACACATGCAGAAACTATGGGTCTAAGTTCCACTGAAATTACTGGAGGTCAAGACTATTTATCTTTTCCCCTTTGGATGAATATTAAAGCTGTCATCTCCTAGGTACAGACCTAATAGCTTCGTGGAAGACAAAAAAAAGTAAAATTTTTGTACCTTTCTACAGAGAAAGCAAATAAGTAGTCCCCATCCAAGTTCATTAAGACTTCTAAAGAGACACTATCATGCAGGCTTTGTGTTACATTTTTTTAAAACTATTAAACTATCACAAGCCTTAGACAATTAGGCTGAGAATTAATTTCTTAAGAGACAGCGGGGAACTCTTGTGACTGGCACTTCTGTCTGCTTTAGTGAGAAGACAAAAAGCTGAGAGTATCATCAAAGCAAGCTTCATGGTGCTCTGAGGTTTCTGTGACTGAGGCCCAGCTAAGTACTGACACTGCCCAATGTCCTCATGGAGGTATTTAACATCATGTACTGAGAATCAGAGCCTGTGAACAACAAAGGTTTGGAGAGACAACACTCAGTGTACAAGATCAGCCTGGAGAAACAAAATTCCAGCCAGAATGTCACTCCCTGGATCCTCACAAAGAGAATCCAGAGGGGAGAAAGTGAGGAGCTATGTGATGAAAATGAAAGCCATCAGCATATTCAGAAGGAAACAAAGGCATAACCAGTTCCCTCAGCAGCCCTGTCCTCACTGCAAATATGGTGTTAGCAAATTCCCCCCAGCCACAGAAAGCAATTATTGTTTCCATGTAATCGTACTTCCTTGCTGATGTAGCTTGCTGCTAAAGCAACCATTATGTAAAAATTAAGCAATATTGATAATATTTACCAGAAACAACTACACCAAAGACCCAGCTTGGACAGAGAGTCTGTGAAATGTTGTCCACTGATGGTTCTGACTCATCAAGAAGCTGTCCTGAAAATACACACAGAGCCCAACACATTGTTTTTAATAACTGCTGTAGTCAGGGTGTTCTTCACGTCGTTTCACACTTTTGTCTACACATCAAATGCATCTCCATCCCTCAAACACAAGAAAAAAATCTGGACATCATTTTTTCAGTCCTGTATTTCCCTAGAAGCCTGAAAATTCTGCTCTGTCCTTAGTTTGTGAATACTTGTCCTTTTATGAGCTTCAGTTATATCCAGCATTGTTAATTTGACAAAGATGTAAGGAAAGAAGTGTCCCTATAAAAGGGGAAGATCCAAATTAAAGTGGCCCTCTCACTCCTAAATATCTTAAAATGCTTGGCCCATGTGCTTTTGAGATAGCTGAATAGGAGCAACCAAAAAAATTTCCAGGAGGCTGTCTTGAGTCAATTATACCACAAGTTACAGATCTGTTTCAAGGGCTCCCTCTCCTATTTGCAATTCATCAAGAATGTTGGAAGCTAGGCAAAGAGCTTGGGCTGGAATTGCAGGTACCAAGCACATCCCTCAACAAATCTCCCTTGCCTTTAAAGGAGAGAATGTATGAAAAGATCTTTGCTCCCACTGTTACTTAGGAAACAGAAAAACTCAGTCAAGTGAGACCCCAGAAAACCCCAACCAAACCACAAGACTAATCAGATACATATCCCTGCTATTCAAAAAGGAATTCACTCAGAAGTCCGTGGAAGAACACCCATGACATGTTTATGATGGCTGTGACATGCTGCTTGTGAGTGTGTGTGTATAAATAAATAAACATGTTTTGGAAAGAAATTCCTCCCTGTGAGGGTGAAGAGGCCCTGGCACAGGATGCCCAGAGAAGCTGTGGCTGCCCCTGGATCCCTGGAAGTGTCTAAGGACAGGCTGGTTATAAGAGTTTTTAAAGCATAGAAGAAGGAAAATGGAATCAGGTAGAAGCACAACATGCCAGGTCTGAGGCTGCACATACCACATTGTTGATATAGCCAAGATGGGAACAAATAGTTTTCAAAAATCACCAGAGAAAAATCCAAATTCAATCATTAAGTACTAGAAAATGGAAGAATTTGACTATGTTGCTTAAAATAAGTTCCAAATTATGCCATGTTAACAAAAAAAAATTCCAAAAAAAACAAACTCCTATATTTGAAGACTTCAATGTTAACAATTTGTTTTCCAAACAGTTATTAATAAAACTGATTTTACTCCAGTGTACCTCAAATGAAACAACATACAGTTCTTTTCTTTAGCATTCCATTTATTAATTAGGCTTTCCTCTCCAGCATTTCAAGTCAGTTCCATAGGTGCTAATTTGACATTAAAAATGTATAAATTATGGGTACAAAAAACCACAAGAAATGAGCAAACCCTCCCAAATCTGACAATATTTGAATACTCTACTGAAGTTGGACACTAATTACCATGCAGGCAGCTGAGGTGCTAATAAGTAAACCAGACATCAACAAGGTACCTGTTAGCATTGCTAAAAATACAGAGTTGTAAAATTTCCAGGAATCAGCCTTTTGAAGACACATTCCATAAAAGAATGGAAATTCTCTTGATATGTGATTTGTCTGGCTTACAAATACAAAACTGCAAAGAAAATCCCATGAAGAAGGCTTTGTTTCTAAAGGTCTCTGAAAGCTCCATGTATCTTGAAACAATAAAGGATGTGCACCAGGACTTAATTTATTGCTTTGTTAAATGAATTGCTTCCATGCAACTTTCCTTCTATTAAGATGCAAATGCAGAAAATAGAAGGTGGAAGCTGAAAATATCACAGAGAATTGATCCCTGGAGGAATCCGAGCTGAGTCTTTACCACCTATGAGATATTAGCAGCAAGTTGTGAATAGACCTGAAATTATTTTGTATTGGATACATAATAATTTATGTATTTATGTAGGATAATGCAGCTGTTGCAATGTAACTTTTGGCTTACACCAGGCTTATTCATGATCTATTTTTATGGTTTTCAAAATCCAGCAAATAAAAAAAGGACCACTGGCTAATTGTTACCATACTGTTTATTCAAAGAGCTATTTGCAGTGCACTCCAGCAGCAATTCTCTCTCCCGCCCTCCCCCTCTCCAGCCCTTGAGTGCATCTAGTTATAGCATTTGGTTTCTAAAATTAAACTTGGATCCACCTTAAAGTTCATAGTTTAGAGAATCTGGATAAATGAAATGCCAGTTAAAATATCCCCATGCCATCCCTTTCCTATGGTATTCCTTTCCTGTACTCTACCACACTGTAACTTCTTCACTGCCTAAATGTTTAAGGCAGCACTTACTTTTATGCTTTTCTCTTTTTTAAAATTTCAAATATTTACCTTTTTGTTGTTGGTGGTGTACTCCATATACAAGAAGATACAAGTGAATTTCACATATGAATATGGGTATTCAGTAGTGATTTGATTTCTAAGCTCCCTTCCAATTCAAACCATCCTATAATCCTGTAAAACAAATAATAATGCTAAAGACTCCAAGTGAATGGAATTTCTAAGCTTTGCTACATTGCCTCAAAGTAATTGCAGAATTCTTATTTATGCCTTTAAACATAAAGAATGTGTGTATTGAATTCCACAAACAATTCAACTGTTTTCTAATCCCTGTTTGATTGATCAACTAATTACTATCATAGGTGGATAATATTACCCACAAGGATGTTTTTAATTTTTTGTTTTAATTCATTCTGTCAGGCCCTTAAGAGGCACCTGGGCTCAACAGGCACCCTTCAAGAAAAGCATAATCCACGTATTCTGAAAGAATTCTTCAGCTGGCGACTGGGAGGGAGCTGAAATCTTTCTCGCAGTCTTAAAACTCTCCTGAAAGAAACCTCCCAGAACCATGAAATTTCTGTGCTGCTGTTATCAGGTGGGAAACCACCTGAGTCTGGTCTCTCCTGACCTGAGGAACAGGTACATGCAGATGTTCAAGACAGAAAAAAGCCCACAATTCCTGCTTCATTCCAAGGCAGCCCTGCAGGGAATTTGCAAGCAAACACTGTAGTAGTTTCACTGTTTCCAAATGCTTATTCTAGTCTATTTTTGTCTTACTAAAATACTTAATTTCCTCTCCAGAGTCATCTGTAAAATTCATTTTTGATCTCCTTGGTCCCCTTTTTGGGTAATTTGTGTATTCCAAGCCTGTGTCCTATTTAGTGACTTGTATAGTGCATTGTTTTGCAGTTGCATTAACACTCACAGTCTAAAAATACAAAGTCTGTTCACCAGCTTTCTTGAGCCTTTGCCCAAAATCCCTTTTTCATATGACAGTAAGCAAACTTATCACAGGAAAAAAAGAACAAAATATTTCTTTGCCCCATTTTTTGTCTCAGCAAAGGTAAACCAAAAATTGGATGGGTGATCCTACTTAGAAACAGTAATTTAAGCTTTAAAAATAACTAGATAATTGAATGTCGTTTTGAAAATTAATTAGATTTAAATATACAGTATGAATACTCTCATAGCTTTGACATTTTAGGAAGTATCAGAAAAATATTTGTGGGATATATTCTGAATTTCTTCTCTAGATGTTTCAGGTAATAAATTGATTTTTGTATGTACTTCTTTCCAACAGACCAGGGTAAATGACCCCTTTTCCAATGAACTTAGAGCTTCATGTAAACTAAGCCTTTGAATACATTTCCAATGAAAAATTCCTAGACCTGCTGCCTAATTCAAAAGTTTGAAATATATTCTACATATATTATTTGGAATGAAATGTTTCCAATTGCATGATGCATTTCATTATTGCAGACTTTGCAATGATCTTGTCTTATTGTCATGAAAAAGTGGGAAAAAATAACTCCATCTTGGTGATTTATTTACTAATAAAAGCGCTTTCTATATTTACTCAAAAAAGTGTTTATGTCAAAAATACTGTGGAATTTATCCAATGAATATGAAGAAAATGAACATTCTTTCTACTAATTGCTGAAAAGGGGACTCAGGTTCAATCCAAAACATTTCAAAAACCTGAATAAAATAACCTTGGATTTAATCTAAGGAATTAATCTGAGGGAATCACAACCTGCCCATGGGTAGTGAGTAAAGAAAAAGCAGATTCTATGTGTCCAAAATACATTAGTCAATCCATGGGACTGATCATCTATCATTTTACTTCATTCTGCATTGTTGAACTTCATTAGATTTCCCTTCCTGCCCCTTTGGAAGATGGGACTGATACTGGTCTTCCTCCAACCATCAGGCACCTCTTCCCCTCTCCATGCTTTGTCAAAGACGGCGGAAACTGGCAGAGCAACAACGTCTGACAGTTCCTTCAGCACCTGTGGGTGCATCCCACCAGGATTAATGGATTTGAAGGTGCCAAGCTGATCTGTAATCCAAGGGGAAGTGTTCCTTTCCCTGTCAGATTTCCTTTCCCTGGCCTGCTCTTACCTCTGAATTTTGGGGCTCCCAAGAGCCATCCTCAGAAGTGAAGAGTGAGGTCAGGAAGGAATTCAGTAATTTCACCTTCTCTTTGTTTTCCATCATCAGGACACCCATCTGACTCAGCACCAGCCCCACATTTTCCTTCTTTCCTCTAGCCCTTTCCTTTTCCATTTAGATGGGATATTTGAAAGGAATTCCTCCCTGTGAGGGTGGGGAGGCCCTGGCACACAGTGCCAGAGAAGCTGTGGCTGCCCCTAGATCCCTGGCAGTACCCAGGGCCAGGCTGGACAGAGCTTGGAGCAGCCTGTGACAGTGAAAGGTGTCCCTGCCCATGGCAGGGGGTGAGACGGATGGGCTTTAAGGTCCTTCCCAACCCAGGACATTCTGTGATTTCATTACTCTTTTCTAGAAAATTTGAAAAATTATCCAGCTGATGCCACTTCTGGCTCTCTGCTTTCTTGTGGTTCACCTGTAGATCATTTCTCCTAATAAGGAAGTGTTTATTTGGAAACAAGCACCTTTTATAAGCATTGCACTCTCCTCTCTTCCAGCACTTGCCACATATGTTCATAATAAAAAGCAAGTCATGCATGACAATTTTTTCATCCATTAAAAACACTTTTTGGTTCACTGTATCTTTGCAGAAGAAAGCATTGAGTTTAAAACTCCACTTCCTTGGTATTTTAATTATATGATGAGTGACTTTGCTTATTGACCTCTGCATCATCTTACTTTCAATGAAACTTTCAGTTAAAGTTAATATTTTTAAAAAATTGTCCAACCTGCTGGACTTGAAATATTTTTTGTCTTCTGATTTAGAAAGAAAAAAAGCTATCAATGGGGATTATAAAAAACACCAGAGGAGATCTGATGAGTCAGTGATAAATCTACTTAATATTTGCCACTGAGCAGTTTTCTGACAAATGTAACAGCTGACAATAAAGTGCTTTTCAAATGAATAAATTGGGTAAAACTCAATCCCCAAAGGCTTCAGGCAAGCCCTGGTAAGCATCTCACATCTTCATGACTTCATATAGCTCTTGATTTAACTCAAAGCAAACCTGACTGTAGCTTTTTAAAGTATATAAAGATATCTGTCTCTACCCTTAGCAGGCTGCTTTATCAAGTTGATTATCAAGAAAATAGCAGTTCAGATTACAATTTCTTTTACAGCTTCCTGTCATTATTCTAAGTGTAGCAGCCAAATTTTATGGGCACATAAAAAACAGTAGCGAAGAATTTTTTTCCCAAGTTTGGGAAGAAGCCTCAACCACTATGGTCACCCCAATGAGGTTTTCAGGTTCCTTGTCAGACCGCTGTAGTGATCCAGACATTATTGACTGTCATGGGTTACAGTACAAAATGTAATCAAAAGTGTGTTATTCTATCACTATCTGCTGGAACTGGAATGAGGGGAAGTGATGCAATCTTGTGTTGATAAGCCAGCTGATAAGAAATCAGCAGGACAATTTCCTTATTTCTCCCACAACCCATCCTCCCTCTAGGGAGGGTTTTCTGCTGATGGGCCATTGAGCCCACTGATAAGCTTACATCATCCCATTGGAAAATGCTCCATCCAAGGGGAGAAACTGATGGGCCATTGAGTCCACTGATAAGCTTATCATCCCATTGGAAAATGCTCCATCCAAGGGGAGAAGCTGATGGGCCATTGAGTCCACTGATAAGCTTACATCATCCCATTGGAAAATGCTCCATCCAGGGGGGAGGAGCCAAGCCCCTCTACCTGGATAAAAACCAGAGAATTGGGGCACCAAGGTGCCTTTCTTCACCAGACTCTCAGAAGACCAGGCTCATCCAGTACCACTGGACTACTGCCAACACCCTGACCAACAGGCTATCAGGTTGTATTCTGACTTTGTCAGTAGCTTTCTTTCTTTTCTTCCTATTTCCTAATAAATTGTATTTCTGACTTGGAGTTTCTCACTGGATTTGTTCTCAAACCAGTACATTGACCTAAACCACAACCACTTAGAAGATCCCACAAATGGGATTAGACTGTCTTGAAACAATTGAATGTATGAATTAAAAAAAATAATAATTAAAAAAACCCCATGGAGATGTGTATCTGTATAAGTAGAAACATCCTGAAAGAGAAGAATATAAATTAGGGAAAAGAATATAAATACAAATATCTTGTCAGTTTTAATACTATTGGATTGTTAATGTCATCCTGGTTACAGACACTTCATTTAGAGTAAACTTGTTGCTATCTCAGATGTGAGAACACAAATCTGTCCTATCTCTGTCTTGTCCTTTATCTTTTTTATGTTCAGGCTCAGAAAAAAATTCAAAGCATGTTGAGAAAAAGTTGCACATCATTCAATGATTTTAACCTGAGTTTGCTGCAGAAAGGGGAAACTCTTTCCTACCTCTCCCCACTGCGAGTTCCAAACAAGAGTACTGAAGATAGCAGGAATCAACTAGGAGTATGGAACATGACATAACATACTAATTGGGCTCCTTTATCAAGATGATGGTGCCATGACTCTCATATAATTTGAGGATGCTGTTCAAGATTCCCATCCTTACAGCTGGGGTTAGGAGAAAAAAACAGTCTTCCCTTTTAACTGAAGAATCCTGGGAAGTATTCTAAGCTGCCATCTCCTGGATAACCTCCAGGGAGCAGGCTTAAGGACATATGAAGCTTACATAATACACAAATGCTGAAGAATTATTCTTAAGATAAAAAAAATTGATGCAATTTTTTCTTCCAAAAAATGTGGCCTGAATTTAATGTAGCTTCCTTCTTTATAATGAAAAAATGCCAGCATATGCCTCTTGGGAATTTGCAAGAAAGTAAAATAGATTTTGAGTTTTATGTAGGAAAACTATTCTATTTAATCAAGAATCAAAAATTACTGAGCAGAACAATTTAGCAACAGGTGTCCTCCATTTTAGCCATTTAAACATAAATTTCAGTCATAGAGAGGCTCAGAACAAAACCCTTCACTGAGAGCATGGTATTTAATTAAAATTATCCCTCCAAGTGTCAGCTATTGCTTCTGTGACATTAAATTCTTGCTACTGGTGATATGAGAGGAAGCTCATAAAAGGTGGGAGAAAATCTGTTTAGCTGTACTAGAAATCAGTACAAAGTCCTTGAAGGGAATTTGAGGCCACAGCCTACTTCTGTCTGAAGATTGGCTAAAGTCTTACTCTGTTGAGATTAAATCAGAGACCCAGGGGCCCTGAAGGGAATTTGGAGCTTGTTACAAACTTCTGTTTCCTTTAGGATCTTCCTCCAAGAGCTACATAGAAATGTGCAACAACCCAGCCCTCCTGAAATCTGATCACTTTGTTTGCTGCAAGCGAAAACTCTTGGGCAAGGAGCATCGTCAAGAGAAATTGCAGGGCTCAAAATTCGACAAGGCGAGAACGTGGATGAAATCTGCTGCTCCAAATGTGCCACTGACATGGGGAACCCAGTTCTGGAAAACCAGGTTGCAGCAGGAGATGTTGTTTCTGTCAGCAATTAGGAACATTTGTGTTAAAGTGTCTGTACACTGCGCTCACACTGAAGCACTGTGCTGCATTTCAGTGGCATGGCAGCCCTGCTCTTGTACAAACCTTTTTCATTATGAATTAATCCCTTCTAGGGTTTATAATCACTGTGCATTAAACATTTTGCTGCGGCCTGGGACACATGTGGAATCCTTATGGCTTTTCACCAACACTGGAAATGTGTAATTTTGTGTTATTAGTACCACTTGAATTATCAAAGTGCCCATGAACCCCAATTATGGGCATGGGTCTCAATGTACTTGGTGCTGTAAATACGGAAAGGAGATCCAAAATTCTTTAAAATTTGGGAACAAGGTGATAGGCAGAAGCTGAATACAAACCAGGAAGACTGGTCAGCACACCTGACCAATAGCCTGTTGGATTTAGCCGTCAACATCAAAAAATTTGAAATTTTTCATTAATTTTAAAGATTACTTTTTGTCTTCATCAGTCTTCAGTGTTGGCAACACTATTGCATCCAGATTGTAGACCTACATGGAATACACAATGTTTCTGACTTTCCACCTAGTCTTTCCAATTAAAAAGGTGCTTAAGAAGTCTCAATCCAGGCAACAAAATAGTTAGGTATGTGATCTCTGCTTCCCAGAAACCTTAAGACTTACACAATTTATGGTTAAGCAAAGAAATCCTGATACAAAATATAATCTATTGTCATATATCTATATGTCTGTCAACCTGAACTTCCCTGGCACAGCTTGAGGCTGTTTCCACTTGTTCCATTGGCAGTGAGATGAATTTATAAGACAGTGAGACAAATTTAAAAATTAACCTCAGAAATAAAAACCACTCAGTGGTTAAAAGCCTCTACTTCCTTTTGATATCTTCATAGATTCAAGAAAAGGAAATGCAGAAAAGGCTGTTGGTAATTTTGGTTAAATAAATCTCTGACAAGTGTTTAGAATATCAGGTACTGTCCATAACAGGACATTTGTTTCTGTTGCCTTTGTGGCAGTGCATGACACAGCTGGCTGTGTGAGTAATAGTGCTGGCAAGACTGAAAATTCAGGTTCCCTCTGGGTTCAAAATCCTCAAAAGACTGTTCCTGATATGACATAACTCTGGATGTGATAATCTGGGGAGTCTGGAAGAACTAGTTTTACTCCCTGAGAAGCAGAGCAGCACTGAATAGTGTGAGGACTCTGTGTGTATAAAAACAAGACTTAGAAAAATACTTGGCTATTAAAGTGAAATGCAATCCTGCTGCCTCTATATCAGCATGAACACATGCTGTACAAGTGTAACAGAAATATCTAAATAAACTCTGAAGCAGCTTCACTATTTAAAATGAATACAATCCAGCAAAAGGAGTGTTTAGTACAGCTCCGAAATAAAATCTCCCACTTGCCAGAATGTGCCACTGGGTTGGTTTGGTTTGCTGTATCCAAATGCCACAAGTGCATTTGTCTGCTTGAGCTAAGAGCTTCTTTTCAGACTCTGTCTGTCTGTGTTGAGGGCATCAAATGTCCTACACCTCACCCAAAATAGAAAACAGGGCTGGGACAGTTTGGAAATTATCTTACTCTTTTTGAAAATTATCTTTGCAAAGGTGCAATTGGAAATGGTGCTGCCAAGACTCTAAGGAATGACATCGATATTCATGAAAAGATCAGATCTTTAAGAGAATAAATCAGACACTAAAATTCCATAAATCAGAGTCTATAAAGAGAAAAGTTCTGGACTATATCCCAGTAATTTTGTGAAAATGGAGCAACAAACTTCCATGTTTACACCTTGGCAAGTATAACCCACAATGAGAGGTAAACAGGGGAATATGGGAATATAGAAATATAGAGAATGGAGAAAAAGGCAGTGACTCCCTATAAATTCTGTTTACCTTGGAAAATTTTCATTTTACATGGCACTACTGCTGCAGTAGCTCAAGGAAATAACTTTAAATACCCCCTCAGATTGTATTCTAATATCAACTGCAATTTTGGTACATATTTCCAGTGATGTCTTTGCAGATATTTTCATGATGTCATTGCTCTCATCCTAACTAGATTATTTGACACATATCATATGCTATAAGGGGTTTGAGTTCCTCACAGTTTTGTATAATTTTTAAGATTTAAACTGTTCTAAGGTTTTAGGTTTCTGAAACAAATTATTTTTTTAGTCCAGTTTTGTAACTCAGCCAGCATCACTATTTCTTTGTGTGTATATATGTATAAGATTTATAGACATTTTAACATGCTCAAAATTAAAGATGTACAGAATTTGAGTCAACAAAATTACCAACATTTTCACAGCCTTCTTCCCTTTGCTTCTGCCTTGAAATTACAAAGCATACTGGGAAACTAATATTAAAGAAAAATTTTCCTGTTTACTTTATATGAAAAATACAGAATGTGGAGTGCTGAGCTATAAGGCTTCAGCATAGACCAGACTAAAAAGTCTTTTGGTTATCAGCTGAGATCACTTAAATACTGAAATTTCTAAAAATACTGTTCACCAATCTATTTTAAAATAATTAGAATAACATTTAGAAGAAGATATTCTATATATTTTTGGTTCTACTACTAATG
The DNA here is from genome assembly GCA_013399455.1 of Anthoscopus minutus. Lineage (NCBI taxonomy): Eukaryota > Metazoa > Chordata > Aves > Passeriformes > Paridae > Anthoscopus > Anthoscopus minutus. The sequence continues at coordinate 18,294 of VWYI01003965.1, forward strand.
CTGTTCCTCAGCCTTACCTCCAAGAGAGTTTGCAAGGGAAATTGCAAGCACAAGTGGAGGCAAGGCCAGGGACTGCCTTGCAGGGTTGCCCTGAAGCACAGCTGGCAGCCCTTCTGCTCAGCTCTGTGATGTGGTTACTCCTTCCTCTCCTAAGCACCAGATTCCTGCTCCTGGAATGTGCCAAAATAAACAGCTGGGGTTTAAAAGGAATCCTTCTGTGAGAGTGCTTCATCAGATCTGAGCTGTTGGGGAGGAGGTGAGAGTCACCCAGGGGACACGAGGCTGAGAAGGCAGGAAACCATGGCAAGAATGACTTTTCCCACCCCCCAGTTTATATTTTTGTAGTGAATTGGTATTTATTATATGTTCATGTTGTATGTAATGTGAGATGCTGTGGCAATAAAGCCAACGAGAAAGGGACAAATCCTGAGAGAGGAACAAGTGGTCCAAAATGCAAAAGAATTGCAAATTGGGAGAAAAACCACAGAAATGTTAAAGGACAGAAATGTAAATCCATTACAGCCAAGCTGAAGTGCCAAAATAGGACAAATGAGGCCAAAAATACCAGAAGAACCCATACTTTTATGTATTCTGGCAATTCTGCCTCTCACCTGGTTCTAACTGGAAAATGTAAATGAATATGAATTTAATATTAAAAAAGAGAATCAAACATTGCCATAGAATTCCTCCACAAAAGGTTCATTTCATGCTTGATATATAAAACACAATTCAGATGTATTAGAAATTATGCAGCTGTCACAAAATTTTGACAATTATGTTGATGGGATAATCCATACTTAAAAAGTCCCCTGAAGTGCTGCCTAACTGCTTAATTGTACTCCAGTTGTAAAGTTTTAGATACCTGGCACCAGAGAAGAGTAACAAGGACAAAGTATTTCCCCTCTTAACGCTAAACATTTGAAATAATGAAATGGCATCCTGTCCCTCATAAAATAAAATAAAATTATATATATATGTATTTTAATATATAATAGATAATGTATAATATATAAATATTGGATTAATTGATAATTAATGCTTTTATGATTGCAATTATCATAATTTATCAGTACTGTGCAGTTGAAAAATAGTTAAGCCACAAGTAATTTCTAATTTTTTTTCTTTTGCCCCTTTTTAATACCTATTCTTTTTTTTTTAAAAAAAATGTATCATGTTTTTGTGTTTTGCAGGCCAAAGATAATTTTATTTCACAATGCAGAAGAAAAAGAAGTCAGCTGAGTTGTGCCAAAAAGCTGGAAGACCTTAACTCACTGGCAGTGCAGGAAAACAAAAACGTAAATCAGGTTTATAACTTGGAATTTTCATTATCATAACATAGAGTTTGATAGGCATATTACTGCTGCATAAAAGTGATAAATCTATGGGTTTTTTCCTATGTTTCCAGCCAAGTAATTCTAAATTTCCTCTTCATGCACCTTTAATTCTTTCAGCCATTCTTCTTCCTTTGATTGGATATCATGCATTATTTTCCTAGACATGTTATTACTACTCTTGTTCTAGCCTATTTTATTTGTTGACATAATTTTGCCTATAAATATTTTCCTTATCTATTTTTTGTTTATTTATATATTTTTTCCCTCATTTCTATTTATGTCCTCACTCCTTTCTTGTTCTTTCTGTTCTCTCTGCTCTGCTACCCCTCTAACTTCTGTCTGCTTAAACAATTCCCCCTTTTTCTCCTTTGAGCCCTTAAACATCTGCACACTTTTTCATTTGGGGCAAGAAAGGGAATTCCCTTTACTGCTTAGACAGCATCAACTTGTTAAAGATTCCCAGGGAAAATACCCTACAGAAGCTGTGTGTTTTCATCTGTCTATCCCCAAACTCACTGACCTAACATCCTTTTTTTTTTTGGTAAAACTCTATCTTTGAGTGAGCTACAAGCAATATCCTCAACAAAATAATGCTCCTGATGTCTGTTTCCTACCCAGCAGCTATGCAAACAATCATTGCCCATTTGCAATTCAAGGCCAATGTCTGTATAGACAGGTATTTAAATTAGTATTTTGATATTTAAATGTCTTTCAGAGGTCCCTGAAAATCCCAGATATGGAGGGATGTCTGTAGAAATGAGACACCTTACCACAAAGAGGAGGGAAGGTTTAAAATAACTAATTTTTGGGAAGGAAGAGTTTCTTCCTGTGGCTAAGATGACCAGATTCACCCAGACACTTCTCTGGATGAGCTGTTCTGTGACTTTTGAGGCTCCTTGTCACCACTTCTGACCCGGCAGCTGCTGGATTCAGACACGACTTGTGCTACTTCACAGGTGCTGCATATCCATCTCTCCTGATTCCTTTCTATCCTGCAGGGACACTCTTGAATGCATTTACTCAGTTAGAATTGAATTATAGCATATCCTGGGCTGGGAGGGATATCAGCAAATCCAACTCCTGCCCCTGCACAGGACACTCCAAGAACATCCCATGTTCCTCAGACCCAATGCTCAACAAATTCAATGATGATAATTCCAGCAGTTCCTCTTTAATTGCACTCCTCAAATCGGTTTTTTTTTTCCTCCCCCATTCTCTGGCAGTTTAAAATGATAACAACTATTTACATAATCTTGTCTCCATGGCCAATTTCCCTGGCAAGTAAAGGAGCTCATTAATGCATCTTGGAGAGTGGCTGTGTGCTTTGATTTCTTATTTTTTCTAGGTACTCCACAAAGCTCTCCAACTCATCCTTTCACCCAAATTATTTTCTCAGAGATGTTTAGTCCAGCCATCCATTAATTCTTGTAAATGCCATCTGTTCCACAAACCAAACCCAGCGAGCCTTTATGGTCCTTGCTGCTGAGAATGTGTTGCCTCCTGCACCTGCATCAGATCCTTGGACTCCAGTCAGCTCAGCTGACACAACCCTCATAACTGTGCATCACAAACGTCAGGAAGAGAAACTAAACCTGAAAAATTCCATTGCAGTTAAGATGATTTCCAACAACTTCAGCTTTGTCAATCCTTAATCCTAACCTCCCTGCTCCCTGGCACGGGTTTTTCATGGAAATAACAAGAACCCTGCCCTTTCCCTTCAGTAGCCACACTGAAATGAGTCCATTGCTTCACAGTCCCTTGGCAGCTGTGCTTGGCATCCTGTCATGAAAATCTTCCTCCAGATCTCAGACATATTGCAGAAGATTCAAGGGATAAAGGCAATATAAAATTGGAAGTTGGCCAAAGAGGAAAAACCTATTTGTTTCACTAGCCTGACAAACATTCATTTATTTAGGATCAGGCTGAAATAGGTCCCTGAAGGATGATCTAATAAACCTTTAAAAGTGTCACCTTGCAGTCTGCTTGCTTTATTGTCAGTAAGTCAATGATGGGACACAGAGCTGATTCTTAACAGCCAACACAATGATTTAAACATCCACTTAAGAGAGGTTTAACTGGTGCTTGCCACCACTTTTACATGGGTGATATGCGTTACTTCTTGTATTTTTATGAGGTTACATAACATCAAGTTCATGTGGTTTGCTTAATGCTGGTACAAACACAGCTTAGGAGGATGCAGCAGAAAATCTGTTTTGCAGATGTTTGATCTTTGCTTTTCCTAGCTAGCTTGGGCTTTTATGCATGAGTAGAGGGAGATGGTGGTTTCAGAGATTCCTCTGCTCCTGATCATGTTTACTGCAAATTACAGGGTAATAATTCCACCAGAGCCTTCTATCAAGGACAAATTATGATGAGAGACTCCATAATTAAAATTTTCTTCTGACTAGCTGTAGGTGAAGCTACTGGCTTCTCTTCATTTAAGGTCACCTAATACCACCCAATTTTCATGAAAAGAATTTTACCAGACCATTTGAAAAAAGGTTTCCATAGACTGTTTCCAACTGCCTTGTAATTCAAACTATGTAATTCAAAAGTCAAAAGCAGAGTTGAAATATCTCTAAATATTATGAGGTATTTTTCTAATTCTTCCATTTCTTCTATATCTAAATGCAGTCAGATACTACACAATAAGCCCCAATACATACTTTATTATGTATATACAGTGGCAGAATATTTTCTTTTAGTTATTAACTCAATTTTTAAACAGTGTCTTCATTATATCCCCATAGCTGAATTACTGGGAAGAACAAGTTACAAACACCATGGAGCTCCTGAATGCTGTGCTGAATTTTGGCTGCAAATATCCATTTTTAAACATGCATCTCAAACCACCACCAGTTCAAAATGTATTTAATGTGAGCACTCTCACCGCACTAACCAAAAATAATGGGAAATTGAGGGCAAATTTTTTTTTCCTCAGACCAGCAGAATAGAAAGAAGCCCAGTGTATTTCTTCCTTAGTTTATCTCTAACCTCTGTGTGCACTCAGATCAGGCCAAAACAGGTTACTTCTGGTTTCTGCTTTTCCTGCAACTACACCCCTGCCTCCACACACACTGGATCCAGGGAGAGATGGTAAAACATTAATAATTTTAGTTACATTTAGATTTTTCTCCTGTGACAGCTCTCAGTGTTTAGGGATAGTAGCACTTAGTACTCTAACATTTAAAAATATCTCTCTTTATCCACAGCAATTAGCAAGAATAAAGATAAAGCTGCAGAAGACACTTGCTTTATTCCCACAGAACCAGTACCTCATCAGTTTGAGGTCAAACACCAAGTTAGAGGTGTTGTATTAAAATTTAACCTCTGGTTTTAAGCTGTCTCACATGAGTATGCAGGCAAGTCACTCACATCACCATGGGAGTGATCGGAAGACACTTAAATCATTGACCTGTAACCTGAGAATGACTTTGCTGGTAAAACATTGGCTTTCCTGGTTAAAAAAACCCCAGAGGACAGCGCTTGAGAGGAGGCAGGAGAGGAATGGTAATGTCATTTTAATATTTGTCAGATGAGGGGCTGCAACTCTCTCAGCTTTGGGCATAAAACACAAAATATGCAGAAATAACTGAAGACAGTCAGAGGTGCTAAATCAATGATTCCAATGCAAACATCACTTCACTGCCAGGATTCCAGAGATTAAGTGTGTTGTGGCTATAAATGAAACTGCCCTTCTGCTCTTTTAGCTCTAACACTTGCACCTTGAGTGTTTTGTAATTTTGCTGTGACACCCAGACCACAGATCTGGGCTGCAGATGCCATCCTGATATTCCATACTTCTTTTTCAAGGCCAGATAATTCAGTAGTTTGTGGAAAAACTCTGTGTTTGTCAGACAGCAAGAGAATACTTGGCACCTGTACATATTTTCTTCTGTCTCTTCCTGGTTGATTCATTACTCTGTTAATTCAATTTATATGCATTTATATTTCAAATGATATTTCTTTTCAGTGAAAATTGAGAGTTCAAGTCCATATTTAATATTCTTGATTGTGACTCAAACTAGTTAATTAAATGACTAAGTCTAATTTTTTGCAGACATTTGTTTCCTGGTGCCACCTGGGGAATTCCTGCAGACATTCCCTAAGACAGTCATTCCAAGAATCAAACAGTGTTGGCTGTATCACACGCAAAAACATGAGTCTCATGCAATGTTTTATGGTATTAGTATTTTAAACTAAAATATTTCTAAGAACATGACATAATGATTTTTGGGGAAAAAATTGACTTGTTTGCATCAACAGTGCAATTTTCATTTCTGCCAGCCAGCCAAATCCAACAGCAGTCCATGAGGTTTTTGCTAGTTTTCTAAAAATTTGTTCCATCTTTTGCGTCATTGACTTCTTAATATAAAGTAATTGTCTTATCTGCCGTATTAGTACAGCAGCTATAATTTACCACATTTCTTTCTCTGTATTAAAATTTGTACACTTTTCTAGTTAATTTTGACATGGTTTATTTTCATATTTGCCCACAGGCCTATCCTGGTTCTCTCTATAACTAGGAAATATCAGCTAAAAGAAAATATGACATCATGTTGACTCTGTTGTGAGCAGAAAATCCAGCATGTGGGCTAATAATTCTTTTCTCAGCAGGGAAAAAAGGAAAAAAATGGACATCAGTCTATAAACTCTCGGAAATGTGGCTTTATAAAGCAGAGGACAGTTTGAAGACAGCTGATGGATTGCTGCAGCCCACAAATAACTCCTGTGATCGGACTCACACTGGCACTGAACACTGAAAATCACTTTGGCAGAAATTACGCTAGGAAAATACTAAAGTTTCAACCACTCCTTGGTTCTGTAAAAGCTCTTCCTGTTAAATATCACTGCATTGAAGTGGTGGAACAAAGAGAAGGATGGCAGAGGGAAGGATGACAAAGTGTGCATGTGTGTGGGAGCTGTTTGTTTATCTGCTTGGCTTTCTCTAGAAATGAATGTCCAGAAAATCTTCCCCGCAATCTCTTTAAAAACATAGGAAAATGGTTCTCTTTCAGTCCAACCATGTTCCTGGGGGAATCCAGTTATTCCAGCATCAGATCCTGGCCCACAAGAGCATCATCAGCCTTTCAGATTGTGAGTGATGACACAAGCCCCACCAACGATCTGATAAGGCCCTCACCCCGGGGTTCTCTGGGGAAAATGAGTGCTTTGCTACTTTATTTCACTAATTAAATCCGAAATGTCTCTGTCCTGGCTGCTGGGTGGGCTGCCAAGATTCAGGGCGCTTCTTTTGTGTGCCCCTGACCTGCCATTGATGTCAGCTGCCTCAATTAGCCTGCCAAAAAAATCATAGGGCAGGGGGGACCCTGCCAGACACGCAGCATCCTTCCACTCTTCTGTTTGCTGTTTGGAGCAAGAGAAAAACAATCATTTAACTCTTTTATGTGTATCCATCCTTAGCTGCTTTCCTTTCACAAGATCAGTTCATGTGTCAATAGTCTCCCACTTTTTGTTCATTTTTGTCCTTCTGGATATGATTTTTTCACAAGGAAGAACAGCAGACTGACAGAACTTCCAGCAAGAATGGCAGATTTTGGTTTTATTTCCTACAAAACTGTGCTCCAGAACCCACAGCACAACCAGCCAAACAAATCCAATACCCTGGGAAGGACCATGCTTGACATGAGCAGAAGTTCATATTGATATATTTCCTATAGCTATTTTCCTTTTGCAGATAAATCACTCAAATCTCTATAGTCTCAGGAAAGGCTGAATGTTTGGAGAAAATCTCCATCTCCTAAACAGACACATCTATATAAAAATCTCTTTCTCTTCTAATGCAGATTTTGAAAGGATTACCTGAGTTTTCTAATAAAAAAGGATCTAATTCAAAAGATAATCAAGGTTTGGTTATATTGTGGAATTTATGTTTGGTACCTTTAAAAAACTTGTTCAGTAATGCTTGGTCTGAGGATTTGAAAGTAAAAATGCCATCCTTTGATGGCACTGATTTTTTAGAATGTATTATTCAATTAACACTCCTTTTAATGGAGATTTTATCCTAGCAAATACATCTGTAGATTTTGATGAACAGACAAAAAGAATAATGAAAGAAAAAGTGGAATAAAGAATTTTAATCCTTGAATTGCACAGATATCTTACATTTGGCAAGCAGTTTAGGCTCCAGCCAAGTTCTGATGACTGAGAAAGATCTCTGTGTGAATTTCATTAATGAGAGGACTTAGTCCTATAAATCCCCTGGATACTGACAAAAAATAAAATGATCCATGCTTGATAAAAGAGACTGGAATGGAAATATCTGAAATATCTGAATTTGAGATAAATATTGAGATAACATAATTTGCCATTTCTTTGCAAAAAGCACAAATTATATGTTCTGTCTTTCAAGCAAGGAGGGTGCATCCAACATTCCTAAGCAAAATCCTTCCAACGTACAGCAAGATTTCTCTGGAATTATTGAGATTGCTTGCTGATGTAAGTAGAGAATATATTCCCTCTTGAAGTCCATTGCACCTTCCTCTGATAAAATTTCCTGACCCTTTAGGGGGATGTTCCATACCAGGCTGAGATAATGAATTTTCTCCTTAGTAGCTGGTCTGTTTTGAATTTAGAATGAGAATGGTGTTGATAATGATGTTTTAGTCACTATCAGGATTAACACTTGTCAGGACAACACTTGTCACTTCTAAAGCTGTCACCACAGAACCTGTCACCTCCAAACCTGCTCCTCTCCCTTCCCCAGAGCTCTTCTTGGCAGCCCAGGGCAAGGATCCCAAAGAACACACAGAAATAGGACACTTCTGTGCTCTGGGGTTCTGCCAGGGTCCCAAATTCAGGATTATTAACACACAAGATAAGCCAATGATGTTTGTACTGGGCAGGGTTGCAGCAAGTTTCACGTGTCCAGTCCTCTTTGTCCCCAGCCAGAGATCAGTCACCACCCCTGAGCACAGATTTCAGTGTCTCAGGTGATTTATTCCACTGACCTGTTATTCTGCAGTGAATTCATTCTGAAATATTTAACTTGTGAATCAGAGTGAACATTCATTGGAGCATTTATGGCCCAATGCCATGCCATGAGTTTTTCATTGAAACAAACCCAGCCAGAAGAAAAATTTAACATCAGAATGCAGTAAGTTTTCCTTATTTTCTCTCCAATTTTTATAGTGCAGAATCTTTTAGAGGAATAGCCAAAGGGAATAAATGGATTAGAGTCACCGCTTTCCATTGTGCCAGTTGAAACTGGAACAAAATGAAAAGTGATACAGAAAACATCCAAAGTCTCTCCAGAGCAACTCTTGCTTCACCAACAGAGGTGATGTTTATTTAAATATTGAAGGGTAGATAACAGAATAAAATTACCTAAAGCATTTTGTTGCATGTTGACACAATCTTAATTAACTCAATATCAACAAAACTCAAACACACATGAAGAGAAAAGCAGTTTGAGACTTTAAATAGAAGGAATAATAAACAGCATTTATGCAAAGAAGATGAAACAAAATATTTTTAGGGTTTTTAAATGTACTTAACACCCTAAACAATGTTGGTTTATTTACAAATTCATTATAAATTCTAAGTATGGGCATTATGTTGATACACTGAGTGAACATAAAAGGGAAAAAAGAGAAAAAATCTTAAGTGGTGTGACAATATCACCCATAAACCTGTGCCAGAAATTTACAATTCTAACATTCAGGGCATCATAAATCAGAATTATATTGATATTGAATTAGGATGATGGAAAGTAAAAGGTGTGAATTAGCATGGGTAGAATGAATTAAGCAAGACACTAACAAAATAATGGAAAAGCAGGAACATGGAAAATGTGATCCTTCCAATAGTTAGGTAATGTATTGAAAAGCAGAGCAGATGAAAATTGTGTATATACATACATTAAAAAATTCTCACAGTTGCTGCCAGGAATCTTAACTTTGCCCAGAGCCATGGATTATTAATAAAATAGCCCAATCTAAACACAAATAAATCCATTGTGTTCAGAAGATGAAAGAATTATAAATTGTTGTAAAATACCATTTCTCAGAATTGAGCAGCATCCAAGTCAACTTTATAAGCAACAGCTGTGAAAAAATTTGCATGCAAAAAAAACCAAAAAGAATTCAGAAACAAAAGCAACCACACAGTTGGGGAATAGATGTTCTGGGCTGTTGCTCTCTTGGCTGGCAGAGCAAATGTTTGGTGTCAACACGGACAAATAAATATTGTATGTCTGAGTCACCACTTTGAGCACAGAACTGTTCAATCAATGGGAATGTGTATTAATAGGATTGCAATTGTTTCCCAGAATTTTCAATATATAAGCAAAAGCCTTTAGGAAAAATAAATAATAGAGGCTGTCCATGTGTAAAATGCGAGGGGAAAGATTTTGCATTGCCTTCAGTGTTGCTAATTTTTTCTGTTTAGGTGTGCAGTTATTGAAATGTTTAAAGAGGTGCCACTGCCCGAATTAAGGTGCAAATGAAGTCAATAGTGTCGATTTTATTTAATAGTATAGAAAGATAGAGAGAGAGAGAGAGAGAGAGAGAGAGAGAGAGATAAATAGAAAAAGGTGGGGGGGATGGAGAGAGGAAGAGAGTGGCAGAAACAGATTAAGTAGAAAATATCACCACTCCATGGATCCCAAGCAGATGTTTTTCTCTTGTTGTATTGTTGCTGTTGTTGAATTGTAGTGGGCAAATGGCTTAAACACTTGTACAGATTCAACAACGATTTTATTCTTTTTTATTTCCCCCCAAGCCTTCATTACATCACTTGGTGCTCTCTGGTACCAGGCTGATGAAGGAATAAAAACCATTGCTAAACTCTCCAGAAAGCTGAGAATGCTTTCACTTTCCATTTTATGGCCAGTCTGCATTTGTATTTGACAATTTAGGTTCAGGAAACATGTCCATGTTGTCTTGGATAGCAATTATTTTCCGGTAAAATGAGTTCAGGATCAGTATAAATTAATCTTTCTTAGGCTTCCTGAGTCTTCAAACTGACAAATCTCTACTTTTGGTAGTCTAATGATTTACAGACAGCAAGTACCTTCTCGTTTCATCTAAGAAAATCACAATAAACAGGATTTTCAGGCACATGGCGCAGCAAAACAAACAACTTCACCAACAAACCAAGACCAAAGCACTCTCACAGTGATCTTTAGTAAAACTTCGGGGTTTCATTCTTAAACAGGAAAAAGCACAACTTTTCTCAATGAAAATTATACTAGCACATTTTTTTTAATCTCAGGAGATATTTCCTTTATCCTCTTAGCATTTGTAACCCACTCTTTTTCTTGTATTCCCGCATAAGTTCGTGAAACAAAACATTTTATACAGAAACCTAGACATCTGACACCAGCACAGTATCAACAAAGTTATGAATATAAAAGAGTTTGACAGTGGAAGCAAAGGGCAATTTCAGTAGCAGATAGCACTTCATTAGTTACATGGGTGTCTACAGCATCTTTCCAAAACAAGGAAGAAGAACACTGAATGCAACTCAAAATTTGAAAACTGCTCTCTTATTTTTACTGTACAAAATCTTCAGTGTTTTCTTCAGTCCTGTGGGGCCCAGGACTGAGAAATCCATGCTCAGCTCCCCACACTCCTTAAAGACTGAAACTTAATTAAATGTATTCCATAATTATAGTGGGGTTTTCCTCATGTTTTCCAGTCCTTTGAAGATGATGCTCTCTAACAGTTGTGTCTTCCCAAGCCCTTTCTGAACACTGACCAGGAATTATCCTGAATCTCCCTTATGTATTTTGAGGCCTATTCTGCAAGGAAATTAATCTCTCCATCTATTCCCAGGATTTTCACAACCTTCCCACACAATTCCCTGCTCAGGACATCTTGAGCAGCTTAGCCCACCCTCAAATCTCAGGGTAACAGAGCTGCACATTTGTTTGCCATTCATGGAAAGCATAAACAGCTGAGGCTTTAGGAAGTCTATTCACAAGCATAATAGCCTGACAATATTGGGTACATGTGGACATTTCTGAAACATCCAGCAGTTAATTCAGAGGTTTCTGGGCCTTAGCTAAGTTCTTTTACAGAAGCTTCACATTTTTACAAAATAATCTGTTCGTTTTCATTACCCCACACTCTGCTTACTACAGGGATTTGAATCTGGGCTCATCCTGATTTAAGCAGGGGAAATTAGGACAAGGAGTCAGGGGCTGCTTGTCTCATTTCCAGAAGGTCTAACCTTGCCATGAGAAATTCTCTAAGACACTCTTTTTGCCTGGTCTCTACAGCCTTTAAGTTTGTTTGGACACAGATGGGATATAGGAACAGGTTTTAAGAAATCAGTGTCCCACAACTCATTCCATAGGGACAAAATCCTGGGTTTATTTGTTCTGGTTTTAGGTAATTGCTTTTGATCTTTGTTAGTCGCAGTTCCTTTGAATGTTTTTACCTTTCACATCACTAATTTCCTCTAATTCCAGACTTTTCTGAGGGATCTCAAAATGTTACCTCTAATGTGTAGAAACAGGCGTGGAAAGCTGGACAACTCCTTTGTTATTGACTGTGTGATGGGTAGAGGGCCCAGACCCCTCATCCCACCCCCCCTAAAGCACTGGAGCTCCTTTATTTCTGCCATTTTTTCAGGATTAGGAGATGATGGAGTGCAAGGACGTCCTTACACTCTTGTCCTTGAGCACTGGTATCAGAGATGACGTGCAGATTTTAAGTAGCCACCCCCAGAAACAAATGCAAGGGAAAGAGCCTCTGTGCCTCACAAAACAATTCTTCATTCCTCTTTAAAAAACAAGATGAGAATGGCAATGTTTTATTATTGCTTACAGCCACAATAAATGTGACAATGATTTCCCCTTTTTGGAATGTCAATGAAGAGGAAATAACCCTTTGTGGGGACAACACCACATTTAGGGGCTCTGGCAAGGTCTCAGATGGACTTAACAGGAAGCATTAATATGTAAGATATTCACCGTGAAGTCTCTTTTGAGAGGAGCTGGTTGTCCCTAACATGAAGACTTACAGATTCAATAACAATGCCTGTTTCACCCTTTCAGGCAAAAAAACCTTGTTCTGGTTGTTTTGCTCTAAATAAATTTCAGTCAGATCCAAATATTCCTTCCTTATTGACCTACAACTCTGTTTTTTTAATCTAAAATCCAAGGCTCCAGTCATAAAATTGAGACATTATTTGGTTTAAAGAATGCAGGTGTTTGATTTTGCTTAAAAGTTTTTAAAGTTGTTAAAGATTTTATGTAAACACACCTGCAACCTCAGGTGAAAAAAAGCCTCATCGTATATCAAAGCATCCCAGAAAAAAGATAAAATCACCGATATTTATGTTGAAACTGCAGATAGGCAAATGTTAGTCTTTTCTGTACAGGCAATTTAACATATAGCCACAAGAATGCACCTAACGCTAAAATTTAAACTTAAACTCAGATTTCCCTTATGTAAAGGCTAAATTTTAGGAAATTAAATCCTGCTGCAGGTGGGAATGAGGTTTGTTGGCCACCACTTAGGATGTAAAGAAGGTGCTAACTTGTGACTCACAGACTTAAAAGAGTGGTAACATTAAAACTCATTTTACATTTCTGAATATTCTAAACAGAAAGTGATCTTGCGTTGAGGCCTTCAAAGTACCTTTATTATAAAGGAATGCACAGCTTCTTTAGAAAAGGGCTTTATGTGATTTAAGGCCTGCTATCTCTTTGATAGTCATTAAGACTGAACTTTTCCTCATTTCTTTTTAAGTGAAGGCAACTTTCTGTAGCCAACTCTTCACTTTTCCCAAACAAGCCACTCTAAGATGATTCTTAAATGAACTTAGAAGATTCTTAAATGAATTCAGAATCCTAGAGAGAGGAGAAAGAAGGGAAGATTAGAGAGAGAGGTGTACTCTGAAGCACTATCTCTTCACGCTAAAATAGCTGGACCAAAACTTAAAATAACTAGTTAACTGTAGTGAACTTTTATGTGAAATTACTTTAAAACTTTTTATATATGAAGCTGCACCAACTGCAAAAGCATATTGGAAGAATTTTTCCATTGTCTTCAGGTCTCACTCTATAGGCTTTGAGTGACCTCACATCTGTTTCCATATACTGAGTTAGACTGAGTTGCCATGGAGCTTCCTGGTGATGGAAAGCTCAAACAGGCTGAGACAGAAAACATGCACAGGGATCAGTGTCCTGGAAAAAGTGACTGGATACCTTTTGAGTTCCACTGGATAGAGCAGAGTTAAAATAAAATCCAGCAAAAAGTTATGTGCACGCTTGCCTGGTGCTGAAATTAAAGCAAGGAAAGGGGATATTTGCTGAATAAGAATATGGCACATGAAATTATACTCTTATTTATGTCAGTGGAAGGTCTAGTCCAAAAAGAACACCTATTTGTTAAAGTAATTCAATAATAGGTGGCAGAACTTCACGCTAAAACTTTACAGAACAAAGTCCCTCCTTTTTTCATTGTCTCTAATTGTACAAAAAACATATTAATCCTGACAGAAAAAGAGCCCACATTACATAAGCAGTGAAAATATTAATTCTGAGATGGGCAATGAGGTGGCCTTAAATCAAAAGTATGTCTTTGAAGAATACTGAGGGTTTTTTTTGTTATAGCAACAAGTCAAAAGGATAGGGAATAAGGAAGGAAAGTAATTTAATGTATTATTTATATCCAGGACTTTATCTGATATCTTTTATTAAATCCACAAAAAGATGCAACCCATTTTATCAGTTTCTGTGTAAGACCTTTGCTCTAAACAAAGTTCAGTCAAAGGTGCCTGGGAGAAAGTGAATTTACATTTACATTTGCATTTATATTTACATTTACCAGGGAGTATCAGACCACCGAGGCTTCCTCCTCCATTCTTTCCTCCTGCTGTAGACTGGGAATTAAGGAAGCAGCAAGGCCTATCACCACCTCCTAGGATTCTGCATATTGCTCTTAACTGGATGCAAATTCTGGCTAAAACTGCCTCAATTCTGGTTTAATTACAGCCCTAAATCCTGGCCTTACTTCAAACGAGCTCTCCAAAGAGCTGGGCTGAGTCCTGAGTGTCCCACCTTGCAGAGCACGGGGAGTGCTCTGATGCATCCCCACAAAGGATGAAGGATTTATGGGTCTGGATCTCACCCAAAACCAAATTTGGAAGGTATCACTCAAATTTGCTTTGAACCCTGCATTTCATGTGAACCTGTTGAAATTCCAGGTGAACCAAAAGCAGTGCAAAACCCTGTGTCTGTATCCTCTTGTGAACCCACACTAATATTCAGCATTTCAAATCCATATAAAATAAATTCATGTGGTTCTACAAGGGCAGGGATCTGGCCCTGTAAAGGCAAAGATCTAACTTGTTAATTTTTGAAGGAAATTTAATAGGAAATAAAACTGCAATGCAACATCTTGTCTAACACCAAAACTGTGTTTAATCTCTTAAGTCTAAGGACAAGACTGTTTTCCTTTTCTTTTTTTCTTTCTCTGTCAGGATTTTACTTTGATGCAGAATTGAAATTTGAACGAGAGCCAATTGAAAATGAGAAGCTATGTGGCATGAATATTGTAATCTTTGATGAATGAAAATGTCAGTGGATGCAAATCATTCTTTACAAGGGATCTGAAACAAACAAAAAAAGTCATCTTGATTAGACATGAGCTGAAAAATGTCTAAGATTCACACAATTTGTTAAAGCATTTTCCAGTAGGATGGCTCCTCCTTTATTCCTTTTCCACGAAGTGTTACTGAGAATCACTTTCCTTATATTTTTAAATTCAAGTTGTTGGCCCACTTTTCTTCCTATTTCTTTTCTGTTTTCTCTGTCAGATGGAAGCTCATCCTGCTGATCTTTATATAGATGCTTTTATATAGATTGGAGTGAGCTTTACTAAAGAAGAAGCAGATTGCTGAACTCTTTTTGGAGTAAGTTCCATTAGCACTTAATCCAGCTGCCATGCACTACATCATGATGTCACCCAGAATATAATAAGGAAGACTAAAATATGAATATTTTCACAGTCTATGTTTTAAAGGCTGCAGCTTTGATGGCTTTAGCAGACATCAACTCATTACATTTATTACCTCTGCTATTACTTTAGCTGCCTAGAGCTGATTTAAATTCAATATCTGGAACTGTATTTTCTAATATTAGGAAATGTGCTAAAGCCTCTTTCTTTCCATATCACACGCTGTAATTTATTGTTTTGTTTCCAACTTGTCTGATAGTAACAAATACTATACAATTCTGAATCCAGGGATCCAAACATACTCTGTTATGTTGTTCAAATAAGAAAAATTTGGCCTAATGCTGTTATTTTCATTTTCTGTGCAAATGTTCTACTTAAAATATTCTAGAAGCAAATTTCTTTTGTGCTTGCAGCTCTTCCAAATGTCATTATAAAGTTGACATCAAACTTGGTTTCGGCATGGTGGCATAGCTGAATCAGATCCCAGGGGATTATCAGGAAAGAAACTGCAGTGAGAGACATTTTAAAAGTTGACTCTCAGAGTAAAAGGTGTTTAAGAGTTCACATGCACAGGGAATAGAACAAAACCCCAGGAAATGGTGCTATGTTCCAAAATGCCCCAAAGACAGAGACACAGATACCCTGCAGGCATGAAATAAGCGTTGGCACTTCTGCATAAGTATTTTTGGACATTCCAGCCCAGCAGATGCCACATAAAAGTTCCTTAAGAAAACAGTTAGGTAAGATCTATTATGATGTTAAATCTGAATACAAAAATAGGTTGCCTAAGGCAACAGGAGGCAGATAATAAAAGACAGTGCAGGAGTGGCTGAATACAGGTTTGTTGACTTTAAAAAATAATTTTGAAGCCTATCTATTTTTATAATCATACTAAAGATGGAGTAAAAAACTAAACAACAACCCATTGGAAGAACTTCCGTGTTCTCTAAAGTGGGGCAGGAAGTCGTAGTTTTTTTCAGTACAAAATAATCCAAGATTTTGATTAAAAACTAAAACCATTACCCTAAGGGATAATAATGAAAATGTACTTGCTTGTCCCAAAGTGCAGTGGATTTGTCAAGAAATCTTGATTTTAAATATCTTACTTTGCAGATGATTTTCATTGATTTCGTTGGTGATGTTAAGGAATAGTTAGCATTTATGGCAAAGAAAATAAACTTGGTGTGTGAATGATCTAATATTGAAAACTGAAGTTGCATTTGCACTAATATTAGCAGTACTACTCATTTAGGGAAAGCCAATACATCTGTAGAACTCTGAATAAATGACCCAATATGGAAAAAAGATCAAATTAAATATTTGAGCTTTAGTGATTATGGAAAACCCTATTCTTTCGACTTTTATTTTTAAACTTCATTTGTCAATGTCTCAAACTTACTCTGTTTATTCCTAATCTAGAAGAGAGAAAGTGGCAAATAAAAATATTATAGAAATGTCCCAGATTCCCAGTAGATTAAACCTTTATCAGTGGCAGTGAGGAGAACACTCCAAGTGGTTTATGATGCAAACTGCTCAAGAAGAGGGGTTTAAAGAAGAGGGGTTGGGACAAAATTTTGGCCTTGTTCACGTTATTAAACTTCTTTCCATCTCCTAAAACTGCACATTCTTCATGTTCATTTCTTTAATTGAGAAGGGTAAATAATCTTATTCCTAGTTTAGAGAGGCCTATTCAATCACAAAATCACAGAATAGTTTGGGCTGGAAGGGACCTTAAGCTTAACCAGGGCCACCTCCTACCATTGGCAGGGACACCTTCCACTGTCCCAGGCTGCTCCGAGCCCCATCCAACCTGGCCTTGGGCAATTCCAGGGATCCAGGCGCAGCCACAGCTTTTATGGGAACATGTGCCACGGTCTCCCCACCCTCACAGGGAACAATTCCTTCCTTTTATCTAATCATAACCAAAACTGAAGCCCCAGGTTTGACTTACAGGAGAGAGTTCTTTAAGGGCTGCTTCTTCACATCTTCCCAGCTTTGTTTCTCAGGGAAAGATCAGAGAGCAGCGGCAACACCCTTAAGTACTTCTGAACTTCTGGATTTTCTGTTGCTGCACCAATATCAATGCACACCGACGGTGTGAAACCAAATTTATCTGTTTTCCACAGAGTTAAAAAAATGGGGAATACAACCCTAAGTGGGCGTTTAGCAAGGTATAAGTACCTCAGAAGTGTTAAAGCACTCCAATGGTTACATTACTATGCAAATAGAATTTGACTTGCAGTTTGAAGGAGGCAGAACACGATTGCATATTGTACTTTGGTGCTAGAAATAACCTCAGCTTTA
Source organism: Anthoscopus minutus (assembly GCA_013399455.1). Classification (NCBI taxonomy): domain Eukaryota; kingdom Metazoa; phylum Chordata; class Aves; order Passeriformes; family Paridae; genus Anthoscopus; species Anthoscopus minutus. The sequence goes on from VWYI01003965.1 coordinate 35,863, forward strand.
CCTTCTCCCTGCTTTTTGTGTGCCATTTGCCTCTGAAAGTGAGGCAACAGCTGGAACACTCCTCATCCTCCACGCCAATATCCCTGCAGGACCTGTTCGGAGCGAGGCTGTGGGAAATCCAGACCGTTCACCACGGTGGAGAGCTGAATTCCTTCTGAAACCAAACAGCCCCTTTTGCCAGCAAGGATTCCACTAAAATGGAACGCCCACCAAATCCTGGACGTGTGCTTTCCTTGGCTGCAGCACGGGCAGCCTTCCCTGCACTTAGGAAATTGTTACAGGAGCAATTTTAGCTGCTGTGAATTGCCCTGTAAACGTCTTCTATAGTCTGGCTGAAAATGTCTGGTACTTCATGTGATGGGCCCACAGATGAATAACGCACCTTTAAACTAAAGTCAGTGCTTCCTTGCGATTATTCAGGAAACACTCCATTGTTTCCGCAGAAATCAGGTGAATTAAATGTCAGTTCTGACTTCTTCGTGTTTTGGATGTCCATTAAGGCCATTAATGACATGAAGTACTTTCCTGCTAGTATCTATATAAATAATGTGCCTAATTTCTGTTTTCTCTGAGAAATCTGGATATAAATTGCTGCTAAATATAAATATCCTTTTAAATAATTTTAAAACTGGTGGACAGAGAACATTTTTCAGTTTCCTGCAAAATAAAGGACAATGAATGTAATGGACAATGGACAATCACAGGTCATTCTTTCTCTTTATGCAGTTTAGTGAGGAAAAAAAGTGCAAAGTGTAAATTCAAATATTTTTCTATAGCTATTGAAATAATTGTTAAAAAGCAATATACAAACAAAATGAATACAATACATATTGCAAATTGTCAAGTCACTACATCCACGGAAGAATAAATAAAAAAGAAAAAAAAAGGGGGTTAGCTGCTGTGTTTAAAGTTTGGTGGGAAAAGAGCACCTTGTGTATTTTCAAGGGCTTATGAAGCCCTTTGGATGATTTATGTCAAAGATGGACTAAAGTTAAGTGGATTTGAGTTGCTGTGTGAAAACTTGCCAAGCAAAGCACAGAGAATTCCATAACTCCTTAATGAGATGGCTTTTTTTCCTCCTCAGAAACCCTGGAAAATAAAATGGCAAATCTGTGAACACAGATAAACCAAACTACCCACAAATGAATAAAACAGAAAAATCTTCCCAGAGATCTTCCACTGCTCCAATATTGTCCCTTCCTATATCAAATCTCACATTGTAAGAAAACATACCTCATATCCAATAGAAAATAAAGCCTTTATCAGCGTTGATCCTGTCAAAACTGTCTTGCAATAAAGGAATTAATTTCTGTTACAAACTCACACGCTCATAGGGAACTCTCCTGGGAAATGATCCCTTGCTTCAGCACATTTCAAACAGGGGAGGAATAGAAGCAGGTAGATAATTCCTGAAAGTGGCCCTGCCAAAATGAAGATCCCCTTATGTGCGCCGGGTGGGCATGAGGTTTTTTCCCACAGTGAGAAATGCACACTCACTTCTGCAGATAAACTCCTGCTCCTCAATGCTATATCCATGTCAGCATCATTCCTTTGCTCTTTTACACCTGCTGGAGCACTGAGCATCAGCAGAATTCCAGGGATGGACAGAGGATGGACAGAGAAACTGCTGTTTCTGGAAATCTTCTGGAAAAGAACATTTATAAAGAGTTTATCCTTGCTGTCATTCAACACAGAGAGGGTGTTCTGTTACTGAAACCAAGGAAAACAAATAAACCTGGATATATAGTGCAGTGATCAAATACAATTTTGGAGATTAGTTGAAAATCTCACTGAGCTACTTTTATATTGAAATTTGGCAACATTGGGTAATGAATATTAAGGCTTATGTATTGATTTTGTATTATGTTTGATTTTAAAGGAAGTAATAATAAATCCAAAGTTTAAAATCACACAGGGCCAGATACACTCGCCATCTTCTTTCAGAAATCGGATAAATTATGGCACTGAGGAATTATTTTCTTAACTGAAGGAAAAACTAAAAAAAAAAATTAAAAAAAAAAATCTTTCTCTGATTGCTGAGAAACTTAGGAAAGCTCCTTTAATTCAGTTTGAGATATTTAGGTATAAAGGAAAATGTAAAAACGTAAAGACACAACAAACACCAGATATTCCAAACTTATCAGTCACTTAAAAGATAATTAATTTCCTGTAATTCCAGAATGTGATCTTTGCAGTTCCTCAATATTTTTTGTCTTGTAATCCATAGAAAAACCTTGCAGCTTAAAGGAAATAATAACAGAGGATGATAATGAACGCACTAATGAAAATTTACTAGAGAATTTGATCTTGAAGAGTTTTTCCACTGCTTGATCTTTAACATTTTGTGTACATTGACCCATATATTTAAATGTATACTTCTCTCATATATACACTAGATAAAGCAAGGATTTTGTGAAACATAAATATATATATATATATATTTTAGCATAGAACTTTGTTTGAATGGAGAACTATTTATTTTGAAGGTTATTTGAACCTGGAGGTCACAGAGCATGGAAATACAACAGCAAATTAGTTAATAATGCTGGCTCCTTGCCAGGAAATACTTTTGTAAAATGAACAGGAAAAGGGCTGGATGCTGTACCTCTAGATTTCCTAGAATACTGTTTCTGAGGAATGGTAATAGCAGCTTTTCAATAAATGTCAGGAATGGGAAGAGTGGCCAGACTTGATACTTGTAATTCTGAATTTCCAATCTATACAATGAAAATTTTTTAGATTGTTTCAATAGAGATCCTTATGTAAAATTAATTTTGACTGTGAATTACTTTTCCTCTTTTATATTATTTTTAGCTTTCTGTTCCTAAAGAAAGTAGCTGAATGGAATACGATTGTGGACCCCTTTCAGGGAACACACTTTGGTATTATTTGCATCTGATTTATTCCTCAGAGAATAAAAAGAAATGCAGAAGTGAATCTGTATCTTTATATCTAAACTGTAGGACTATGAGTTAACAAAACTCCCAAACCTTTCTATCCACTACCATCCCTTCTTCAGCTCTTATGAGCTCTTATGAGACTAAATCCATTCTAATGTGAAAAAGAAAGAGCAAAATTACAGATTTGTTTTTGAGAGCAACATGTAAATCCATGTGTCTAAGAATGATGCCATACTAAGCTGAAACCTTTAAAGAAGACTTTAAATTTTTAAAAATTATTCTTTTGGGAAGTTTCTCCATTTGTAGAAGGTAATAAGTCAGCAACTTTTCTGTCACCTAAGCATGACCCTACTCCTGCCCATTTACAACTCTTGTTTTACTGTGCCCTTACATTCAAGAAACTTTGGTCCTTTATTTTTTTCTCCATTAAATAATATTTTTCTGACTGCAAAGACTTGGAACATCTCCCTTCATGGTGATTCTGCTTTTTTTTGGGTTATGAACTCCTGCACCATGTAACACAAAAGACATTTGCTTTCCAAGAGTAAAAAGAGATTGATGAATGTAGTGAGAATTTCCTTATGAAGCAAAGTGCATTCCAAACATTTTTCCCATGACAAAAATGCTGGACTTTAATGCATAGACTCTGCATACACAGCATATATACACAGAATAATCCTGAATAGATCTTTGAGGTCATAAATTTCTCCCATGACCTGATCTCTCCCTGTGTTCAAAAATTCTATTGCAGCAGGAAACTTCAAAGATATTGAGAGTTTAAGTTAACTACATAATTCCAAATGGAGACATTGCAGGCATCAAGGCATGCTATTTCTGATAAGAAGATATTAGTAATTCTAGAATAGGAAACAATCCATCAGCAAGACTCATTGAACTCTTTCCTGCAGTCCTATAACATACATGATACAGTTTTACACATAGGCCTTAAGACAGAAATTACAGGTTTTTTCCTTTAAAAATTAATAAAAAAATCCCTTTCCAAAAGGGATTGTAGTCTCTCTATACTTTCTCTGTAGGAATAATAATAAAATTTTATATTTTGCCCATTTAAAGTTGATTGAAAAATTCTCTGCTTAAAAGTTCTCTCCACTTCCTTGAGTTACTATGTGATTTATCTTGCTGCTGCTTGTCTCTTTTTCTCACTGGGACAAAAATCTGAAACTGAGTTGTTCCCTTGTAAAAATGAGTAGATATCTGGATCTCAAATCAGGGAGAGGTTGTACCTTTATGGGAGATGGAAATCTTTGCCATCAGTCACTCCCTAACATGGTATTTGCAAAAAACTTGGACATCAAGATGGAATGGAGGGAAGAAAAACCCCAAAACAACCTCAAACAAACAAAAAAAACCCTGAAACAAAACACAAACCAAAAACCAGATATGAAGGAAAGCCAACTCTCTTCATCTTTAATTATTAGGTACAAGGCCTGAAAGGCAAATTCCAGATCCCATTGAAGTTCAAGAGGATGTTTGCTATCAAGAGTAGACCATTATTTTTCTAATTCTGGTTAACCAGAAGCATTAGAAAATAAAATTACGTTAGATTTATTTAAGGAAAATTGTGTCAAGGTCTTTTTCTTTAGGATTCTACTTTTCCTTTATCACATTCCCTCTTCTTTTCGATGATCTTATTAATGGCTTTCTCATGGAGAAACTCAAGTATTTCCAACCAAATAAACAACTTCAGCAGGAGTTCTTTGAAGGAAATATTTTTATATACAATATAATAAAATGTATAACAAAAACCATAAAGACGTTGCAGTGATGCAGACCTTCCCCAGTGGGGTGTCAATGGTGTCAATGGTGGGCATGAGATATCACTGCAAGGAATTTCAGGATAAAGAATGGCAGGAAAAAGAAGGGAAAGGCCCAAAAATTTCTCTCCTTGCTCCTGCCCTTGAGATTGCCTCAGCCACATCCTTCCAGCCTTAATTCCTTCAGCAACTCAATTCTCAGGGCCTCAGGACATTGAATAACCCCTCTAATTTGTGTGTTTGTACATATATTCATATTATTTATATTATTTTATATTTATATTATATATATTTTTATTTCTACTCAATGGGAAGAGCATGTTTTGCAGAGAATGGGTTTTACAGTGGAGGAGAGTGACATGTGGAAAAGCAGATGGAGAACCAGTGACATCTGCCAGGATAACTGTGATTAAAAAAATCCCGGATCCCTTTTGATAGAACTGACTGGCAACATGGATATTTCAGGGAACTACACACTGTGGTACTTTTGCTGTTTCGTACCTCGAATATGGCAGGTTGTTTGCACATTTTAAGTTTTGTTTTCACAGTCCTGGCTAGGAACATATGAAGAAGCTGAGAATAGGCAGGACATAAAATATTTGGCCACAGAAATTCTGTATACGAGTATTACTTATTTTCCTTTTCATACATGTGCAGTCAGATCCAGTGGCTCAGTTTATATTTTGGCTTCAAATGTCAAGTTTAACTTGGCTCTACAACCAAGGATTTTGGTTTACCAGAGGTTAATAGCAGCTTTTCATTAAAGTTGCCCATATAAAGACACTTGAATGAGAAGTTTAGGATGTTTGACATAGTTTTCTGATATTTCTTTTGGTTACAAAATGGAGACCATTAATATTAATGCTCAAATGTTTGAGAAAAAAGGAATGTTAAATACCAGACATGGTTCAGGTGTTCACATAACTTTCAGACTGAGTTTCCTTTCCTTGCATCTCCTCTAGAAGAAAGTATTCATAAATCTATGGATGACACATCTGTAGAAGTCTGCTCACCCAAAAAGACTGAAGCTTCCTAAGGAGAAAATTTTAGGAAGTGACCTAAAAAGCAATTTTTGTAAAGAGTTTATTATCACAGATCAAGACTTAAGTGTCATTCTGGCTCACCACTGTCTAGATGCTTGCACTTTTGCAGGATCTGCATCTGCACTGTCAAGTCAGAAATAAAAATGAACAAATACATGGGACTGATGAGATTCATGAAAAAAACACGTGGCAAATACTATTACAACACCTATTTCCCATCAGTGAAAAATCACAGCCAGTTGGGGATGTTTCTGAAGATTGGAGAAAAGTAAAGAAATTCCTGAAGCAACTGGGAAAATAATATTTTTTCCATGCTCTTTTCCCACCTGAACACTTTCACCTTTCTTTTCCAACTTAATTTAAGACAGAAAAATATGGATTATATCAGATATCCAGGATTTAGTCTGATTCTTTCTAGTAGTAATCTTACAACATGCAAATAACATGCAAAGGTATTTTTGTGGGAGGATATTAAAATTTCTTTAAAATACAGTTATCAGCTCAAGGAGCTCATGATATTAGAATAGTTCAGCCAAAAGATAAGGACCACTGATGCCTGTGGATCACTGATATTAACACAAACCCTCTAACTGTCTCTGCTTAAAAAAAAAGCCATCTCCATATTATTTCCTGCTGTTTTCAAAGTTAATGTTTGGCATCACTTGACAGAGAACCCTTAAGCATTATAAGAAAATGCTAATTAGCAATTTCTTTTTGATATTTATGACGCTGGAAGTTAGCAATGAGACTTAAAGATCTTTCCCTTTCCTTTCCCTTTCCTTTCCTTTCCTTTCCTTTCCTTTCCTTTCCTTTCCTTTCCTTTCCTTTCCTTTCCTTTCCTTTCCTTTCCTTTCCTTTCCTTTCCTTTCCTCTGAAATAACTGAAGCAATTTTAAGAAACAACTCGAAAGAGGGGAGAAAAAATCACAAGTTCCTCAACAGTTCAACATAAATTGAATTTTCCCTACTTTCTCTCCACTCTTGCTTATTTTCTTGGATAAGTTTCTTTCTGGTTTTGAAATAAAGCAAATTCTTATCCAAAGTTAATCAGGCTGAAATCCTTGATGGAATTATAATTCTATGCTAGTAACGCTGAGAGACCACAGCCACAGAGTGTTGTCCAATTTTTCTCACTTTAATCCCTAAAGAAACCTATACCATTTTAACCCACATGTGAAGATCTATCCTAAATTGTATTCTGGAAAATACTTTGATTTCAGAAATTTTATGTTTCTATATCAAACACAAAAGAGATTTTCAGGTGGCTCAGCTACTTTTTCTCTCTCTGTTACTACATTAGTTCTCCTATAATGAAAGTAGTGGATAAATTGTAATTAAAATTGCAGGAGAAATGTACTGAGCTTGTGCTGTAAGGAAGGAATTATGAGAAATGCAGAAGACATTGGACAACTAAATTAATTTTTGGGTAATAAGAAAGGAGAAAATTTGCTTCCAAATCACTAAACCTAATCAGATCTGGAGGAAGGGAATTTGCATGAGAGGACAATCCCCTCCCTTGTTCCGAACCAGAGATGCTGACCAACAGTGACCATCACATGAGGACTGACATCAGAGAAGGGACATAACTGACACAACAGTGTGCACATTGGGCTCAGAAATATGGAACAGAGTGGCAACTCTGCAAAGGGGGAAGTGCCATTGTGAAATCAAAAGTCTTTAAGAACAAAAACAAAAGAAAAAAATTATACAAGTGCCTGTGTGCCACATAAAAAGCCTGAACTAAAGTCCATTGAAAGCAACTTTGGTCTTCCAATTAACACCAGCAGGCATTTCATGGATCCTATTTGTGATCATTAGGAATGAAAAACAGGAGTCTCATGATTCATCCCAATTACTCCAAATATTCATTTAATGAAATCCTGACTGAAGGGGAGTGAGTGAAGCTCTGCCACTGACTTGCAAGGAGCCAGAAGCCCTGCCAGGATTACACCAAACAAAATTAATTGAGGAACATTTTACTCTTACCTTCAGCATGGGTCGAAAATCTGAATTTAATTAACAAAAAAGCTGAGGCAATGACTGAGGAATAACCAAAACTATCCTCTTAAAATCTAGAGATCCAGTATTTATTAATTTTAGAAAAAATCATTACATTTGGAAGAATCAAAGTAAGCAACATCGGGAATATTGTATTTATTCAGCTCTTGAGGCCACTAGAATGTTTTGCCAAATTTGTTGGTAGCTCATGTGAACTAAAGACAGTGCAGAGGTATTTTTCTGCTCACAGTCTGAAAGACATCAGGAAAGAGAAATGCCTTCAAAATCAGCTTTTGTTTTGCCAATTACCACTGGAACTACTATGAATTTGGCTGCATCTCTCCTGCTATTTGCACAATGAAAACTAACAGAAATAAATAAAGAGACGAAAAAATACATAAAATTGGGAGTGATTTCTGCCACCTGTGCCATAGACCAATCTGGAGCTTAGTTTGAGTATTGTCCTGTGTCTGGTCACAAGCTTTGGCCTTTGACAATCAAAACAAACACCTGTACTCCACAACAGCCATTGTGCTGTCTGAGGGTGCTTCAAAACAAAAAAAAAAGTCTGTATTTATTCATGTAGGCGTTTAAACCCATTCATTGCACCGTGGGAAGACAAAAACTTCACTATCAGAGCAGACTGTGAGTCCTTCCCCAGGTGTTGCCATACTGGGAGGAGAATAGACCTGAACTGGATGTTTTAGAGTATTTTTAGGTGAACAAAACTACTGCTTTTCCTTGGAAGTAAATCTTAACCTTAATTACCTCTCAGATTCCCTGATCAGCTGAAAAGAAATAAAAAATGCTAAATTTGTTCTTTGTATTTTTTTAATTTAAGAATATAAGTTTATAAAGCATTCTTGTGAAGCCCCTCATAGAAGGCAGATTAGGAGCACAAGAAAAATTGAGAGTTTAACTTTGGGTAGTCAAACACTGTCTGGACATTTGAGGCAAATAATTTTATATGTTTCAGTTGCCTTAAAATGAAAAAACTTCTTTCACTTCACCCAATTTCACTTCATTCTCTCATTTTATTATCCCCTTTTAAATAGGGAGAAATATTTTTGTGTCAGATATTCCACATGAAACAGACTTCTCACATCAGTGGTGATCTCCCGGTATTCAAAAAGGTTTGATATAATTTAAAATCATTGCTTTTAAACTCAGATGATTATAGATGAATATGAAACAGCATAGAATTGGTTAATGTGACTGTAAAATCTTCCCACATATTTTTGCTAGTTTTCTCTTGCTTTTCTGAAAATGCTGTTTGCATCAAGCTTACATGAGATTTTAGAGACCACCACAAAATTAATATAATGAAAAAATATTAGGAGAAAGTATTTATGAAGTAAATTGTGCTTGAACATATCCCATTCGGGATCCCCTTTCATGGAATGGATACTCAGGGGACACACAGAGCTCATGATCTCATACCATACTCAGACAAATTCTGATCATTCTATCTTCATTTTGAAATAAAGAAATGGATATCCTACAGTTACAGCATCTCAACCTGCCCTTTGTCACACTTCCAGGCAGTGGAATATTTCAGATAATGCAATCAACGCCAAGAAAAAATTCCTTGTGAGGCAAAGCAGTTTATTTAGACCATGGGAAGGTCAGGCCATTTTCCCGGCCTAGGAAGATCCTTGTACTGTGAATTTCAGTGTAATCTATACATTCCATCACACCACTGATGGCAAGTATTTGGGGTATACACACAGCAGAGGCACAGAAGGAGATAACCAGCTCCTCATATCTGCAAATTCCTCAGCCATGGCCTTGTTCCAGGTCTTTGTTATCTTGAAAGAATCCTGTCTTGCCTATTGCTATGGTGGCAAAAGTCGTTTTTGTGGATCAAGCTGGTTTCCTTTGTGCTGGGATATCCTGAAGAGTGCTGTTTGTTAATTGATAATTATACCTCTTTTCAAATTTGTCAGGCACTGATACTTAGGTTTTACAGAGACATCAAGGTTAAAAAGAAATTAAACTAAGAAAAAATGCATTCAGTCCATTATACTTAGATAAAATCAAAAGTGTCTGAAGACTTGAAGAGGCCTTAGGATCAGCATATTTGTGTTAAGAGAAGCTTAAGCTGTGCATATTCACTGAAAGATTTAGGATGGCAAATTTTGGATGGCCTATAGGCACTTCTTAATATTTCCTACTGTGTCTCATTTAATTAATTGATTAACTAATGAAAATAGCAACTGGAACTCCCTCACTGTTCACCTTTAACAAATATTTATTCACATGAAGAGTCTTCTCTCTAGGGCTGATGACTTCAGGACAGACATGACTTCATAATTCCTCACAATGTTGAATAGAGTGGATTTAGAGAGAAGTCACAGAAATATTACTTCAAGGACAGAATGAAAAGGAGAAATGTCTAGTAATTAGGTTCCTCTTGGTCTGGCTGTGGGAAATGGCAGGAATGGCATCAGATATTGTACCCACCTATAAATACCTCTACCTAGGGAATAGAGCTGTCTCTTGGTCTTCTAATGGTTATTGCTCTGGATCTTTCAGATTTGCAGAGAGGAAAACTAAGGAGTTGGTTTAGCTTTCAAAATGTTTCTTTTTAAAAAATATTCCTCAGAATTCCTCAAAAAGCCCGAGAACAAAGAGGGGACTGAAGAGAATTCCTTGTTATCCAAATATCACTATCAACAAATATATTCTCGGCACATTCTTAGTGATATTCTTCTTAAAAACCAAATTCTACATTGTTTGATTCAAATTAAGATTCAGGACCTGGTGCTGCTTCTGAGCCAAACATGAGAAAGCTGATGAAAATACCAAGCTTTAATGTCTGAGCTCAAAATTTCTTCAAATGACACTTCATTATTAGACCACAATCAAGAAAAACATCATACCTTGCTAGTCCTCATGGAAGACTGAACAGCACTCAAATACTCCCTTTTTGTTACAGATCTCTTTATACAGTGAAAAAACTGTGATTGTAGGGTGAAGATGGTTTATTTAGAATAGTATCTCTTTACCTTATGATGATGTGGATATATAGGCAAAAAAATGATAGAATGTTCAACAAGGTCATAGAGAAACTACACAATTCTTCTGGTAAACTGAAAGAGAGGAATGGTTCGTTTCTGACAAAAACAGGGGAAACATCAAGGTGCCTCTGACCAGCATCAGGGACTGAGCATCCTGAGCTATGAACAACACAGCTCACATTGCCTCAAAAAGATGTGCTCTTTCAGCACATTAACTAACTTATTTTTTTATTATTAAAAAAGCTGAAGGATTAAAAGATGTGGATTACACAACTGAGAAGAAAGAATTCCTGAGACCTTTTGGAAACAATGTTCTTAAACTATGTAAATATTTTCTTTTTAAGAGTGAACTCCCCCCACCCACCGGCATCTATGAAACGATCATTTATTTTTGCTGAAATTGTGAATGAAAGAAACTGTTTAGAAAATTGTCTCATCTGCAAGATCATTCCACTGCCATTTTAAATTCAAGTTTTCCTTCCACTTTCACCTCATACTTCACTAACAGAAAATCTAACTCTGTCATTTTTTTCTGTATAAAGTTCTCTTTCCCTTTTGTATTTCCCTATGGGATGTTCTCTTCTCTATCAATCTATTCCTGCACAACTCAGAGCATTATTTCTCTCTGTCTTGTGTGCGTGCTTTACTCTTCCCAGTGTCAAAGCCTTGACAAAGAGCACTGAGCTGGGAACATTTTGGAGCTGCTATTTAATTGTAGCAGCCGTGCCAATTCAGGATGCCAACAATAACATACAGTAGATGCTGTGTGTGGCTTTCCCCTAACTCTTGGGATAGTGTTTCTTTGACAGGCTGGATAATGAAGTGGGACGCAGTGGAGGGCAACTTCTGCTAGACATGTGTACGTGTTAGAAGCCATGAGGATGAACATTCAAACAGCTTTTAAAGGAAAAACAACAAAAATTGTACAGCTAAAATGATCCCAGTGTAATTTTAAATTACAATAGCCTTGACAATTATGTGGTGGCTCATCCTTTTAACAAAGCACACAAGTTTTAGCCTTGAGAAACTTAAGTGAAGTCACTGACCTTGGAACCCACTTGTCATGTACAGATTCAAGGGTTATGTAACTTTAACATAGACAAAATTTTTTGTTTCCCCTCTTTGAAGACCATTTTGGTGGAAATATTTGCATTTAAGAAAGACACTTGGAACTTTGCCCCTCATAAATCTAGAATTGAGCACAACTTTACTAGTTTTCAAACCATTTGACTGAGGGGTCTTTCACGCCACCAGCTTGAAAAGCAAACATGAGGAATAAATACCCAGCTATTAATAAAATTTCCCATCTTATCTATTCACCCTCTGTTCAAACTCTGAGTCACCCTGAAAAGGTAATATTCAATATATGTACCTATATTCCATGAAAGGCATAATAACCTGATTTTAGAAAAAAAATTACTGGCAAAGAAACTGTACACAATGAGGATTTGTTGTTGTTTTGGCAAGAGAAACACAACACTTAATGCACAGCAGGACTTTCCTTTCTCTCGTAACTTTATTTAGGACCCTGCACTCCTTTCCATGTTTCCAAAGATATTGGCCTTTAACTTGCCCTCTGCTCATGCACAGTGCTGAGCAAATAAACAGAGGTTGCAAAAGACAATTTTCTTCATCAGGATATCTCCAACCAGCTGCCTGCTGAATTTCAACAGCTCCAGAGGCAGCAGAGAAGTCACAAAGTTTATGACACCCATTTGACAATGACAAACTTATTGAAGACAAACTTAGAACTTCTGGTCCAGACTAAATGAAATGAGAGAAATTAATATTGGCAATATTTATTAATATCATTCCATACAGCTACAGCTTCAATCATGGTAGGATTTCACTGTGTTTGAAATAAAGATTATCTCATACTCAAGGACAAGTTTTAAAACCTCTTTGAGGAGAATTTTTAATGCAGAGAGTCGAATATTATCAAAATGTCCAACCCACAAAGAGAGTGACTTTCCAAAGGCAAAAATCTGTGGCTGCCCTCATACAAGGCAAAAAATACATGAATAAAATAAGAAAAGCACAACTTTCCAAATACCTTGAAACTGAATTAGATAGAGACAAATAAATGCTTTTAGTCAAGCAGGCCATGGAATATTTTTTACTAAACTGCTTTTCACTTTCCCAGAATTTTAAAAATAATTTCGGCATCCAAACATGTGGGACTGCTACTTGAAACTGCTAAAATAAAAGGCTCAATAATGTGCTCGGGAGAATTTTTCAAAAATTCCTCCTATCTGCCTATTTTTTTAGATAAAAATTCTTGTCATTTATCCCACTATTTTTCTGTTTATTTTGGGATTTTCCCCCCACTTGAAGCTGGGAAAAGCAACAGCACACATCACACTTAATTCTACAATTCTGCTCCCTCTTTTTGCTATTCCCTGGTGCCTCAGAAAACATTTTTTCAAAATATATCCTGCCCTTTATAATTAAAATTAATCTGGGTAAATGTTATGTAAATATGAATGGTTTTTGTCCTGCCTTGGTATATGCCTTCAATCCAATTTTGCTAGGACTGAGTCCATGGGTGCACACAGGTGCAGTCTTTCTCAAACCACCAGAAGTGACCCATGGCCATGTTGATTCTGGATTTATCAGTGGTATCAGAGGAGCAGTTCAGCACTTCAGTCTGCTTTTGCTGAGATATTTACAACTATTGCATCAAGCCTCTCTGTTCCAAGCATGTGATACCCCTGCAATAACAGCAACAGCACTAAAAAGAATTACATTTTCCCAGTAAGGGCATTGAAAGAATTTGGCATCCTTAATACATTAACATTAATAAGTTAACTTGACAGAGATCTTATACAAAATCTGCTATATAACAGGCAAAATTATTATCTTCTCTCAAGAATCCCTTATAGGGTAGTAGAGATTTAAAAATAGCATTTCTTAATCAAGAAGGAAACCCACACTTTAGCCATTCTGCTGACTTTTTTATCCTTTAGAAGAGAAGTATCACATATCTGGTGACTGCTCATAAATGAAACCTCTATTTCCCTCATATCCTCACTAGTCCAGAAAGCTGTCTGAGAGTCCTCTCTGTGAGGATGGATTATAAACTTTTTTTGACATTCACAGTTCCTGTCTTTCACAGAATTTTCCCAAAAGAAGTAGGAGAGTAGCTCAGAGGAGAACTATTAAATGGTTTCTTTTTCTTGGTGGACCTGAATGCATGAGATGGGAAAAAGGAAGTTACTGGCATTTGTAAACTCAACTTCATGGGAAAAATAAAGGTAGTGAAACCTGTGTCTAATGCTGTAAAATTTTGACTGCTGGATGCTGTGACATTATTTACTTCTCTATGCTTCTGGGTCATTTTGCATATAAGTTCATCTACAATTTTAAAATATATATAAAATATGATTTAAAAAGCACTTGCAGAAGTAATTTATTAATGAACTGTATTTGACAAGTATAAAATACACTAAAACCCCTTCTGCTTCAAAAGCACCGGCTACTGTGCTGTGCTGTCAAATTCCTAGAATTAATCCCTTCATGACACCGCAGAAGTGGTAATTTCTTAGTCTCCTCAGATAATGATATTTCTGCAATATAAAAAGTACTTTTCAGACTGATAACTCTTTTTTGCCAGTGTCAAACCTCCAACGTTCTAAATACATTTGTCTGGAATATATTCCTGAAAAATTGAACAGCTATTAAGGAAGATGATTTGTCATCTGGTGAATGATTAAAAGGAGAAACCAAATCCCAGGTATGAGAAGGGTGCAAAGGCCAACAAGAAACACAGAAAGAGGTAAATCAAAGAAAACTCTGAATGTCATGATTGTAAAAATGCAATAGGATGAACTTTGAAAATTAGGAAATCGGAGCCTAAAATGCTTTAAATTTGGTAACAATTCAGGGAAACAAAACATCCAAGAGTATACATATCTTGGGAGAAGCTTTAAGAAGAGAATTTTCTGAGAAGAAAATAAGGCTTTTCTTCATGGTGGCTGTTGGGTATTGGAGAAGCACAACCACCACCCCCAGAGTTCTCCTTGCCAATCTCCCTGTGCCTTCTCCTTCCTAAACCACAATAAATTTATTGTTGCGCAAGGAGAAACAAGTTATCAGATTTATTTCAATTTGGATACTGCAGACAATATTTTCATAGAGCCATCTTTCTGCACTGAAAGAGGCAGTTTGAATTTCATAAAGAAAATACATTTTTGGTTCAATAAATTAATATTTTTAGTCATGCTTTACATCAGAGCAGAGGAACAAGACTGAAGAAGGAGCAGTTTGAAGTTATTTTAATAATAATAATTCCCTATTACATTACTTTGAACCTCAGAGGATGTTAAGAATAAAAACTGGTGGTAACTTCTTACAAATAAAGACACCATAATTTCAAAAAGGCCTTTTCAAGGGGAAAAAAAGATCCAATGTCAAATGACTGAAGAGATTAAGAGGAAATTAAGAAAATTATTCATTATAATAGATTATGAAAAGAGAATACATTTTTACAAAATTATATAAAAGGTAACAAACTACATTTTATTATATGCATTACTCATCCCTGGATTTTCTCAATAGTTGGTCAAACTAATTGTTGGTAAATCTTTACTCTCTATTGAGACACATAAAATCTGGAAACTAAACTACTCCCTGGATAAAAGAGTGACTGATTTTCAGTCACGTTCAGGAGATTTCCAGATGTTTTCATAAAACCCATGTTTTTACTATACAAAATCCTCTTGGAAAAATCAAGCGGTCCACATAGAATTTTAAGCTTTTAATATGAAACCAAAAAATATTCTACTAAAAATTTTCCTCCAGACTTCTGCTACTTACCTTTTATTTTTTTTTAATTTTTAGCCAGTGCTTTTTGGTTCTTTTTGCCAGAAAGTAAAAGTGTTGGTGACTCTCAACACTAATTAGAGCTCCAAGATGCCATTGACTTCATATTGGATTGAAGAAACCCTCAAATTAATTTCTCAAATATTCA
>VWYI01003966.1:0-40482 GCA_013399455.1 Anthoscopus minutus
CACCCTGCAGATGTAGAATTCTCATCCTTTAGTCAAAATGAGACTGAACAGTTACAAGAGCAACAGAAAACCAGAAAGTATATTTGGACATCGTTCTTGGTTTGTCTACTTCTCCTCCATGCCAGTAGATGACATTTTCCCCAGATGGTATGCTAAATTGTGTCCACAGATCAAAAAGACCACAGGCCAACCAAACAGGTTTTCACCTTTCATTGCCAGTACTTCTTTTCAGGTCACAAAACCTAAGCCAAGATCCTCACTTTCAAAGCAATAAACAGCATTCTCGTTACATGCCTCCTTCAAAGTTCATCTGAAGCTGTCATTCATGTTTAGTTATTGAAATGAATCACAAATACATGAACAGTAAGTACCCATCTGGAATTCTGGCAAAGGATCTGTATATTTGTGCATAGATGCTGTTTACCAATAGCATTTTCAGTAAGGAGGAAAAAAGCACATCTGTCTTTGTCTCAAGGATAGTGACTCCTATCTATTAAAACCTCAAGAGATAATGCTTACAGAATCAGAGCTGCAATTTGGTTAGTAGCCCTTGGAAATTAGAGCAACTCTTCACAACAGTGGGACTTTTCTGCTATCACCTGACATTCCAGATGGATTGCATCCAAATACATTTGTCCAACAGAGAGCAAGAAAGAATATCATTACGAAACACGAAGTTATACCAACTTGGCTTCTTCCTCCTTAAAAGAAATCTTAGCACACCGTTTTGCCACATTTTAGAAAGGCAAAGAATTTTATTTTAAATTGCTGCACACCATAAAAAGCTGCTTTTGTAGATACCTAAAATGAGACGTTAGTTAAATGTTTAAAGGTGTCCCTCAGAAGCTTCAATCACAGAGCTCATCCTTCCTTTCTGAACAAAGCCCTATAACTTGCCAAAAGTTAAATTATATCATCAATGGAAATCACAAGATCTTGTTTACCATCCAAAAGCTGAGAAAAACCTCAGCATGCTGGAATTTAAAACAACCCAAGGGCCTCATTTCAAACTTGATGGCTGTGCCTTTCATTTAGGATTTGGCTAGTGCAGAGGGTGGAGGCACCATCTTTTAAGTGTAGATTTCAGATATGCCTTTGACTAGAGAAACATTTTTCTCTATGTACATACAAACATTCTGTTTTTAAAGAGAAAAAAATGAACAGTATCTTTTCTCCATCCTGTTAAGCAGATATCTGTACTAAATGTTTTGTAAAATTTTAGTCAGTTAAAAGGCAATCCTCAGACCTGGAAGAGGCAAACAAATTGATTTTGCACAAGTCTGCACTGGAGCTTAGTGCTTAGTAGCCAGCTAATCTGAGAGGAAGTTAAAGTTCTCACTTCAGTGGGTGAGCTATCTGACAGAAAGTAACAGGCAGCCCTTCTACCTTCAGCGATAGCCAAAGCAAAATGTTTTGTTCACGGTCAGCTCATTTTCAAGCTTTCTCTGTGCTCAAATGGCTCAGCTGCTCCCATGCATATCTTTGAAAGATCCCTGCAGTGAGCTGCAAAAGTCCCTCAAATCCTCATCAGACTAAAACTGGAAGCCCAGGATGAGGGAAAATTTGAAAGGAGCAACAGCAAACCCCAGGAGGCTAAAGGAGCACCAGCTGCACTCTACCTATCTTTTTTTAGGAGATGTGGTTTCTGGTATCTTGCTTCACTTGTAAGACTGTGTTAAACAATTGCTGTTGCTGCTTTGGTAAGTAATTTTATATGATGGCTTGTTTCACTCTTTCCTGCTTCATAGCAACTTTAACTTGTGAGAAAGTAATGTTCTTTGTTAATAAATCTTTAGTTTTAAAATGCTCAGAGGGGCATTTAAAGCATATAATTGACTAGATGGAACATAAAAAACATCTTACATGCTCAGGCAAGGCATTCAGCAATATCTAAACTCTATCATGAAGATGACAAAATCACAGTTCAGAAGCTGCAAGAAAGTATTTAACACACTCAAAAGTTTCTGACACACACAGCAGCCAAAGCAATGCCTACTATTGAAGGTCAGTTAATTCAAAAAGCAAAAATAAATGTTTATCCATACAAATACCTTTCAAGTATATTAATCTCTAGGTCAACTTTGTACTGAAGTTCTATTACCCAACTCTTTTGATTTTAAAATTGCATTCATAAAAATATTATTTTTAATATTTAATCTACTACTACTTCTTTCTTCTCTACATTTTGAGTAATGTAAAGATATTTAGTTTCAGAAATTCTGAAACTTGTTGTCAAAATCTCAGTGTCTGTCTGCTGATGTGAAGGTGTTTTCATATAATGTAGCAGTATTTCTGAGCTTGGAACACACTTTGGTGAGGTAAACTTATCCCTACTCCTGAAGAAAATAAGATATGTGAATTAATTTACATTTTGCATATACACAGCAAAGCTCTAGTCAAACATCTCACAAGAGCCCTAGAAGTTTCTCCTCTTGTTGTTTTAACTCCTTGCACCAAAAAGAATGATACAGTGAAATACTCGTGTTTAGAGAAGCGACAAAACAGAGAAGCAACTTAGTGTATGTTAAAAAATCAAAGGAAGTTAATATGCCTCCAAATCTTATTCCTAACCAACATTTTAACTGAATCTGCACCTCAAGCATTTAATTTTTTCTTAATCTGAGTGATCAGCCGCCAAAAAACAGGCTATCATACCAAGGAAGGACACGGATTTCTATTTGCAACATTTTCCTGAACTTTCTTAGAAGCCTTCATATTGTTATTGCTGGAATTAAAGATCTGATTCTGTGCAAGACAAGAGCCAATACTGCTGCTCTTATTATCCAAGCCAATCTGTACACACCCAAAGTAAAAACAAAAGAGAATAAAAACTTCATTCTCTGTGAAAGTTTCGACAGCATTTCTTCCATAGTTACAAACAGATGCTTAATGACTCCTGCCTGCAACTTGCAAAGCAATTGCAGTAATGATAGGTGCATAAGTACAGACCAAAATTAGCAACTGAAGAGAGCAAGCTGTTGTTACCAATTTTGCATAACACTAGAATAGCTAGAACAGAACTATGCTTTTCTGAGTTCCTGTCAAAGACCTCAGTGATATCAAGCAATTGGAAAATAACCCTTCCAGCACAATGTTCTTCTACCTTTACCAACAGTCATGCTCAGGACTTAAATCAGAAAACTTGCTCCCCAGCTTAGTTCAAAGACACTGTTTCCCATTGAATTGGAAATTTTATTGCTTATCGTGCATGCACTCAATTCTAAAACAACAGCAAGCTAAACTGCTTGAGAGATTCTGTTCTGGAAAAAGTAACTTCAGTAAAACTTTGCTTCTTTGCTTCCATATTACAACAGAGAATTACACTACAGCCACTGTTAGCTGTATTAAAAAGGTATGGGAGAAACAAAACAAAATAAAGCTCATAAACAGCCATCCAGTGATTTCAGAAAACAGACAAAGAGAATCCTGGCTTTTAGGACAAACAGTTTAAGTAACTTACAATCAATATTCCTTTTATGGTTTCAAAGAAAAAGTGGAGTCCCCAGGTTATATTTACCTTACTATAGGCAAGTAGTTGGGCATTTCCTCAGACGCAGGGTAATTATTTTGTATTTAATATACCCTTGAAATAATTCAGTGGAGAAAAGGAGATGCAGGAAGTATTTATCATGCTCTTTTCACAGCTCTTCATTATTTGGGTAAACATATTCTCATCTTTATAAAATCAAATGGAAACAACAGCTGAACCACAGCTTTCCAGCTTGCCAAGATCTACAGCATGTGCCAGAAGATTAAAATAAAATGGGGTTAGTAAAATTAGAAGCTGATCCAAAATATTGCAGCTGAAAAGCCCTATTTCTTAGTCTGCATCCATTTTTACAGGACAAAAGAAATGAAAGAAATTTCTTTGGATGGCTTATATTTACAAAAAGGGTCAAATGTAAACTAGGGGGACTTAAAGCCACTGTTAAGAAGAACTGATCTTTCACAGAAATCTCTGTGAATTATGTGAATGCTGTTGGCTGAACCTGCTTAGACAACACTGCCAGTCAACATGCAGCTCCTCAGCAAAAAGAAGCCTTCTTCCAGAAATGTTTCATCCTAAGAGAAACTCCCTTCTCAGTACAGCCCTAGATAACTTATGTATTAACAATCACTAGGAAATGGAATCTGGAAACACACCACTTTCAAAAGGAAGGATGACATTAATCATGTAATAAATCAATGTACGACCCCACTTAATATGAAACACATATGCCTGTGCTAAATTACACAGTTAAGGAGCAAGCTGATCCAGTAATATATTCTGTTTTTCACTGAGCTGCTGCAAGTTGACACAAACACATCATTACTTCAAATCCTACAAAAAGCCTTGCCTCTTGCTAATCTTTCGTTTCTGAAGGCAGAACCCCAGGTATCACTCTCAACGTGGAAATAACAATGAAATTTCTGTGGGTTCCTTTTTCTTCATCATTTCAAATGTGCAAGCCCACCGTTTTTTATAAACTGCATTCTCAGATAATTTTAGAAGGCCATTTAAAAATATTCATCAGAGGGTACTAAGGATAAGTAAGCTGTTTGTAAACATCATGGAAAAAGATTTCCAAGACAAATGGTACCTTTTACTGTTTACATAGATAAAGATTATTTGGAAAAGGAGAATATTCAGATACACTATATATTTGACAGAATAAAAATTGTTAACCAGCTTGACACACCAAGCCTGCAGCAGAAACCCATTCAACCACACATTAAGTTCTGGGCTATCATCACAGATGTACAAAGGGTGTCGTGGTGGAGGATTTGTGATCTCGAGACCGGACCAGCCAGGGACAATGTGGCAAAATAATAGATGGATGAGCTCAAGCTAGTGACACGAAAAATAACAAACTTTAATAGTGAAAACAACAACCATATAATCTGAACAGCATAAGGGGTGCGCTAAAAAGGTGAGGGTCAGGGTGATACAGTATCTTACATAAACTAAGGTCAGGGCAGAGTCTGAGGGCAAGGGTCCAGTAGGAAAGGGTAATTAGGAATATATAAAACACTGCAACAAACATGAACCAATGACAACAGGGGAAACAGAGAACTTTCTAGTAACATTTACATAAAACTGAACAGAGAGAAGTGTGGGTACTACTCTCTTCTCCACAGCGAAAGGTTTTCCCACGGGCTTCTGCCTGGGTTCCTGTGGACCCCGACAAAAGGGTAGGACACAAGATAGAGATGACTTAAGCCACAGGATGATCAGTCAGGTTCTCAGGGGTAAATCTGCAATACATATAATTTTTATCCAACTCACTGCTGCAAGCTGAGTCACAACTCCTAGGACCTCTCCTAAGAGCCAAAAAGATGTATTTGCAGACCAAACACAGCATTCTCACTGAAAGGTTACAACATAGATTCTGAACAAAAAAGGTCGCTGCAGAAGCACTGATATCCTAAGCTTAAAAACTCTCTGATAATGCAACTGGTACAAATCTCTCAAAATATGTTACCATGTAAGGCATTTTTTCTTTAAAATATACCCTCATATATGCTCTTAGCCTGCTCATGAAGAACCACACTTAAAATATAAATCTCAAATTGGTCAAAAACAGGACACCAAACACAGCAGCACGTCAGAGGAGCACCTGGAGGAGAAACCTGTTGATTTGGACTTGCAGTCTCGCAGATAAGGAGAGACAACAACCAGCGTTGTGTTCTGCTCGACTGAACACGACGCCTGCTCTCCCTTCACTTTTGTCCTGTTGTGTTGCCCTACCCCAACAGCACAAAAGGCACATGAGACAGGACAAGATTTTGGAACTGGGGAGAGAGAAGAAGTGAAATAATCCCATGCAGATTTTTCTTTTTTTCACAAGTGACACTCAAGTTCTCCCTATATTCATACTTTCACTATGCTGTTTTCACTGCACTGACACTAATCTGCCTTGAAATTGGCTGATTCTGCCCAAGACATGTTTACATGGAAGCAAGTTTCATCTGGTTGTCCTCATTCAGAGACAAGTTTCTGCTCTGTGGCAGGACAGATTATTAAAAACCTTATATTACAAGCATATGCTTTGAAGTGACTCAGCTTGGAAAGATAACTGTATTATATCAGCCTTCCACTCCCTAGGTCACAGAGAGGGAGAGGTAGCAGTAAAAATCTCAAATGGAAATTGCTTTCTAAATATATTATCCTCCATAAAAGCCATTTACCAACTGCTAGTACCCACAATACAAGGAGGAAAGATAAAATGTGCATGTGACACGGGAGAGTAGGGAGCAGTGTGGAGGACTCATTTGTATTATCACACTGAACATTAACCACAAGAAGGAAAAAACCTAAATGCTCCCTGTTTTGCACAAACATCAATTACATCTAGTAATTTCACTGATCACTCTTGTGAAGCACTAAATGCATATAGCATTCTGGCTTTTATGGCACAGATAGCCTTTCATTGTCTGTCTCTGCCTCAGAATTCCCTTTTGCTTGGGAAAGAAGAGGAAAACACTATTTTCTTCAATGACAAGTAATATCTGCAGCCTCACATGAGGCCTGAAGACCACGCTATCTAAACCAAGGTAGGTTTTTTCATGGCAGAGAACGAGGATCATAGAATCATTAACATTGGAAAAGACCTCTAAGAGCTAATCTAGCCAATAATTCAGCATCACTATGTTCACCACCAAACCATATGCCCAAGTGCCATTTCCATAGGATTTTTGAACTCTCCCAAGAACAGTGATTCCATCATATCCCTTGGCAGCTTGTTTAAGCACCTGGCCAAGCTTTTCAGTGAAGAAATTTTCTGTCATATACAATCTAAACCTCCCTTGGTGCAATTTGTGGCCATTTCTTTTCATCCTATCACTTCTTACTTGGGAGCAGGGTCCAACCCCCTCATTACTACAACCTCCTTTGAGGGAGCTGTAAAGAGCTAGAAGGTCTTCTCTGAGCCTTCGTAGCCAGGTTAAACTCTCCCAGCTCCCTCAGCCACTCTTTTTCAGACCTGCATTCCTGATGCTTCCCCAACTCTGTTCCCTTCTCTGGACATGCTCAAGCCCCTCAGCATCCTTCCTGAATTTAGGGGCCCAGACCTGAACACAGCAGTTGAGCTGTGCCTTCACCAGTGCCCAGCACAGGGGGATGGTCACTGCCCTGCTCCTGCTGCCCCACTGCTGCTGACACAGACCAGGTGCCCTTGGCCTTCTTGGCCCCCTGGGCGCAGCTGGCTCATGTTCAGCTGCTGTTTGCCAGAACCTCCAGGTCCCTTTCCACCTGGCAAATTTCCAGACACTCTGTCCCAGCCTGAAGCACTGCAGGGGTTGTTATGGCCCAAGGGCAGGACCCAGAACTTGGCCTTGCTGAAACTCAGACCTTTGGCCTCCGACCATGGCCCCCGGCTATCCACACCCTGCTGCAGAGCGTTCCTGTCCTCCAGCAGATCAGCACAACCACCCACAACCCCAGACATTTGCAAATTGACTGAGGGTGCACTAAATCCCCTCACCCAGATGATGATAAAAATATCATACAGGGTTGACCCCAACACTGGGAACCCCAGTGGTGCCCAGCCACCAGCTGGATGAAACTCCATTCATCACCACTCTCCAAGCTTGGACACCCAGGCTGGGTTTTTACCCAGTGAGCATCAAACCCGTCCAACCCATGAGCAACCAGTTGCTCCAGGAGAATGCTGTGAGAAATGGTGTAAAGAGCTTTACTGAAGTGCAGACAGACAACACCACAGCCTTTCCATCATCCACCAAGCTGATCACACTGTCACAGAAGAAAAACAAGCTGGCCAAGTAGTATCTGCCTTTCATAAACCTGCACTGATGAGGCCCAATTCCCTGTATGTGCCATGTGGTGCTGCTCAAGACTGCTCCATGGTGAGTTTTATGCAAGCACTCTTCAGTGAGACAAGAACACCTCCTCCTAAGGCGCAGACAACACTTTCATGAAACAAGAACTCCAATGAACACCAGTGTGAGGAAGGAGGGACACTTCTCAGATTTGTTGAGAAAGGTAGTTTCTTTGCTGTTGTTTCATTGTCATTTCAAATATTCTAAAATGACCAGCCTTTAAGCCCTTGTTTATTCATCACTTCACAACTGCTACTAATCCCCCTAAAAGCAGGATTTAATTTTAAATACCATCAGTAACTTTTGTTGGGGGTCATCCACACCACACCTTCTCCAGTAACTAGGTCAAAAATTATATTAGTCTTTCCCAGCTGCTAATTATCAATTTTCTAGACCTGTGAGTTAAGTCAGGAAAAAAAAGTGTTACTGGTTTGCTTTCCATCCATTCATCTTATACAGAAAAGGAAAGACACAAGTCATACAAGAGAGCATTAATCTATGCCATCTTGTATTCTACATTTAAAATTAGACCTGAATTACTGTACTTTTCAATTACAAATAGGAGATACCTGAAATTAAAAAAACCCCAAAGTATTCCTTTATTAGTTCAACAGCTTTTCAGCCTTCTAAGCTACAGAGCTAATATTTCTATGTCAAAAAAATATCTGCAGTTGCAGCATCTTGAATTCAAAAATATAAACTAAGCCATCAGTTTCTTACAAACACATGCACCATACTCCTGTCCAGGCAGACTTGTTCAGTTCAGTAAAATGGGCAGATGCTAACCAAATTCAAGAAAAACAAGCACAAACTAAAGATGGAAGAAGACACACGGGAAGTCCAAATCCTGAGGATGACTGCAATTAAAATAATGTAGAGAGGTTGAGGCACTTTCTACTTACTCCATGCCCCCCAAAGAGACATTTCCTAAAATTATCAAAGTTCCAAGAGGTCATTAAAGGCATCAGAAGACAGCAGAGATAGGGGTCAATGCAGCAACTTGGCAAAAGATCAGCAACAAATACTTTTGACTAATCTGTAAATGGGAACCAAATATACTCTGTCCACTGAGGCCTGTTAGATAAAGAAAATGTACTGCTTAGTGTCAAATATCCATGTCCCAGGACTCTCATTGCAAGTGTAAATTTACAATTTATCCTACACAAACAAACATACTAAGGAGGAGATGCCTCACAGCTCCTTCACCATTGGCACTGGACTCAAAAAAATCCCTATTACCAAAAACTGAAATTAAATATGGTGTCATTTTTAGCTCCCATAATAAATTGCTACTTTCTGAAATGTCAGTATGTAAATTAAACAATTGTGCACACTTTCTCAGCTACATCAAGAGTTAATTAAAAGGCAGCACAGCTAAGATTATTCCTCCAGTACCTCAATATTTGAATGGATTGGCACATCAAGTATACAAATCAATTCAGTCTGCACTCCACACACACACTTCAACTGATTTTAAGTCACAGACAGCAGTGATGAGTATTGCTGCCTGCCTCTGTCAAGAGCATGGCAGGCAGCATTGTAGGGAACCAACTGGGACGTAAGGTAGAGGAGAATAAGTGTACATCATTTTCAACTGCAAAAAGTGTATTAACAGTAATTAACAATCATTTAAACCACTTTCCGCCAGAGCTCACAGGCCGTTATCAAATAAATGAACCTAAAACCTCTGAAATAGATCCAAACTAGAACACAGACAGGGGTTGAGCACTGTAATTCACCACTGCAGGCAGGCAAAAAATTACCACCTTGATAACAAAGGACTGAGGGTACTGACAGATGTCTCTGGCAAACCATTCTGGGACAGCTGACTACCAGCTGCCAGCCTGCCCCTCCATTACTGAGAAACCTCTAAGCCATGTTCATACAGAATCTTCAGTGTACTTGCTCTCCTCAGCAGCTAAGCCTAATGCACTGACTTGTTGTGAAGGGAGAAGAGGCACTTATTACCTTTTAGCACCTAGGTACAAAGCTGGTAACCTCTGGCACAGGAATAAGTGAATACACAACACTGAACAGGCAATAATTTTGAGTGAAGGGGTGAAGCAGGTTGCCAGGGGAAATAAGCTATTAACATCAACCACAGAAGAATTGCTTGACTGCAACTCTCAGTCCCCCAAAACCTCTGATTTGCAGGAATTGCCTGATGCTCACGCCAAAAATCATCTATCATGCTGCACATTCATTCCGATCAAACCAGAAGTAAAGTATATTGTACAGGGCTGCAGATTCCTGGGGGAAAGAGAAGCTGGGGAAGAAGGAAGACAATCAGCCACTGGATGATGGGAGGAATCACCCCTAATGTAAGATGCTCAGCCAGCTTTTTAAAACAGAATTTCAGACAGTGACCATATTATCTAGGTATCAGTGGAACAAACAGGTATTCCTCAAAAGAAAGGGATTATGTCCAGCAATCTACAGATGTTCTTTTCTTTCTTCTGACAAACATATTATCATTTAAAGAACAAGCACTGTAAACCGAGATCAGAAGAAACAGATGACTGGGAAGCAGATGAAAGTAAGCCTTACCGTCAGATAGTTTCTATGGACTAAGTGAGAACACAGGGGAGAAAAGCAGAGAAAGGCAAGAGCATATGTGTGAAGAGTGTGAGAGAGGGAAAATTTAACTTTGTACCAAAGACTGCAATGTGATTATCTTGTAGCTGCAGGTCTTGTACCTGAAGTGACATGCACATAAAATCAGATCCCCAGTGCTCTTTGCCCTTCATGAGAATATAAATCATCGCTCAATCATCACATGTTATCTTAGTCTATTCAAGCTTTCTTTTCAGATGTCTTGAGACAGAAGGCCAAGGCTGCCTGTTCATGCCAAATCCACTCTCAGCTAAATACCACTATATATTCTTAGGCATTCAATTTTAAATACCAAGTAACAAGATTCTAACCACTAGAGATTTAGAAGAGGCCAGAGCATTAGAAAGACTTTTACCCAGAAGCTCTGGATATTTGGGCATTTTGTGTACGGAAACTCTAGTCCATATGAGTTTTATTGAAATACAGATATACTTCTCTTAGCAGGATGATATATTTATTTCTTGCTGTAAGACAACAGGAAAACATTGGCAGGACTTGCTCCACATGAACAGCTTGTCTATCTCTGATGGTAAAACATACACTGAATGAGGCATAATAGAGGAACTTGGCTTTAAAATTGTTGTTAGAGTTCTCTTACACAGCTGGGTGATTTTATGAATATGGTAATAACTATAACCTTTAGAATTCAAGACAGAGGAACAGCAGATGGAACCTAATTAAGAGAGAAAAATTATTAATTCATCTTCATAAGGAATGGGAAAGGCAACGGCTCTTTGCAAAGGGAGATCCTCTGTGTCATTTAATAAATGCAGAAACAACCAAGTAGACCAGGGACTCATTGAGAAACAGCTACACCCTGCACAGGAGGCCAAGATCTATTCCTTGCTGCTTAAGACACTGAATAGACAAGAAACAAGACTAACAATGGTGGTTGGAACAGTGGCGGTTTCTTTCACCGTACATGACTGCTGTGGCCTGACTACATCCTCAGCTTTAGCTTACACAGAAAAAAGACACGTAGAAAATTGTATTTCTTTCAAGTTTCTTCAGTTACCTTCACTTCAACTTCATGAAAATCCTTGAAGAATTTGTATTACTCTGCTCCTCTTACAAATAAAGCAATGCAGTAGACATGTGTCTTTATGTCCCCTCATACAGTTCAGGGTACAAGATGGAGTAAGAGGCTTTTTAACAACTTGGGAAGAAGAAGGATTCTTGGTTGTCTGCTGGAAGAAATTACTGGAAATGGGGAGAAGTAGATAAGGGGCACAAATATCATCTTAGAAAAATCTAAAGAACAGGCCCAAAGCAAAGATCCCAGCAAATACCTGGTTGTCTTATTAATCTGTCATGTCAAGAATGAAAACTTATGTTTCATTTGTAAAAATGTTAAGATACTTCAAGGCAGGGGATGGGAGTGGGGATCTAAAAACAGAGCAAAAGACCTCATTCCTACCTAGATGCCTCACATTCATCTTCTCCAAAATCAGCCTGCGGTATCTGGACCTCTTCTCTCTTCTCACACTTTCGCATAGAAATTAGTAAATATGTATAGATACGATTTATTTCTCTTATTCCAGCAGTGCTGAATTCATTTCTAAGGCAACTCAAAAAGAAAGTAATGGTTCAGCTGAAGTAAAAGCATGTAAAAACAGGTGAAAGATGACAGCCACTAAAGGCTTTTCCTCCATTTCAGGCAACGTTTTTGTAATTGCCATTTCACCAAGCTGAGAGTGGGAGACTAAAAACAATGAAGCTAAACACATATACATTGACACACACACACATACCACACAACTTCTGCTTCTGTTTATTCAGTCCTTATTCAGGCCCATTAAGCAGCATTAGCTGGAGAAGAAAGGAATGTTTTGAAGGAGACAGGCATGCATTACTCTATCGAGTTGTGCAAATAGTGGTGCCAGTGATAAAAATCCCACAAACGTGCATTGTTGATACTTATTTCAACACCTACCCCTGTGATAGCAGCATAAATATAACCCACCTCTTCACAGTGACATAAATATACACATTTGCGTTCACATCGTGTGTGCACGTGGTGTGTGCACTGTTTCCTCGCTCTGACACAACATGTTTGATTTTGTGTGCCTTGCTATTGCTACAGCTACCACCTCCAGCAAACTACTCCTCCTTCCCAGCCACCTCATCAGTTCTGGCCCTCTCCCTCTCCTTACACTTCCTTTAGCACATTAGCATAAGTAGGGAAAAGAGAGTATAACTCACAACATTATTTGTTGACTTAGACATAAATGTCCAACAGAAATCAGAGGATCACAGAATATCCTGAGCTGGAAGGAACCCACAAGGATCACTGAGGAAAACTGCTGGCCCTGCACTGAACAGTTCCAAGAATCACACCATGTGCCTGGTTTGTTGCTGTTCTTTACCAAAATCCCACTTCCTTGACCAAGACAAATACTGAAACAGTTGCAAAACGCTGTGAGGGCAGAGAGAAATTTGGGGTATTTTCACTACACCAGATGCCATGCTAACAGAAACACTCAAAACACTCACAGCAACTGCTACAAAATGTGTTAGCTTTACCAGTCATGCCAAATAGAAAAAAACAAACAAACAAATTCCTCTTCAAAAGTAGAATAAAATTTAAAATTAGTACTGTTAATAGTGTACAGCATACAAATAACACACCCGGTGTCTATACTGAACAACAATTCAATACCTCAGCTGACCCCACCCCAGAACACACCTGTATTTGCCCCTAAGCTCAGCCTCCCTGCAGCAGTCATATGAGGCACAGATCCATGTGTTTCTCTGGCATTTCACTGTGCAATTTCATTTAAAAAAACACACGAGGCACCTTATGCCACCTACAGGCTCTACTGCTTTCTTTCTCTGAAGTTCAATTTCAGAGAAAGCTTGACTCAGTCTGCTTGTTTCCAAACCTCTGTGCAAAAGTTTTCTCAGAGGTGTCCTGACTCCAAGCTTCCTCTAACCTGCCTTTTCCTCTAACAAGAACTGGCAGATCTCAGGGTCCATTTCTGCCACACCTTGCTCTTCTCATGTTCAGCAGAACTAACTTTTCCTGGCAAACACTTCGAAGCCCCAGATAGCCCTCACTACATTCCTTTTCCACAGCACTACTGTGAGGACTAGAGTTTATTTTACCCTTTAGGAGCCTAAGTCTCCCTTGGATCCCACTTTTCCCTGAAGTTCAGATGACAACAACAGGACTGTTTCCTTGACAAAGAATTAGGCATTCACAGCCAATTGCATTACTCTTTATCAATGCAGAATTACTTCACAATTAGTTATTTCCACTATATGAATTGAAGAAAGTAAAAATTAAGACACATAGCTCACTTTCTTCCAATGTATCCCTTTCTATGAGAAATGGGAGAACACTTCACTAAGGTCCCAAGAGCTCCATTACAAAAATATACCACATATCTTTCTAGCAAGAGTCATGTCTCTGCAAATCATTCTTACAGAAGCTGCGAAAGAGATGTGGGAGAAAAAATATCCCAACATGTCACCAACACTAAATAATAATAGGAAGGGTGTCTGTGCAGACAGAGATCCAAATTTCAGCAGAAGCAGACCTTCAGTAATAGTGAGATAGGTTTTTGCACAGCCATCGGTAGCTAGTGAGATAGGTTTTACTCTAAGACAGGAAGGCAGAGCCAATACTGACCTGCAGGCAACTAGCTGAAATGACACTTATTTTGGAGACCTTAATACAAAGTGTATTATTTTGACAACATTTCTTGATTTGGTGAGGGTTTTTTTTGGGAGACATGCAATGGGAATTCTTTAGATCATTCCTAAACACAGACTAGAGAAGTTTTCAAGTGACATGATAAATTACTTTGTTGAGTCTTACAGGCAAGATAAGTAATTTGTACTTAGAAGAGAATAACCTAACTGGGCAGGCAGAAGAAAGCTGCTCTGACATTCTCTATACATCTCTGAGAGAAAGGTGGGTTATCTACCCTGCTCCTAGACACAACAGAAGATACATTCAAGCTTTGATGGAAACCACATGGTAAAAATCAGCAAACAAATGCCACATTACCATATTTGGCAGTTGCAACATTTGCATACTCCAACAGGTCGCTTTGGAAAGTGTGTTGTGATATCATGAATTACCAGGAAAGTGTGATTTTTCAGCTTAAGTCATGCATCCAATGTATTTTTAGGCTTTTTGTATGAAGAGGTTTGTACTCATATGAAAAACACTGAAGGGCATTCCAAAATTTATCTCCTGGGCATATTGTGACCATATTCTCTTATATAGATATGACCTGGATATACTTTTCTGGTCCACATAGGCATCAGGTTTCAGTACCATTTTCCCCTCTTACCTCCAAAATAATATCCCCTCTTCTTCCTGTTTGAGACACCTGAAAGCTGATGATTCATTGACAGCTGTCTGAATTGGTTTATTCTTTATTAACTGTTTACTTTGGATCAAATGAAAGCAAAAAGGAAACGAAAAACAGCCCCACTGGGAGAAGATTCATGTGGGACAAATTAGGAGCCACCGTAAGATTTAAAAGTCTAGGGGAAAACCAGGACTAACTGGAGGCAGCTGTCAGGATGTGGTTTTTCTGTTTATATTCTTCTCCTTCCCTCCCTTAACCCCCTAAATTATGAGAGAAAGTAAGCATGTGTATATGTGCATGCACAAGCAAGAGCAAGTGAGCACTGGTCTCTCCTCTCCACACAGCAGACATAAGAACATAATGTAATTTGTACAAGAGAGACAACTTGGTTATAGAAATAAACACAACTGATAAAGCAATTTACTCAAGAAAAAAACCAACTTTTTTCCAACTTTTTTACTTGGGTATCATACTGTACAGTACTGCAATTTCAGAACATCAGTTTAAGTGAGCTACCAACTGGAACTGCAGGTGAAATGCTCCACTACAATTTTATGGATGGTAATTCTGTTCCTAGATCAACCTTTCCTTGTATTCCATCATCCCCTCTAAAGGCCAAAACAACTGTTAACAAAGCACATCACCATGTAGAAAACTGTTGCCTATCCACAAAAAATAAAAATCAACCAAACAAAAACTTCCACAGTCTGAGATTTAAATTTAACATGCAGTAAGTAAAGCTTGCATGGTACTAAGAATCCAAAATTTAAAAGAAAAAGATTCATACCCTGGAGGAATTCTTCCCTTTCACATCTTCTCATGACTATCTCCCAACTTATTACAGTAATACTTGATGTAACGCACTCAAGGAGAACAAATTCAACAGCTGTTGTTAACTAATTGCTAAAATAGTGCTTCTGGACATCACAGCCTCCTATCTTTTACCATCATCTTCACTTTCATGTCAAATCAGGTCATTTTAGAGTGGGATGAACACCAAAGTCACAGGAAGAGGAAACAAGAGGAAATCAGTGGATGTGACACAGCACAGGCTGTTCCAAAGTGAGAAGGGCTGACAATCTTCCGTTCCCCCAAAGATAGCTCTGCTCCTTCCCATTTTATTATTCACCTCTTCTTTGCCTCTTGTCTCTCTCACTCCATGCTTATTCCAACTATTGAGCCATAATGCAAACGGCAAATATCTGGACTTCAAACGTCCAGACAAATCAGAACTGCTTAGAAACCAAATTACACAAAAGCTAACATTCTTCCTAAGAAGGAGTCTGCTAGAAAAGTGAACCTGACTTCATAGATGACCAACACATTTAGAGAGAGAATAGAATAAAATGTTTTAAGTACAGTCACAGAAAAACAAAACAAGAGTTCCTGGTCAAACCAGGCAGATGCAATTAAGACTGGTTTTTCTTTAACTGGTCAAATGGTTTGACTTTCCCTGCTTGGAGAATGAATCACAGACAGTGAAAGCAGCAGGCATGCACTTTTCACAGTCCAGCTTTTCTGTGTAATAATGTGCTTTGGTTCTAGTTTGACTGATTATTATTGTAATAAGCACCTCAACAGGTGATGTTAGCAAAAATAATACTGTAAAAATATGCCTTTCCGCAGGTTCTCAGTTTGCTGTGAGCATGTTCACAGCCATATGCACAAAAAAATCTGTAAGAATTGTCCTCCAGGGTCACTAGAAAAAAGTTCTAAATGTCATATCCCCAATATCAAGGTGTTTGGGACCCCAGTCAGAAGCTTCTCTACCTTGTTACTGTTTGTGATTAAACATATTCTCACCTCTTTGGAAACAATTCATCATATCTTTTGGCTCAGTCCTTAAAAAGAGCATAGTGAAGTTAAAGAATCTCTGAACACAAAAACTAAGAAAAAGGGAAGTTAGAATGACTTTTACGAATGTTTGGCTTTCATATTCTTCATAATAAATGCCAGAAAATATGCCCATAGCTAAAGATTGCATTTTTTTTCACCTAACTTCCAATTTCTTAAGAAAGTTACCTTACTCTCAGTCTCACTGTAACACCCTTAATGACTTCAGGCAGAGAATACACATAACAAGAAAAACTTGTTTTCCAAGAAAATTGCAGGTTCTTCTAGCAGTAACTACCAATCCTGTTGTTATTTTTATGATGCAGGAGTAATTCTAAAACATCTAAATCTGGTTTTGGCATGACCACTCTAAGGTGACTCCTAATAACCTCTGGGAAGAGATAGCTGCACTTTTCTACTTACTCATACTGAAAAACATCATGCACTCTCAGTCTATTTTAGTACTATATACTATTCATATAATACTAGTATTACACGAACCCATGGAACATCACATGGTGCAATATTCAATGAAGCTCTCTGCCACAAATTTAACTAAGAATTGACTGAGTCCAAAAAACTAGGATGAAAACCAAGCCTCTGAGTTACCTCTATCACTCTCAAGAGGAAAAGCCCAAACCAAACACATAAAAGAAAGGAAGAAAACCCACAAATCCTCACACAGCAAAACCAAAACAATAAAACCCTCATAGTTGTCATAGCATTGTTGTCACATATATTTATTCTCTCAGCTGTTCACAGGAGCAGAGGCTGTAGAGACAGAAGCTCAGAAATTTTTGTCTTGTGATAAAGCAAATTTAAATATTTCTAGACAGCTATGCCCATTTGTTGTTACATTAAAGCACCAAATATTCCTTGTACATATGAGATCAATCAGAAAGAAATAAGTATTACTTAGTGTCATTTAAGGTGCAACAGGTGAGAAAACCAAACATTTTTTATGTCTCCTTGAATGACCTTTAATTGGCACTATTTTGAAGCAGGCTTGACCTCCTAATATTATTGAACTGCTTTTCCTCCTGTAAAGGACAAAAGCAGAATTAAAAAGAGAGTTGTGAATTGCCCTGGTGCTTACTCCTGTGTTCTTTCACTGTTTTGAAGGCAAGAGAGAAATGTAGGAACTGGGAGTAGACAGGAATAATTCAAAAATTCTTAAATAAAAACTCCAAAAACAGTGCAGGAGAGAGCAGATAAAGTAGACATTAGCATTATCTTTCTTCATTGAACAAAATACCAGCATGTGGATGGCAAACATGGCACATTTTTTTGTATATTACATCTACAGTACAGGGTTAGTGGATCAGACACTTAAAATTTCACTAACAGAGTGCTAACACTCTGTTTCTTATTACCTAAGTGTCATTCAGTAAACCAAAAGCTAACCTGGCAAGAGTCCAAGGCTCAAGAATCAAAAATTACTGGCTCATGCAGACTCTGTTGAAGCACATTTGCTCCTTTCAGAACAGACCTCTCCTCTCAAGGAATGTTTTCATGCCGGCCTGAGTGCTGCACAGCATCAGACTCTCCTCCGGCCACATGATGCCTTTCAGTCCCAGACTCTGAAGTGTGACTCTCAACAACACTCTTTCCCATATGGGCTTCCAATATGGTGCTGATGCTTAAATTCACATCTACATGCTTAAATCAGAAGCATATAATTTAAAATCTCTTTCTTTCCATTGTGATTTTTTTCAGTCAACACAAGGATGCTGTATGGGGAGAGCAGCACATCAATCCCTATACCACACAAAAACTCTAAGGATGCATTTACTGGCTGCTTAGTAATAGCAGGAAGAAAAGAAGTGGGGAAAAAAGAAGAGTCAATCCTGCTGGTAAGTGAAATCAAGCTGCAATGTTTTGCTTTACTGCCATGCTGTGGAAAATACAGTACAGCATCCCAGCCAGGCTTCTTTTTCCACAGCGTGGCAGTAAAGAGAAGCAGCACAACTGCAACCCACCTTGGGATGCAGAACAACTGGAGAAGGGCAAAGAATGGACTACTTTTACTACTACCCAAACAACAAAGACACGATTTAAAAAGGAAACATCATATCACTTACTGGAAAGAAGAGATTAGGCCTGCTAATTAAAGGCAAGGATCACCATCTTCTTCCAAATGGTGCAGCTCTTCCTCCTTACCATCTGTCTGCTTCTAATTTTGGATCTGACCAAAATATTCATTCCACTGAAATACACACTTCAGACCTATGCACAATAGCATCTGGGACAAATTACTGAAAAAAACAAGTACCTTTCTTTGTTTGATGTTAATCTAAAACAGTTATTAAAACCATTTTAGCTAAAACCCTTGCTCCTTCACAGCAAATATTCAAGTACTTGGTACATGCATTACAGGCATGCCTGCCTCTATGGTAGTTTCTGTGGACTCAGGCTAGTCACAACAGCTTGTGTGTCCCGCATGGCACCTACTGGTCTGAGTCCTCTGTTCCCCTTTTAGGGTACCAGCAGCCTTGCTCATACTGTTCTCAGGACCAGGACTGGGCTTCTCCATACAAGAAAATATTGTTCCTAAACACTCATGATTTATCACTGAAAATATTTACTTAATTCACACAATTTCAATTACTAAAGCTCTTTTATAGATTAAAGAAATAATAATTCTAACAATTAAAATTAGTTGCCTTTTGTAAAATGAGGACTGCCCTATTTCCTCCTTTCTGGGTCTCTGACTCCTTTGATCTGTCCGTCTCTGTTACAAACATGAGCTGCAGGAGTGGCAGATTCAAGTAGGAATGAAGCAAATAATTCCTGAATGGAATGAAGCTGAAACTGGCAAGCATCCAAGAAGCTGGCCTGAACAGTTAAGAAAAAAATAACTGTGATACCAAATAACAATTTTTGTAGTCACCACTCCAAACAATCACAAAGATAAGGGTGGCTGGGAGATTCGGCTTGAGATTCTTGCTGAATCACTGGCAAAATGACTTTCTGTCAGCATACAGCTAAGTGCAGTTACAAGAAAAATCCCAAGAAACATTCTTTGTAAAGAATAAGGCAGGGCTGAATAAAAGAATAATAAAAATTAAATAATAATAAGCGGGTGTAGTTATTCCTTTTGCACACTACCTTCTATACAATAAAATATTTTTATATAAAACTAGTCTGTATTCTACTTTTCTCTTATTTCCACACTAGCTAATTTAAAAAAGGCTGAACAACTCAGAAGATTACAAAAAAACCAATTTATTTTGACAAAAGATAAAAT
This sequence comes from Anthoscopus minutus, assembly GCA_013399455.1. Lineage (NCBI taxonomy): Eukaryota > Metazoa > Chordata > Aves > Passeriformes > Paridae > Anthoscopus > Anthoscopus minutus. The sequence continues at coordinate 19,834 of VWYI01003966.1, forward strand.
AAAGTAAAAAAAAAACCAAATATTGAAAATAACAAATAAAGAAAAGTTTCCAATATGGTTAATGAGAGTAAAAGACAACTAACACCCAAAATGATGGCCACATGTAAGAAAATACTAAAATCTGTTCAAAACATAAGCTTTCTAGACTTAGACTGAAAAGGTATGAAATACCACATCAAACTGTGACATTATTATAAAAGAAAACAACATGCTTCAACAATTTTCATCTGGAGAAAAAAAATGATAGCACCTTCTGCTAACTGTGCAGACATTCAGAGGGTTTTTTTTTTTCATTGCTTTACTGTAGATTCTCCCAGTTCTGAACATAAGAAGAAAATATAATGCACAGAGAAATTCTGCCAAGCCAAATAATCTTAGGAAGTATGACATATTTTTTCTTTCAGGTTCAGAGTTTACAATACCCATTTCAGACAGAATAGTAAGCATCATTGGTATTTCCATATTTTCCAATAAATCATGCTTTTGAAAGTCTAAGAATTGCAGCAAATATATGAACTGGCTTCACTATTCAAATAGTCTTTGTAACAAAGTCACGCTAGCAAATTTAGGTAGAAAGCAAAACAACCCCTGCAACTGCTGAGCTATTAGTTTTTACATCTTATCATGTAAAAATGCTGAACCACTCCATTTCCTCATTGCTTCATGGTTGCTTCTTTCCCAGTGTTTTGGGTTTTGCTTTGCTGAGAGTTGCACATACGATAAAAATAATGCACAGCTATGGGAGACTTCTTAGCAAGAGTGCCACGAAAAAGACTGGCTGCCATTTTCAATGCAGCACACAGGTTTCAGGCATCAAATCTAAGACTCCTAAGAGCCAGCTGCAACAAAACAGTATTACATGACCAACCGCTGCCGTCATCCACATTTTATCAGTGTTCTGGCTGGCATTTTTACAGCAGCTCTGACGCTGTCGGCATTCCCTTGCCCTAGGATGGAGGAGAGCTTGGCTTTGGAGAGTAATTTCTGGAAGGGCAGATTTGGGACACACTGTCTCTGTCACATTCCCCCGAGCATTGCGTGCCACACATGGCACAGGAGCATGAGGAAGGCACTGTTGGTGGGCAATGAACCAGGCAGTCAGCGAGCTGCAGCATCAAGCCCACAACCCACTCCCCACTCTGTCTCCAAACATTTCCATACCCACAGAGGCGTGAAAGAGGGGCAGTGACAGGCACAAAACACCAAAACCTTGCACGAAACACTTGCAGAGAAGCTCCCAGAAGTATTTATTGGAAATTAACTCCTCACTGACTCATGTAATGCTCTCACAAAGCCAAAAAAAAACTGAGAAGAAGGAAGAAGAGGGGACTGACAATGGCAGTGAGCTGCATATCAGACTCACAAACCTGCAGGACGGAAACTCTGGAATTGAACTGGACAGAATAAAGGTGTAGGGAAAAAAATAATCTCTTCTTCAGTTATACACTGAAATTATTTTCACATGATGGCTCACTCATTCCAAGGCATGCCTGTGTTCAGGACACCACATCACTATCACAAAGTAAGAAAAAGCAAAACATTTGCTCAGTCAATAAGCGCTTTTCTCCCTCTTCTGCACAAGGTGTTCCATCTGCATTTTGGCTACAAGGAGAAGTGGAAGAAAAATCAAAATAAAGAATATTAAACAGAGTCGAGTTTCATCTCTTCTACTTCCTCTCTTAATATGCTGCCATATAAGCAGTGAAATTAATGGTCACGCTTTAAAAATAACCTGTGTATTTAAAAAATACATTTATTTAAAGTTAGTGCCATTGCATTATTGGGAAAAAAGGGTTTTGCTTGTTTTTTTAAAAACAATATATACATATGCACACAGATCCAATGAGATGCAAACACATGCACTAGGACAGACATATACATATATCCACTTATGTATACGATGTAGAGTCCACAAAACTTGACTAATTATGAAGTCAAAAAAGAAAATAAGCCAGATAGAGATTTTTTTTAAAAACCAAGGAAAGTACATATTCTAATTAATAACTCATTCAAATATTCTTTTGTGAATTCATATTTTTAGATTGTTTAAATATTGCTAGGCTATTTTGATATGCATTTTTGCTCTTCTCACCTTCATGTTGTCTTCTTATTTGATATTTACTGAGATTTAACTGTCACATTGTTAAAAAAAAGATAATTAATTCAAATTAGTATAACTAAAAAATGTGGGACAAAAAGCCATCTGACATAATGCGAAATATCCTCTCATAAAACAAAAGGATTATATATCTTCAGCACCACACCTTACTGAATAATCTTTACATCACCTTTCTATGTTATTTGGTCTATTATACTGGTCTATTCCCAGACTGTTTGCAATTAAAAGTAGGTTTCTTATTACTATAAAGTGCACACTAAGGGCAGGGTTCCAAATCAGCACATGAAAAGCACATAGTAAGGTAAAAAATTCTTATTATAAACATTTCCATTAGATAAATTATTAATGGTCTTCTAAATCAGTCTTCCATATTTCTAAGATGACATTTCCCTTTTCTTAGTGAGGAAAAGGAAAAGGAAAAGGGGAACCATCACAAACACAAAAGAATATATGGAAAAGAACATGCGGTATATAAGCACTGATTAAAATAAAAAATTAAAGACTTCTGCTAGCACATAAGATAAAAACTGCCAACTATACAGCAAAGTACAATGCTGTGCTGAATGCGACTGACTGGGGCACCTTATGTGGAACTGCAGCTCCTGGTATTTATACTCTTCATGGTATCAATAAAACAAAGTAACTGTCAAAGGAAAAGAGCTCCAAATATTCAATTTAATATTCTGTAAAATGTACACTGTGCTGCCAGAATCCTCTTAGAGAAAAAGCTGCTGAAGAAATGAACCTTCAAGCACACATCAGACAAAAGACAATGAGGAACCAAGCAATCACCCATATTAAACCACTAAAAAAATGCCTTTTCCTTGTTCACTAGCTACAAAACAAGCCTCATTTTCTTCATCAAGTCATAAAAGAACATAAAACTGGTAAAGCAAATTTCCATGATGCCTAAGACTATATAACCCTAACAATTTTCTCTGCAGTATAAAAAATTAAATAGTAATAATGGAAAACCTTGGGAAATGTGGAGATTTTATTAGTTTTATTAACTCAACAATATAAACTTGAATTATCTCAGTTTGCTTATTTGCTAGTTACTCATTTCAAAGTGCCTCTCAGTGCTAATGAAAATAAAATCTCAAGTGCTTTATAAAATAAATGGGGTTGGCTGAAATTACTCGAGATTTGTATTTTATTTATGTTAAGATGTTTTCTCTTCATTTAGTAACTAAATTGTTAATTTAGGAAGAGGTAGTTACATTTTTATATCTCCTGTATCAGTAATGTCACTGAAAAAAATGAAAGTCAAACTAACAAAAACCCGAAGTATTAAAGTAAATATTATTGGGCTTTTTATTTATTGTCACTAGATATTTAATAATACCAGGAAGCTAGAATGTGATAAAATTAACCTTTCTGTCCCAGCTCTTAGTTCTTTAACTGTATGGCACACTGTGAGTATTTATGCTTAATCTCTTTTTTTCTTCATCCATTTATTTGTTTTCCTGCCAGTTTGTGCTCCCAGACTGAACCAAATTAAAAAACTATTTTCAACTGTTTCAGAGCTATTTAAACTTATTACTTCTTCAAGGATATTTTTACTTGAAGCACTTCAGGAGTTAAATTGCCAAGTTTAAAATCAAAGTAATGACCCCAAGCAGAGATAACTGAGTTGCGGTGTAAATTCATATAAATAAAATTGGACAGAGAGGCATTTCCTGCTGAAAGATAGTGTCTCAGTTTAATCTTGTACTGGCACTAAGCATGCCTCATGGTTCTAAACAGCCCACCACTTGCATTAAGACTACCACAAAGTGAATGAATATCAAACAAACCCAATCAGAACTCTGCTCTCAAAGCTGTTAAAGCCTCCACTTTCCTAATACTTCTGGACCTCTTGAGTGACTTGGTTAGGAAACACAGGGATAATTAAACTGAAACAAAACAACTGCCCTGTTCAAATCCTAGGGGCAGTTTGTCTAACCTTATGATCCCAGGGAAACCTACAGCCAGTCAAACACCTGTCTGTGGTCATTATCCTTCACAAAGTCCTCTTCCCAGTGTATGAGACCATCTATCACATGCACTAACACGGATCCACATTTACGCTCATTTATGACATCCAGAAAATTTAAATCTTACATCTGAAAATGTAAAACAATTTTGTTGTGCTTGGAGGCTCCACTAGCATCATCTACCTGTCAGAAAGTAAGTGTTTTAACCAAGTCAAAACATTTGATACTTCTTTCAAAGTTTCTGAAGGACAGAGAAAAAATTCAACCAACTCCAATACCTGTAAAAAGAGAATATTCAAGTAGTATTACTTTTATTTTTCTAAAATAGCACCAAAATCAAACAAACCCAGCACAAATTCTCTTTTGCACATTTTTCTTGAAAATAAACTAATTTACATTTTGACTACTCCAGCATCATAATATTTAACTCCTTTCAACTTAGAAAAACTATGGAGGAAGAGTCAGGAGTTTCTATCATTGTGAGAAAAAGATCACTCATCTAAAGTCTTCTCATCTGAGAAATGTTCTGGCAAGACTATACTGTGCATCTTCCAACCAATGATAACACTTGGATATAGTCCTTTTTTTATTCTAAAATTCAGTTCCTTCATTTATAGAAAACTTTCTGAAACTCTAAAATGACTTGGCAATCTCTGGAAGATTTCAAAGGGTCACTTGATTTCCTTCTCATAGCACATTCACAATATTAACCACACTTAACATAACACCATCAGTGCTCAGTTTTATTATTTCTCTGTGTGATCCGGGGCTTCCATTTTCATCCTTAGAGTTCAATCATACTTTTTTACATAATGCTCCTGCCAAAGGACAGAACAGCGCTTATCTTTTTCACCTTTTTTTTTCTCCTTTTAAGCTATATATTCAAATGAAAGTCAAGTGCTGACTGAGAAAGCATTCCATGATGATCCCTATTTTCCATTAAAATGCATACTTAGTTTTGGATTTAACTCCCTGCCTTTTCAGTCAAAGTTATTTAGGTGGATTCAATCAAGCATGTGATTAGAAATAATAACTCACAAGCAATGAATTCAAAAAGATGAGATCTTTGCCAAACTGTTCAAATATGGCAAACTGCTACCTCTACTCTCCCACTTTTAAAGAAGATACTAAAAGCTTTCCCCAACAGACCTGGTTTTTGGACCTTAAACACTGCACTGTGACTTAAAATTCTCAATTCCATAAAGGCAATTAATATATGTGTGATTTCCCTTCACTGGATACCTCCTATTAAACATTATTAAAGCAGCAATGACCAGAAATAAAAAATGTAGGGAGATTTTCAGATACTTTTTCAAAGGTGAAACTATCCACAAGCCAGAAAATTTCTGGCTTTGAAGTAAATATCTACCAGTAATGACAAAATAAAATAAATGTGTATTAATGACATTCATGATGTCTTCAGTTACCCTCTTTCAGAATGGACTGTTCACTGCAAAATACAATTATGTATAATGGCAGAGAGGAACTTCAGAAAATTGCCTCTCCAAGAAGGAATAAATGCAGTTCATTCTTCTCCTTAGGTTCTCTCACTACAAAACAAAAGGTCAAAAATTGGTCTTTCTTTCCACTTAACTAAAATGAAAAGCTGAATTCCTGTGTCTATCAGCAAGATATTCTGTTATTACTCCACCTGGTTTGTATCAACAGCCTCCAAAGAATTAACCTACCTTTACAAAAATCTACCTAACGTTTGGATCATACTTAACAGGTCTCTGGTTTCCTGCATCTCTTTTACCAACTATTTCCCATTCTTTTACCTCTTTTACCAGAACACAAACATGGATTCAAAAATCATTTTTTGGCAGCAGCAGTCAAGAATTGCAAAGAGTCATGCTCTGATGTCAGTTTTTACAGCTGAGATTCCTGCCTGAGAGAAGTTCGAGCTACTTGCAACAATTTACTCAGCTATTCATTAGGACATCTGGAGGTGTTCATGGTTTGAAGGTGCTACTAACCTGCCAGCAATCCTAATATTTTGACCCACAAATACTTTTAAATATTGTCCCTTCTGAGTTTTCTTCTACTGCTTCTGAAGTGACCTTTTCAGTCTCCAAAGAAAACAGTCCTGATTCCCCTGCTATTCTGTGTCAGCAATAGCCAAGCCTATTGTCTCATGCTGACAGTCCAAGGAAGCAAATCTCAGACTGTGGACACTGAAATCTACCTGAAATACAGGTACACCTGTATTTCACACTCACGCCTCACACCTCAGGGTCAAAACTTAGGACATGCATCAGATATAAGGAAGGATTTGCCTTCACTTAGTAAAAAAACTACTTAAAAGGAAAAAGTGCAGCATTTTGCTGTACTTTCTTTATAAAGTGAAAATAAAATGCCACACAATTGTTTTGAAAAATTACAATCATCTTTCCAGAACTGTCCTTTAAATCAGAAATGGCACTGAAAAAATCCTAGATCAATTCAAAGAGTATGGACCACATATGAAATGTCTTTCCAATCAGGAGTTTTATAGTAAATTGCACTATTTTTTGCCTTTAGGATCTCTCCCTTTCTTGTGTAAAAAATAATAAGGGAGTCTATGTGTCTGTTTAGCATATGATCTATAATGGCTTTAAAAATGTTTCTGAGGACAAGAGTCAGAAAATTATTTAATATAATTATGAATATATGTTAAGGTAACTAGTGTACTTTAATAAATCAATTTCTGTTGTAAGACTCCACTAAAAATTCTGTTACATAATCTATGTTCACTGAAACATTTACCTCCAGTAAGAATTCTTTATAGGAGCTTTCCATCTCTTTGCAATCTTTCTTGTTTTCACAGGAAGGACAGATAGGATCATCTGCATAAATTTAACTTATATCTAGAAATACCACCACCGTTTTAATATTCTTTTAAAAAATTGTTTCAGCAATTCTCCAGCTCTCACTTTTTATGACATATACCATTTTCCCACAAATTCCTGCTGTTCTACAAAAGGGATAGAAATTTTTTTAAAGTCCTCACAGGCACAATGGGCTCTTTTCAAAAGCACTTAACCACAGCAGTTTTCCCCCTCCTCAAAATCTCAGTCATGCAAAACTACAGAGCTACCGCTTTTTTAAATAGAAAAATAATAAGCAAAATATTTTTTAATGGTACATTATTTAACATATATGTAGGAAAGCAATTTATTGCTCCTTAAGTGTGATGTTCATATACAGCACCATCAGCGCCGTGTTTAGTTCTAATCTATTACCCCTTAGCTTTTACATTTATTAAAGCAAGTGCAATGAAAGACTATTTTTAGGGGATGAAGGGAGGACAACATGACATGTTCAAGATAAAAGCTAATCTAAGCAGCCAGATTTCTTTATCTAAAACTCAACTAAAATCCAAGAATGTAAGAAGGAGAACAACCTATCCTAGAGTTTGACAGCTATTTTATACAGATTTAAAAAATAATCAGAAGAAAATAAATGGAATTATTTCATCTGCTACCCAAGCTGTCCCCTCTACAGATCTAAAAAAGAGAATGTTTCAAAAAGATACAAACTGCTTTTGCTCCTCAGTTATATATACAAAGTAAATGATAATTTGACCCCTCATAATCCATATGCCTGTGAAAATATTCCTTTCTCAGGTAAAAAATTATCAGTAAAGGCAAAGAATAATGACTACTTGACTACAGAAATTATTTTCATAATCAAGACTTTAATTAATCTTGCTTAGTTATGGTCTTATTTTAGAATAAGCTCATATTCAATAATAATTGAGAATAAAGTATTATCTGACCTTTTTCTGTAAGTGTAAAGATATCTTTATCTGACTTAATTAGCACATCATATTTTAATTCCCATATTCTAATTTATTGTCTGTGAGTTATCAAATATACACACAACTTTATGCTTTCTTATGAGAAATACAAAGAGAAAAATAAATCAAAGCACTAAAAAGCAGTTAACCTTAATGCAGAAGGAAGAATCATCATGGATGGAGGACATATCTTGTCACGCCATTTGTGTGTCTCCTGTTTCAGGGTGGGTGGAGAAAGATTAATGTTGAGTAAATCATGTGAAATGTGTATTCCTTTTACTAATCTGTATCAATAATTTATAACTGCAAAGCATTTGTAAATTTAACAGCTCATCAAAGTCAGTCCTGAGTATTCATTAAGTGAAATTAAACATAATTTTCCATAAAGAACTATGAGTGTCAAGCCTGAAACCAGCCACCACTACAACAATTTATAGTTGCTATCCTGCCTTATTACTTCCAAAGACATCAAAAAAAAACAAAAAAACAACAGCTGACAACTACAAAAAATATTTAGTTCATGCTATAAACAATTCTGGCAGAAAAATCTTATACACCTCTTATGGATGCACTAATTCTTCGTTTTCCAGTGAAGAAAGATAATCTAAATACAGAAATACACCACCTCTCTTTATCTGCAGGATAATATTCTCTGCATGTTTTTCTTCTCAGCTATTTATGTTCTTTCCATGAGCACAAGTCATAAATAAGGCTACTAAGAATTCAGGTTAATGCCATGAAATTTTCCAGATCATCCTCATACAAAATTCCCTAGAAATATACACTTTAATAAACATGTCTTCCACCTAAAGACATCTCTATCTCCACAAATTCAAGCACAGAACTATACTGCAGGACACAAAAAGAAAAAATAAAATTACTAAGAAAGTAAAAGAGGAAAACTTCATGTGAAGGTAACTATTCAAATCCACATCTTAGAGTGCATTTTTGAGTTATTTACTGTAATTTTTACAGCAGCCAAGAAGGTAACAGTCAGCTTGTGAAATTTAGCTATTCTCTGGAAATATGTGTCCCAAATTTTTAATGTATATGTATTTTATTTTCAATTATTTAGAATGCACAACAGGAAAGTAAAAAAAAAGAGTAACTTTTGTTATGAAGATGTCTTGAGATTTACACCTGAGAGTGTATTACACCAAACAGCATGGAAGATAGTATATGAAAAATTCATAAAAGAGATCTAAAACAACAAAACAACCCTAATGATTAAAATTAAAAAGTATGTTTAGATTTATTTAATGACAGCTAAGTATTTGTTTGAAGCCTCTAGCTCCTGCACAGTGAACTGACTAACTGCAGGAATGGCATGGCAATTCTGGTATGTTTTTTTGAGTGCCAGCATGATCCTAGCTCTGCAGTGATAGCGTGCAGAAGGCACGCCCTGTACTCACGAAAGGATTTGATGCTTGAGTGAGCTTGAGCAGTTGGAATGGCTGTCAGGAGGTGGAGACACCATCTTAAAAGTAAAATCCTTGGTCCCTCCTGACTCACTGTGATAGATGAGTGGTTTGAACACCCTGCACAGACCCCTCTGGGCACAGCACTGTAAGATCTTGTGGTTTATGTATGGTGTATGTTATTATCTTGTGTGCTATTGCTCCAGATAAACTAGAGTTGAGCTGGAGGCCACAGAGACCATCATGGTTACAGCACATTCCCTGCACTACACATCTCTTGAAGTCCCTTCCAGCCTGGAGTATCCTGAGATCCAGTGGGCAACCATCACACTTTTGACAGCTCATTAGCCATCTCCCAGGCTAAATTCCGACAAGCTACTCCAAAGCACCTCACCAAACCAAAAATGGCAGATTTCAAAACATACACCATTATTAACTCCACTTGTCAATATTGGCTACTATTTACCAAGCAGTAAACATAGTCAGTGACCTGCCACTTAAGACACACAGGCGGTGTGTGGCTAGACGGGATCCACCCAGGGGTCCCAGGAAGCCATCGCCCAGCTGCATTCCATCATTTATCAGCAATCCTGGTAGGTAGCTCCCAGTTCACCCGAGACTAACAAATATGACATCCATCTAAGAGGGTCAGGATCCAGGGAACTGTAATGCTGTCTGTTTGACATTGGTGCTGGGAAACGTCATGGAGCATATCATCCTGACTGTCACCATGCAGCACAGACGGCACAATTAGGGGATCAGGCCCAGCCAGCACAGGCTTAGGAAAGATGGGTACTGCTCAGCTAAGCTGGTCTCCCTCTGTGAAAAGGAGACCTGCTCAGTGGATAAGAGTGGCTATGGATGATGCCTAACTAAACTTGAGTGAAGCTTTAGACCCTATTTTCCGTAGCATTCTGTTGGAGAAACTGGCTGTTCATAGCTTGGACAGGCGCAGCATCATTGGGTGAAAAATGGTCTGGATGTGCACCCCTAGAGAGTGGTGGTGACGGGAGTTACATCTAGTTGGTGGCTGGACACCACCGGTATTCTCCAGAACCCAATGCTGAGGCCTGTTTTATATCTTTATATCTTTGTCTATCAACTATCTGGACAAGGGAATCAAGTACACCCATAGTCAAATGGCACCAAATTGGGTGGGAGTGTACCTCTGCCCAAAGAAGGTAAGAAACCCTGCAGAGGGTTTTGAACAGGCTGGATCTGTGGGCCAAGGAGAGCAGAATCAGTTTCAGCAAGGCCAAGTTCTGGGTCCTGCCCTTGGGCCACAACAACCCCTGCAGTGCTACAGGCTGGGGCAGTCTCTGGAAAGCTGCTTGGTGGAAAAGGACCTGAGGATGCTTGTCAGCCGCAGCTGAACATGAGCCAGCTGTGCCCAGGGGGCCAAGAAGGCCAAGGGCACCTGGTCTGTGTCAGCAGCAGTGGGGCAGCAGGAGCAGGGCAGTGACCATCCCCATGTGCTGGGCACTGGTGAGGCCACAGCTGGAGTGCTGTGTCCAGCTCTGGGCCCTTCCATTTGAGAAGGACATTGAGGGGCTGGAGGAGGGCAGCAGGGCTGGGGAAGGGTATGGAGCACAAATCTGATGAGGAGCAGCTGAGGGAGCTGGGGACGTTCAGCCTGGAGAAAACGAGGCTCAGAGTGATTTTATTGCTCTCTACAACTGCCTGGAAGGAGGGTATAGTGAGCAGGGGTTAAGGCTCTTCTCACTGACAAAAAGTGACAGGATGATAGCAAACAACTCAAGTTGCACCAGGGGAGGTTTAGATTAGGTATTAAGAAAAATTTCTTCAATCAAAGGGTTGTCAGGCATTGCAACAGGCTGCCCAGTGAATGGACTGAATCGCCATTCCTGGAGGAATTTAAAAGACATGTAGATCCTGTAACTCTATAATTAACAATTCATTTTGGATCAATAACTTATGTAGTTCTACAGGACAGATTCTCTATAACTTAATGCTAATAAACAATTACAGTGAAGTATTAAAGGATCAGAGACTTCTTCCTACAGTATAACAAGGAATGTAACTTGACCAATTTGATATAGAGAGCACATTTTGTTTCTGAAGAAGTCAAAAGTAGACCCTTTAATTTCTCATCCATCCATATTTATAGCTTATATATATAGCTATCTTAAAAATATACATTAGATATGTGCAAATTTGTTTTAAAAATAATTTACATATATGATACAAAAAGTTTCTTAGAGAATTACTCAGAAACAAGACAATAAACCTTGAAACATTGTAATCCTAGGACATAATACCATAAGACCCACACATATTAGTAGCATACATCCAAAGATATTACACAGCTTGATATATTACATTTTAAAAACTGTTAACTGAATACCCAGCTTCTCAAATTGCAACTACTTACACTTGCTGACTCACTAAGCGGTAAAAGTAACTGCACTATGAGTTAACAAAGCAGACTACATATACATATCTGGATTTCAAAGTACTGGCACATGAGAATATTCCTGACACAGCCTTTAATCCTGAGTTTGTCACCATTGCCATTATACTCCTTCATCTGGGATATGAATTTCTGCCACTGCTAAATCCTTAACTAAATCCTTAATTAGAGGACTAAAAGTCAGGAAGATGTTTTGAATAGACATTAAAGAATAGATTCAAGAAAAGATAGATCCCAATTCATACCACAAAGTCTTTTCTTCTATGAAGTCTTTTCTTCCACCTTTTTTTTCACAGCCAAAGGTAGGCTGGAGTCTTGATTTAGAGACTAATATTTATATGTATTTGTGGTATATAAAGAATATTATAAAAATGAGTTTGTACAAACACATAATAATCTATACAGAAAGAAATAAACATATAAATGGCATGAAATTATCTGAAAACATTTATTTTATTCTGGGACACAAAAATAATTGCCAGAGCAAAGATAACTTTGATGAAATAAAATTTTACAAAATATTTCCTAACTGAAATTACAGTTACAGAAGTACATCTTACTATTGTATCTTTACCGCTCTTGTTCAACACAGTGCCAATCAAAAACATTTTTTGAGGAGTTTTCCTCCTCAGCGTCTAACTATTTTTTGCTCTGTTTTTGCCTCCCTAATGTTATGGTACAGAACTCTGCTATAGTCATTATTTCAATAGGACACAGGTTCCCTTGGTTAAAGAATATTAGAGTGTTTTATAGTATCATCACCAGAGAAGCTGCAAGGATTTGTGTTACTTTATTAAAAGCTACAAGGCAGTGTTTCCTATATGAAATATAATTTTTTACATTTTTGTTATTTTTATTATCATAATAATCCTTACAACATTTTCTTCTTTTTTTTTGTCCGTTTCTTGCTGTTTGATTCTTTGGGCTTCTCTGGGCAGGATATAAGAAATCTTAAGAAGACAAGGTTATTAAAGCTTAATATTTATGAAAATATTTGGGATATCTGCACAATTCTTAACAGCAAGAGGGGACAAAACATTCACTTTCTCTACATAGAAATGTGAGTTATTAGACACCTTATTGCCTAAATTGTCACAGAGTGACAACATTACATTAATGTACCAACATTAGCACTACCTCTGTGTATCAAGGTAATACAAACTGAGGTTAAGGAGTGGTCATTTACAGCATGTACACCTGAAAGTATAAAATTCTACTTAGTATAAAAATACATAATACATTCACATGCATCCAGACACTGTGTTTATGTCAGGGGCACCAGCTACTAAAAATGCTCCAATTTCTGTCAAAATACAAGCAAGGTGCACAAAAGTGTCACTATTCCAGCCATATATCCCTTGTCACAATATGTCCACTTCAGCTACACCAGTAGTGTTTACACAGGCTACAGCCCTTGTTTTCACAAGAATGAAAGTCCTGCTCATTAGCACTATTCATTGCCAGTTACACAAGAGGTCTACTTGCAACTATATCATGTGGCTAAGCAGTACTAGCTTCAAAGACAAATACAAAAAAATAAACAAAAAAAAATAAAAATAAATTCTGTGTTCCTAGAGATCAATAATATAAACCAAAGCAACTGGCAACTATCAAAGCAACTTTTTACTACAACCATCTCTTTTTTTCTGTAATGAAATATCCTTTTTTATATCCTGATGATAATGACCAATGCTCTTCCAAAATAATTAAATTTGAACTTTTACAGATGTTACTAGATACAGACCAACCCCAAACCAGCAATGGTTATTGTTTAATACACAGGCTGTTTTTTATAATCATTCCTCCTCTGTCACATCATGGTGCATTATCATACACTGTATATATGTACCATGTTGGAGAAAAATAAAAGTACTGACTTAATATTGAAAAAGTCCAGCAAAAGGAGGGAAGGGCAGAAGAGAACCTTTAAAATTAGTTCGTAGTTGTAAAACACATACATTCTTTAAAAAGTATTTCAATATTTATCAAAAAAAAGAGGTATTAAGCTGCTTTATAAATTAGCTGAAGTTTTTGGATATGATGTAATTGATTTTTTCAAATAATTGGGTGTATCCCATAATGTACTGGCATCCAACATAGTCTTAATATTATTAAAGTCATCATAAAGTAAGGCAGTCTTCGGATCATTTTTGTTCATGAGACATTCCTTGTATGCAAAAGTGGTCAGAATTTCCAAAGATCTGCAGCTTTTACAAAGTGCAGAGTGTGGAACTTTCTGTTCTAGAATAAGCTAGTTCTAATCTGAACTAGAATGACAAGGGCAATACAATCCTTCTGCCATCCACTGATACCTGCCATCATACCATCCAAAATCACACAGGATTCACATTAAACACCTCCTTTTGGGGCATACAGGATTGTAATTCCTCCAAAAGATGTACGAACATGATATGTGAAAAACTACAAAATTGTCCTAACCCTTGCTGGTCACACAGCTTGACTGAAGAAATCCTTTCCCCCTGAAATGCCAGGCATCCTGATGTAATTCCTGGTCCAAGCCTGTTCCCCTGCCTTCTCCAGGTGGCCATGTGGGCAGCTCAGTCCGGGAAGCTGAGCCAGCTGGAGCTGCCTTGCTCAACTTTCGCATCACATTACTTCTGCTTTTCTAACTTTTCCACTACGGAGCACCATCAATTATGCACTAGAATAACAGAGCCTTGGCTCAGCAATGTAACATAAAGGCCAATTATGGGTGTAAATAATTTAAACACCTGCATGCCATGTTTCTTTTAGCAGTGATATGTGGCTGGTGGATGCGATGCATTTGTAGGGAAGGCTCAAACTTTTAATATACTGACAACTCTCCATTCACATGCAGGGGATGGTCATTTGCAGTGCTGCTGTTGGTCTAACAATAGAGTTTAAAAAAGAGGTTTTTAGCTAGAAAGACAAGCACTAAGAGTCTCACATATGAGAAGATGCAAGCGTCAGAGTCTAAAGTCCAGAGAAATGGGCAAAATCTGTGGATTCCTTCCTCTCTATCTCATTTACAGGAAAGGCTAAAAATGGGGTTTTGGATGGAGAATGCAATGTTAATGTTAGAAAAGGCTGCTATCAAACAGCTTTAGGCTACTTAAGAGAGAAAGAGAAACCTGCCTTCCTAAGGAACAGCATGTTAGAAAAATAAGTTTTCTTCTATAAACTACACAAAGTTCATTTCCTCTGCTAGACCATTCAGTGCATTGGTGATGCCACTTGGCAAAATGATACAAATGCCTTTCCTGAGAGTTTAATTTTGCTCCTAACATGCAACTCAGAGTGATTTCACAGCAGCCAAAGATCACGCACCTGATACTTTCTTCAAATTCATAAGAAAAGGTCAAGAGAGGAATCTCCTCAGATAAAAATGGCTAAGGAACAAGTTTACAATATCTGTATTTAAGCATAGTACAAGTTTTCTATAATATTCTTTGCATGATTCAGCGTTTCCGTCACCAGCCTTCAGAGTAATAAGACGTGGGACAGCTCTAACATATGCTATTTTAAAATAACAAGGGAACTGTTAAAAAAACCTGCAATTGAGAGACACAGTTTTAGATTACTTTTTTTTTTGCTTTGTAAATCCACTAGTAAAATTTGACATTGTAGGATACATGGAATATTTCATCTTGAAACATATAATCCACACTCCAGTTAAATGAGTTTTGAACCAACAGCACACATCTGACAACACAGTTCATAGTTTTTTATCTGAATTGCAGACCATGCTACACAGAAAAGCTCCAAAATAAAAGGGGTGGGGATAGCCAAGGGGATAAAATTAAGAAATATTATACTATTACCCCTATAATCAAATGCATAATCTCTCAAACTGCGGTTTGAAAGCTGTGCTGGGATTTCACCAAGACAATTGAAAGAAAGGGATGAAGCGGGACAGAGAGTGTTGTTGCTTAAAACAGCAAACTTTAATAGCATCCATATGATTTAGCAAATCAATGTGGCCAAAGTCAATAAATAATCATACAGCTATTTTCTGAAACAATTTCATTACTTGTTTTGAGCTAACGATTGGTAATTGAGGAAAAGCGTTTTCATATTTTCTCCTATTGGATGCATCTTTGCTAAGTTCCTTTCAAATAAAGAGGTGGATTTGCACCTTTATTGTTATATGAATATTTCAAAGCAAGTTCTTTGGAAGGTTACTAGGTTCTTACTGCATATTTTTTCCAGTATTGATCGATGGCAAATAGCCCTGTTTAACTCCTTGTGCACCACCTTCTCTAAGAGCCAGCACATTCATTTGTCACAGACAATAAAGGCATGCCAGACTTAGCAGAAGAGCTGCTGAGCTCCTCTGCAATGAATACTAAATGCATGAAATTGGTGTTGTCTCTCTGCCAGACAACTTGGAAATCTCCTTCATCAAAAAATGTGGAAATGGTATCAAGTATAATGTCTATTTATTTACTGGTTACTCAGTTTTATTTTATGCTGACTGATTTGCAGCACACAGTCTTCACAAAGCAGTTCTTTGTAGCCAGGCATTTTATGTGCCATAACAAGGGGCATTTTACAGAAATGGTAATTATCATGGATTTTAGGGCTTAGATAGCCGACAGCCACATAGTGGAAGACTTCCTACACTTAAGACAAAGCTTCTTATAAAGTAATAGAGATACATTTCAGTTTGGTTCCACACAGGCAGGCTGACAGGTAAGTCAAACTTGCAATATCAGCCATTCATGGGATGGAAGGTCTGAGCAGCAAGCCAAGATGTAAGATAATTTTGATAAAGAAGGATTGCCACGGACAACATCCTTCTATAAGACAATCACCAGTTGTGTCATATTATACAGCATTAAGAACATTACTCAACACTTTAGAAATCCTTCTCTGGCCACCTCACTACACACATAACGACAGTATACTATTATGTAACTTTTATGTATTTACAAAAAAAGAGAAATAAAGGTGTATGATACACTCAACCCTTTGTATTTTAACCACAGTACCCCAAAGTATTTTACTTTCCCAAGTAGGCTCTATCATTTACCACTGTCCTTTCCAACTGTAATTAATCTGTTCTATTGATGAAAACGTGAGCAGTACATCCACACCCTGTCATTACCAGGAGCACGTCTTGCAGGTTCCACTGTTTCGGGAATGTTAGACTGGGAGAGTTCATTACAATTAGCAATGTTTATTGTGTTTAAGAAATAGTTTAAGAAGCCACTGTCAACAGAGGGATTAACAAGGACATTTGGTCCAGAGACATTTAGAAAAATAATTAAAGCAGCCATTCTAAACCATGTGGGTGGAGAGTCCCTGTATGTGGGAGGGAAGTACAGCCATGAACAAATCTCCTAAATTCAGGAACCTTTACATACCTCTAACTCCCTTCTCCTCGCTTCTATGTGCGTGCAAAAGTTTTCCTGCCCTACTCATCTGTGAGATCGCAAACAGCCTTTAATATTTCATTCTGCCCAAAGCACAGAGCGTGCTCAAATTCAATACAAGGAAATGCTTTATCTCTTCCTTCACAGACTAATAATCCGACAAAACCAGAAGCACCAGGGAGTCATGGCAAGTTGTGAGGAAATGACGTGCAGACACTTCTGAACAATTTTATTCCTGTTTACTGTTTGAGACACTTGGAGTGAATAAACACTAATTAAGTGCATTTTGTTCACTGATGCGTAAAACCAGACCCAATATCAAGGACCCAACTGGTTACCAGAGTATTTTACTTGGAATAATTCTTTGAAACATTTTCTCCCCTTTTTATGTGGCATTAAAAAGTTCTTCCCTCATTTTTTACATGGGAAAATGGGTTTAATTCATAAAATGGAAAGAAATGCTAATTTAACACCACCACCAAATAAATGGAAAAACTATATCTATAGAATGCTTAAAAAAATATCCCTAATAACTGCTGAATTTCACAGTATTTTTAGGATTGCCTTAATTTTTCCACATACTGCAGCTAACACTATCATATCATTTCCTAATGATATGTAAAAAAATTATTGTCCATTTACAGTCTATCAGGTTGTACTGCAGGACAGCCCTTTGAACAGCATGGTCTGGACATGATCACGGAGACATTTAGATAGCAACACCCTTCTCCCTTAACAGAAACCTAAAAACACAAACACCATTAAAGATATGAGATAGAAGTCCAACATTTTAGACGTTCTGAAATAAAATTATTTAGTATTGTATTGCTTACAGAATGTGATCTTGTACTTAAAAAACAGTTGAAGGAAATATGTGTTAATAAAATAATTTATATTTGAATGTTAAACTACTGCTTCTACTAGGAGGACATTTAAAATCACTGGTTAAATATATAAATAATACCTACAAATTATAGTAATAGCCTATCAACCAATTTTTTGCTGGTTTTATTTTATCCAGCCAATCCAAAATAATTAAAAGTATTTTCACAATTATTTCTGCAGCTATTCAGGAATACAAAAGACACAGAAAGACAGTAAAGGTGTTGACAAATAAAAACAATTTTCTTTATATGCCTGCCTTAGGATCCAGGAATTACTTCAGAGTATATATTTTTCAGTAGAAAAACGTCAAAATTCTAATTAGGGATTACACATTTTTTAAAACAAAAACTGGACAGAATCCATTCAGATTGTAGGAGCTCTCAGCTAAATGCTCATGACATTTTTGAAAAGCACTATAATGCCGTTCTGTGACTCCATGAGACCTGGCAGCAGCAGACACTGTCAGGTAAATTACTGCACATATATTGTCTGCTCACACTAAAATTAAAAAAATGTGGAAAGGCTAAAATCAGACATGTCATGCTGGAAGACAGAGAAAAGAGAGCTAATATGCTTCTTATATGTTACAAATGTTACAAATAAGCCTTCTTCTACAGTATCCGCTTTTCTGGTTCTATCTGGGCATTTATCTCTAGCAGGCTTAATTTAGAATCCTGATAGAAGATGGTGGGCAAAAAGTTAATCTCTTTAATGGCATTAAAAATGAGACCCATCCTAGAATTGGGGGGTGAAAAAGGAGATTAAAAAAAGCCTGCCAAAATCTTGAAGGTTGAGAAGTAACCCAGATGTTGAACATCTTAGATGCTGAGCATGATCTGAAGAACATAGTCATGTATCTTGTATAGGCAATATCACACAGGAGCTTAAATATTTATTTTGATCAATATTTGGATGTTGCAGCCATGCTCATTAGTGGTGAGTTGCACATGTCACTTAAGAGAGACCAAAAGTCCTCCTGAAGATACACCATTCCTGACAAAAATTACACATAGCAGACACTTGAAATATTTTGAAAATTTACAAAATTTTGAATTTATCCAAAATGATAAATAAAACTAGGAGCCCATTAAGCAACTATAACATTACATTCACACACAGAAACACTGTACCATTATTGTAAATAGTTCTACATACAGTTTCAGCCGGGTTAAATAGTTTTAGCCTGATTCAGCATGGCATTCTTAGTCTAGTCTTCTATTCACCCAGTATTATGACAACTGGTGAATGAGGACTGATGTCCTTGAAGAATACAATTTATGCTATCTGCATCATAGCATATCATCTTCTCACAAAAGAAGAGCCCAGATGTTCCAGCATGGAACTACACATCCTGTAACCATAGCTGGAATGGAGCAGTACATCCTTGTGGTCTCTCAGAAGTGTCAGAATATATATACACCAAACTCCTTGAATCACTGTTTATATATATACAAGAAATCTTTGGCTGAGGTTGTCCAGCCTTACCAATTCAAATGGAACCTAAGAATCAAGTGTCAGTGATAAATAAATTGTTCTAATTTATAAGGCTGTCTCTCACACAAATTGACTTTGAGGACTGAAAAGATACTATATAAAAAGCTAATATTTCTTAAAACTGCACAAATTTTACTCATCTTATCCAATTCCATGATTATGCCAATTATTTCAATGAGCTGAAATGCCATCCTGTATTACTATTTCTATTATATAAATGACTTCTCAGCTGCAGAGGTATCCCTTAACAGAACTACTCTACTTGAGAAGTCTTGAATATTCAGAGGAAAGTGGAAGAATTCAGAAGTGTTAAAACAAACAGGGGGACCTGACTGTGTGCCTTAGCCATTGCCTCACTTTCTAAAGTAAGAAATTATCATCCTGCTTTAATTTTGTGTAACTCTTTTAAGCCAATAATTTATGAAGCAGAGTGGTTTGTATATATATTATCAGCAAAATGTTACCACCAATTCATATATATTATTTTTCTGAGAGACCAGAAATACTCTAATTAAAGTTTAATTTTCAGTTTCAGCCATTCCACAAATAAACTTGCAACAGCTTACTGGGATATGGGAGAAGAATTCTCAAGATCAGTAACTACAGAATTAGTTCCATTCATCCACTCTATTCAGCCATAAGACAGTTCAGCTATATGCTTTTTATTTAAGGCAATTTCTCTCTTTTATTACATGATGCATTTTATTTTCTTATTAAATGTGATCTAAATGTATTCATTGAGTCAAAAGCAAATGGGCAGCAATTAAGGTTTGTATCACAAATATTAATTTTAATGTGAAGAGGCACAAATTGTTTTTTCTGACATCAGGGGGTCCAAAGACTAAAAAATTAATGTGTGTCCATCCAGAGAGGGAACAGTTGTTCACCTAATAAGCCACATTTTCCACTTTTTGCACAGGACTGCAAGACCCAAAAGATATGGCTGTACTGAAATTAGCGTTGCAAGTACTTAAGTCACTAAGAGCTGTCCTTGCAAGAAAGCAAGGACAAACTTTCTCTCCTAAGCCATGCCCTTCCCTTTATTCAGTGGCTAAAATTTTATCCAAGGAAGACTTTTCAGAAGTCCACCAGTTAACGTCTATGTGCTTCATCATGAAGCCACCATACTGCAGGTAAAAGCAAACCTAAATGACCAATTTCTTTCAGCTAAATATTTGCCTTCTGTCAACC
>VWYI01003967.1:332-17865 GCA_013399455.1 Anthoscopus minutus
CAACTGCGGTATTCAATATAGCTGGAATTTTAGCATGCTAACATTTCACGTCAAGGGCTTTTGTCACATAGTGTCTCAGTGTAATTTCTCAGTAGGCAGATTTCTGAAGACTGGAGATACTCTGTGACACAGTTTGAGTCACAGTCTGGTATTTCTGTAACATGAAGGCCTTGTTCTGTAGCTTAGCTGATCAGTCTGGCACTCATCCAGCTTTTGTGTTAGCACAAACATTTCAGGCAGTTTGAATACTGTTCTATAAGAGAACCTGTTCCAACTGGAGCCTTAAAAGAGGGATTTCCCTCCAGAAAAAGAATAATGGTGATGGATTTGTTGACCTCGCAAGACAAGAAAACCTTTGATCAGTAAGTGCTTCTCCATGCTAAACCATCTCATTTCATTATAGAGAGAAAATTAAAAGCCTGGGCACCAGTTGTTTTGGTCTGCTGCTATTCTCCCTTTGCAGAGATCAGCACAGCACAGCTGCAATGAGCCTTTAACAAGCTTCAAACAGTGCATGTGAGGTTGGTTTAGTGTTTTAAAGCATTTGGAGCTCTGTCCTTCCAGCAAATGAAGTGTAAATAGAGAATGGGATTTTCCTTTGGCAGGAGAGATGACATAGGAGACTGTGCTAGATCCTGAGAACTCGATCAAACTGCTTCTGAATATAGGCCTATGGAACACCTTCACAAAAGGGAACCCAGTCCTGAACTGAAGGTTTGGGTGGCTTAAATCATCATCTTTCTTCTTCATAATCTGTTCCAGTGCAGTGAAATTGTTCTTGGGGAGCAAAAAAGCATGTTATGAATCTTAGTGGAACAGAATTATCTTAATCTTGTAGTGGTAATCTTTTTCAGTGGGAGTATTTGGAAGCAGTTTTTCTAGATAGTGTGAATATATTAAAAAAATATTATGTGTTGCTAGATATAAAATTTCTAATGACTGTGACTTGGGTGAAAACCTATCTCAGTTTCAAATTAAACTGTGGAATTAAAATTGCACATCTATTTGATTCTTATTTATTTCCTTTGCTTCCACTCCCATGGTGTGAAGATGTAAAATTTTTACTGGTTACAGATCAACCTCACTAAGTCTTTCTCCAGTGCTGTGGCTGTTTTTATGTAGAAGTAGTCTCTGACCACTGACAAATATTCACATTTTAGCTTGGAAGAACACATTACAGTTCTAGCAATAATGTGACTATTAAAATATTTGATTGTTTCACAGTACAGATGGCATTGAATATACAAAGTCAATATTTTGAACGAGGCACATCAATACTTGTGCTCCAAAGGGGTTTATAAAATAAGTCAATATCACAGATCTGCCCAAGAGGTTTTAATTTGGTTGCATGGAATGCTACTCTTTATGAAAAAAAGAAACACAAAAGCAAGGTTTAAAGTTCATATCAACTAATTAAGAAAATAGCAAGAATAATCATTCTTTTTTATAAAGTTCACTGACCTCAATACATATTTAGCATGACTCCATTATAGATTTTATGCTTTCATAGCAGTTCTTTCTAATGTGAAACAATGGCTTTACTGGATCATGCAGTAGTGGGGTCCCACACTTGCCATTCCTTTCTTCTACTCACTCTGCCATGCTTGCTTAGCATATGCATGACTTGGTGTCTGGACTGTCTAAGGCACATTGTCTTTCACACCTGTGATCTAGCAGGATGAGTGTCAGTTTTCCTGAATTCAACCTGCATGAGTGACAGCTTTACTTCACGAGGTGACATGTACCTAATCTGATTTCTTTTGTAGCTGGGTGCTTGTAGCTATTTTCCCCTCTTATTTTTTTTTTCCATCTTCCCATAAAATAAATTCTATGCATGCTGCCCAGCCGTAATGGAGACATGTGAATGGATTAGAGTGTTGGGAGAAGCCTCCATCATTCACTCCATGCTCTGAGCAGATGCAGGGTAACCAGCTGTGTGAATCCACCCTAAGGCTATTGATTACCCTGTCACTGTTACAAACTGTTTACACATTATCTTAAGTGGCTCTGTTGTCCATCTCAGGATGCTCCTGCTACCCAACCAAACACAAGGAAAGGCTCTTCTGGTGACTGCTCTTTCATTCAGTGATGAATTTCAGAAATCCATCAACCGCTATAGCATCTGGTGCTTCTTGGGCTTGGCCCACTGCTCTGGGCTGTCCTACAAGTTTCATAAGTAGAAATGTTTATATCTGTAAAAAATGTGCATGGTTTATAATAAATAAGACAGAGCAAGCAATGCATTATAGTGCAATAGCAGCTGGTTTCACTGCTGTGCATTGTCAAGATGACAAACTGCAAGTTATCTATCACACAATCTCATCTGTCAATCTGTTAGTCCTCGTTATCATTACTGGATGCAGCTCAGAAATAAAATGAAATACAGTCAGGAGTGGGGGAGTTCTCAGTGCTTGATCTGATGTCAGGTGTTGGGCTTGTGTGCATTTCAGGTTTCAGTATCTTTTCTGTAACACAGAAGAATTTTTCCACAGAAAAGACTGCAAGAATGCAGAAGTTCATATATTGGATATCTGGAGAAGCGACAGTGCAGTGGAGCCCTTTTTTCAATTTTCAGATAAATTTATTTTAAATGCATAAATCAAAACATCTCCGGTAAATACATAACTTATATTTTCCCTTGTTATCTCAAAATGAGGAATAGATAGGTAAGTATTTTATTATGACTGACACTATCACTGGTGATCTTTACCCATTTGTATGTATATATGAAAGAATGAAACCCTCACTCAAGGATACAGGTACATTGATTGAGTTCCTGAAAGCTTATATACCAGTCACGCAAAAAATCTCCATTCATTTAGTTTATCAGTGATATGTGAAAATTTGTTAACGCACTGTTTGCATACAACTTTCCATGCCCCCATTTGAAGATCAGACAAAACAGGACATGCGACAAACTTTTGGCCTTCCCTCAATATTATCCTGTTGCCTTGAACTAAGAGAGCATAGATTATCTGATGCTGAGAGCTGAGTTAACTCTGGGAGTTGAAAATTTTCAGCATCTTTAACAACTCAGAAATGTTACTATCAGACACATGTAATGATTTAGGCATTTCTGATACATTGCATGTAGACTTCCATAATTGCTAGCACTATAAGGCCTTTCTTCTGAGGCCTTCTGAGGTCTAATTCTGAGGTCTTCTTCTTCTTCTGAGGTCTAATGAGGTTTTTATCTCGTCCAAGAGTAAAAAAAAAATTTTAAAAATTGTACTATTTGTCAATTAAATAGTGCCATATTGGTCATAAAACGAAACATTACCATTTAATTAAAGGAAAAGGGAATGACACTGCAAAGTTTGGAGCTACCACAGGATTTCTTCTGCCTGACATTGTTTGTAAATCAGTCTATACCATACGTAAATCAGTACTATACTAATTGCAAAATCAACTTGTCACTAAAATGCAAAAAAGCTTCATCCACCATGTGGGTGCCTCCCTCAGCACCATCATTAGTACTCATGTGAAAGAGTAGAAACGAGTAATAGTCTGAAGGTTATGATGGGCTCTTCATTCTTGTGATAAAACAGCTAATTTCTGCTCCAGGGAGGCAGCAAACCTCCCTAAAAAGAGGGTCCTGTCCGCAAATGAGTGCTTCTGTTCCACACAAGAGAAAACCACCAATGACCATAACTCACTGTTGTTTCTCCTAGGAGCTGGTTTGTTTCATGTTTTGTTGTAAGGGGTTGGTCTCTCTGGCCTTGGTAAGACTTCTTGCACAGGTTCCTCCTCTGTCTGATGGCTTTGCCCAAGGTGCCCAGAGCCCCAGACCTACTCTGTAACAGTATCTCAGAGGCCCTTTCCTTTCAGCCCTGTGCTGTAGCCTTCTTCCTCTCCTCTTGACCCCTTATAAAGCTGCCTTTCTCCTGACACAAAGCAGATCCCGGACCATTTTCCACAGTGGCCAAGCTGAGTTGGCTTCCATGCATCAGAGATAGCAGAGCACAGCTCCCCTGACCAATCTTTCTTTGGCAGATTCTGGAACCCTCCTGAGTTTGCCACCTCCTCTTGCAGCTTGGCCACCAAATAGAGCAGGTCATCAATCTGGCCACACTTTCCCACAGATTTGACTGGAATCACTTTCCACCTCTCAGAATATCCCTTCTTCCATCCCACAGTCAGAATCAGGGTGGCTACATGCTTGAGCAGCAGCTCTGTATGTGTAACTGCATTGTTTCTACTTGGGTGGATTCTACTTTTGATTTATTCATTTAAAATAAGTTTATCTGAAAATTGAAAAAAGAGCTCCAGTGTACCATCACTTCTCCAGATATCCAATATATGAATATCAGGAAAAGCAGAGGACACTGCCTTTTCCTGGGTGATCATGATGCTGCCAACAACTACTTTCCACTGCTGGGCACCTGCCCACTGCAAAATGTAAATGCCTGCCTGTTCCAGTCTCCTGGGCTGATGGGTTTGGCCTGCTTAAATATCCTGCACTGCCAGTGTGGGCTCTGTCTCTTGCTGTTTCTTCCCATGCAAGGGTCTCTGTTTTTCAGGGCATAATTCCCCTGTTTGCTCAAGTCTCTACTTGACCATAAGTTTCCTCAAGTGTCTTCTTGCTACTGCTTTTTACCTCTGCTGTTCTGACCACTGTGGTATCTCTTGCAATCTGCTGGGCTGACAGTTTTAGGTAACTCTGTTTTTCCTTGTATAGGTATACTCAACTCCTGAGTTCCACAGATTTTCTTGATATTTGAGACTAGAGAATCAAAGCAAACATGGAGCCAAGTCTACTGCTCTTTCTCAAATGACTCAAAAGATTCTGAACCCTGCATAATCTGAGTTTCCCTTAGTGACAGTCCTTTCTGAAAACCATACCTAGACTGACTTCAGGAACATCAACAGTTTTGCTTCAGCCTGCAGGTTTGCTCAGAGCTGTATCACTTCCCCAGGTGGAAAAAGCCTTATGCCAGACACAATCTATTTCACCCAGGTTAAAGAGTCCTAAATAATCAAAGTAATGACAATAACGGTGTGATTTTAATCACCAAATGAATATACTGGGTTAGGATTGTATAAGGCTCAAATGAATTTAATACACTTTTAAAACTAACAAAGACAACAAAGCCATCTTGTTAGAATTCTTGTATCTTTGCAGTATGTATTTGTCACAATGAGATGTCTGTCTATGTACATGCAAAAAAGGGATAATTCAGCAATAATTGCATCTTATGCAGAATATATAGTGGGTGGTGGGGGATAAACAGCTTGTGAATCAATAAACCATGAGGCTGCAGACTGAGTTATTTATTGATTTATGACCCACAGCTCCAAGTTTACTTCACGTGTAATGCAATTATACCTCCTGGATTATGCTTCATTTAAGAGGCAAGGAAAATATATCATTTCATACCAGGAAACATGCTGTCTGCATGTTAATAATACTTCTGAGAGTTAGATACCATTTTGCAGCTGGATACATTTTGGTGAGGTGTGACATTCAAAATCTAATGTACTGTCTGTTTGACTTCATCTTAAAAAGCTCCAAGACACATTGCCAAAGATTTTCAGAACAAACCTATTAGGCTTCATCAAATCATGGTACCAGCCTTGACCTGTGCTGTTTTAAAACACTGTGGAACAACATTACCCCTTCAAACTGCCACGATGAATTCTGCATGAGTTAGCAGCCTGTTCTGTGAGAGATATGAGGGACAAAAGGCAGGACTTCCATACAGGACACTAGACAATCATGTGGCAAGCATCTTGTTTTCTGGGATCTGAAGCAGATGTGCTCTAGAGCATTTCTCAGATTATTTGTACTCAGGACTTTCTAGTAGACTCTTCAGGTCTGGCAGACCACACTGGATGGGGAAATGGTTCTGTGTGAAAGGGAAATCTTCCAACCAGCTCCATGGAGTAGTAAATTGGGAATGTTGGTTTGTTGGGTTTTTTCCTTTTAACTTTTTTTCCCTGTAATAGATGTCCAAGAGCACACAGGAGACAGGTCTCTTGTATACACTGATAGCTTGCTTTGGGACTTACTGTTCTGCAGGAAGAACATGCTTCTGCTACAGGAGAGTGTAGAGAGTGGTGGTATAAAAGCTCTACCCAGGGACATAGCCTCATAGTAGCATCTACTCACATTCCTTCTCTGCATTGCCCTGTGCAGCTCCTGTGTTGCAGTCATCTGATCTGGAGCCAGAGGCCATGGAACATTTATTCTTAATACTATGAGAAAAGATCATTAATGGAGTACTCAAATTCTTAGCTAAATCATTCTGATTCTCATGACAGTAATTCATTTCAGTGAAAATGTTTCCTTGAAGCAATAAAAAAATTATTCTCCTTCCTTCACAAGTACAACCCTTCAGCCATGTCTCTATAAATCTTTCAATTGTTTTGTGACCTGTCAGAAGTATAATGTCCCTCACCAATAGCCTGAACCTACCATGTGCTAAAAGTCTCTTTATAAAGAAAGTTCTAATAGCCACACAGCTTCACTGTGAATGCCTTCTCCTGACCATGAAGAGTCCACATATTGTCCAAAAGAATGATAAACTCTTTAGAGCATATTGAGATGTGAACATTGTCCAGTGGAAATCTTGCCAGCTTGTGCCAGCGTTCTGGCCACATGTTAGGAGGAAGAGCAAGTCTGTTTATTTATTCATAGAAGACAGAAGAAAAGAGTTAGAAATGGGTTCTGGGACCTGAACATGGTTTGTGTGAATTGGCAGAGCCTGCCCTAAATGTTTCCCCTTGTTTTGGGCCCATGACATCAGTCAGTGCAGCCTGGCTTTGCCAAGAGACTTTACAGCCCTTGTCAATGTCTTTTAATCTTGTGTTTGTATTGGAGAGAACATTCTTCCCTTTGCCTCAGCCTCAGATTCTAAACTGTGTTATAAACACACATTAGGAACACAGTAGTTGCATTTTCAGCAAATATGCAGAAGGATGTACCAGGATTTTGCTTCTATATCTTTCTTTACATATTACGCTACTTACAGTCAACCATTACATTTGCAAAATAATGTTAAGGTGCTGTCATGCTGTACTGAGGAATGGCAAACATTTGGTTAATGTAGAAGGCAGCTCCTGTGCCTCTCCCCAAGTAGTGTGACAAATGTTACCCTACAAGCAGAAGTAAGGTGCTTTTTTTCTTAAACATTTGAACTGAAAATACTGGGGAGGAAGAGGAAGCTGTTTGAAATGGATAGTTTCAACTCTCCCACCTGGGTCATCTGTCCTGTATCTTGCTGGACTCCCAAGCAGGGAAGACATTTGGTGAGATTGGATTCCCCTAGATGACTTTTTATGAATCAGTGAAAATGAATTTACCCTTGGGTCTGCAGAGGAAAATACAAGGCGTTTTATCCCCTGACATGCAGTGTACAAGACAGCCTGTGTTGCCACTGAGGCCGTGCACTTGTCCATTGCTGCCTTGTTGCCGTAGCAATATCTCTAGTCCTGCTGCAGGTTCTCATTTTAAACTCTCGTTGTGAAAAGGTATAAAGTCAGAGCTATTAGTGATGTGTCCTTGTTGCTATGAAGATTTTGTAGTCCTTTTTTTTTTTTAATTTTATTTTGCTTTTACTCTGTGCAGGGCAGAGGAGTCCTTAATTACAATACAATGACAGCAGACTATAAACCTGCATTTTTAACATGACATAATTATGTTAAGTTTTGTGCTGCTATTATGGTTAAATCTTTTAGTTCAATGCCTGAAATCAACAGTATCTATTCATTGCCATTAAAAATGGAGAATAACTCAAGAACAACTTCATGGTGTCACAAGTAAATAAAGTAATTTTCCACAAATTATTTTTCATCTCAGCAGAGACAGTAGTCTGACAGCAGATTTTTAAGGGCAGAGGGCAATATGAAAAGCATAGAGATAAAAATAAATTCTATCAGGCTTAAAGAATTATTTGCTTCAAATAAAATACAATTCTCTGTCCCTAATACATTCAACCTCTCTCACTCCAGCTCACTGGGTTCAAAGTAACTCTGTTCAAATGCAAGTATTTACTTCACATAGCATAATTCAGGGTGCCATCTGTAGCATATATTTGTTTCTCCTTTTGATCAGCATTTTGAAGGTATGAAAATGACTGCTACGGCTACATCTGAAGAAGCACACAATTCTCTGATTTGTATCACCTGGTGTGAAGTTGCAGGCAACAGTTGAATGACTATCATTAGTATTTCAAAAGCGCCAAAACAGCTCAGAAATAAACTTTAACTTGTGAACAAGACACAAGTTCATACATTGTGTTGGCAGTTCAAAACATTTTATCCATTGGTAAATGTGACTTGCAGCAGCCTTCCAAGCTGACTCAGTGTTCCAAATGATAGCTGAAATACATGGAGCATCTATTAATTAATTCCAATTAATTGGAATTAAAGCAATCAGATCTGAGGTCATCAGGTATAATCCGGGAGTTCTGTCATTAAACACGGGCTGTTAAATATTTAGTGGAAATCAGGAAAAGGAGAGAAAAATGAAGGTAATCTTCAAAGGTTGTGCGAACAAAAAACTGAACGGAGTTGCTTTTCTGAGCAGGTACCAGGATAAATGACTGCAGGGAGACCATCCAATCTACATGGATTTTAATACAGTCGTGGGAGCTATTTCTTTGTAATTCACATCTCAAAATCAATTCCTGTTGTAAAACTCTGAGGTGGGAAAAAAAAGCTGATTAATTGTAACATGGTGGTAAAATAAAGAAATTGCAATACAAGCTCTGGTCAGGTATTTTTTGCTGAGAGATCTGTAGT
This sequence comes from Anthoscopus minutus, assembly GCA_013399455.1. Lineage (NCBI taxonomy): Eukaryota > Metazoa > Chordata > Aves > Passeriformes > Paridae > Anthoscopus > Anthoscopus minutus. The sequence continues at coordinate 9,075 of VWYI01003967.1, forward strand.
TTTCCAGTGAGAGGCCCAGTCTTTTTTAGGTTCTGGTTTTTATTGACTTTTTTCTCTTATAATAAACTTAGAATTCATAGGACTGATCATATTAGAAGGGGAGCTCTTTCAGGAAAAAAAAAGAGAACAGAAAAACAATGCAAAATTAATTAAGTAATCAAAACAAGTGCCAGAAAAAAACTTATGGAAAGCTGGGGAAGGTGTATATTTCTACTTGTGCAAATAAACAAGCTGTGGTAAATGCATTGTGCATGTGGCACAATTTCTGGGTGAAATAGACCATTTCTGGAAGTAAATGAGGCTGTGGAACTCTTCTCATATTTTGCATGAGCCCTTCAGAGTTTACAGAGATGAGATTTGGCCTCAGTTTACCAAATCAAAAGGTGGGTTAAAAAATGTGTGGTAAATATCTAACATTTTCATATCACTCTCCAGCACTTTCATGAAGGTCTCTGACTGAGCTCCCCTTCAAGACTCTGAGATGCATCTAAAAATGACTGGGTCGAGTATGGGCCTTCAGATTTTGTGCTGTTACGACTGATTTAATAAATTACAGCACCAAATATGGTTGTGGAGACAGCGCTACAGCTCTTTGCTAAACATATGCATTATATTGCAAAGATACAGGAAACACAGGAGGCTTTTAGCAGTGTGATACCTTGCATTGATATTTAATATGTACACATCCCAAATAAACTCTTTAGTCAGGAACTGCATTGTGGATTGCCCCCGCCCAAAGAGGGAAGGATTTGATTTTTAGACAGGCAAATTTTTAAATTTGATTTTAGATTTTCAGAGTGAGAGACGTGGCTTTAAAGCCCAGGAAAAGTAGACTCGGCCCCTCTGCCTTGCGATATGTGTCCTCCAAGCCCAGGCAAAGTAAAGCTCCACCCTTCCTCTATAAGATCCACCACCTTGTCCCTGTTTGGGGTTCTCTGTCTCTGGATTAAGCTGAGGTGGTTCCTGTGTTGCTGCAATAAATGGATTTTTGAGTTTAACCAAGCACAGACCCATCTCGTTGAGATGCTGGTCTCGTTGACCTCATGCTGGTCACCAGCAGCTGTAACCTCCCTGGACATGATCCTAGAGCTGTGGAACACCACACTGCATTTTGCAGAGATAATGTTGTGTTGTCTTGACAGTAAAGTCTCTCTTTTCTTTCAGACTATTTTATAGACTAGACTAGACTAGACTAGATTAGAAAATCTTGAGTTGGAAGAGACCCACAAGGATCATCAAGTCCAACTCCTGGCCCTGAGATATATCCCAGGGATTTTGACATACTTGACCTTTTTCCTTCAAAGATTCTGGGGGGTCTGGTCTCCATACCAAACAGTCATAATTTTTCTGTCTTTATGGATATACAAGCATTAATCTCTATTATAGGCACTATTTTGACTGTACATGACCAGAACCTGTAGTATTTACCATAAAGTTTTTCTTGACAGTATTGACCAAGATTGCAGTGTTCTAAAACTGAACAAATTCAAAGCAATTTAATTGCAAACTTTCCTCCTTCCAGGCACCTGGACTTCTAGAATTATACAAAGCCTCAATTAGTGGTTTTTTGTGGGTTTTTTCTGTACAATCCAGGCAGAGTCGTTAAAAGACTAAGAACTGGCTGAATGGCCGAGCCCTGATAGTGGTGGTAAATGGTGCTGCATCCAGCTAGCCACCAGACACCAGTGGTGTCCCTCAGGGATCTGTGCTGGGACCAGTTCTGCTCAATATTTTTACTGATGACATGGATGAGGGTATTGAGCCTTTCATTAGTAAATTTGCAGATGACACTAAGCTGGGAGCGTGTGTCAATCTGTTGGAAGGGAGGAGGGCTCTGCAGAGAGACCTGGAATGGTTGGATGGATGGGCAGAGTCCAGTAAGATGAAGTTTAATAAGTCCAAGTGCCAAGTCCTGCATTTTGGCCACAATAACCCCCTGCAATGCTCTAGGCTGGGGATGGTGTGGCTGGACAGTGCCCAGGCAGGAAGGGACCTGGGGGTGCTGGTGACAGCAGCTGGACATGAGCCAGCAGTGTGCCCTGGTGGCCAAGAAGGCCAATGGCTCCTGGCCTGTGTCAGGAATGGTGTGGGCAGCAGGAGCAGGGAGGTCATTCTTCCCCTGCCCTTGGCACTGGTGAGGCCACACATCGAGTGCTGTGCCCAGGTCTGGGCCCCTCAGTTTAGGAAGGACATTGAGATGCTTGAGCACGTCCAGAGGAGGCAACGAGGCTGGTGAGGGGCTGAGAACACAAACCCTGTGAGGAATGGCTGAGTGACCTGGGGTTGTTTAGCCTCTAGAAAAGAGATTCAGAGGTGATTTTATCACTGTCTACAACTTCCTGAAAGGTGGCTGCAGTCAGGTGGGGTTGGTCTCTTTCTCCAGGCAACAACTGACAGAACCAGAGGACACAGTCTTAAGCTGCACCAAGGGAAATATAGGTTGGATATTAGGAAAAATCTTTTTACAGGAAGGGTAATAAAGTACTGGAATGGTCTGCCAGGGGAGGTGATGGAGTCACCATCCCTGGAAGTATTTAAAGACTGAATATGGGACTCGGTGCCATGGTTTAGTTGATGTGTTCAGGCATGGGTTGGACTCGAAGATCTTGAAGGTCTCTTCCAACCTAATGATTCTCTGATTCTGTAATTATGGGTTGTGCTAATGTCCACAGTCACATGCTGTGACATCACACAGATAAAAGAAATTAATTCAGAGCATCAGTAATTAATTCAGAGCATCAAAGTACAGGAGTTAAAATATACAAGAAAGCCACAGTCTTGCCCCAAAGTTATTGCAAGCCAGAAAGGCAACACACAGCAGCAAGGTGGATAATAACCACAATTTGGAATGGTTCAACAGGTAAGCGGCAAAATATTTCTAGCATTTAAGGTACCCATCATCAACAGGAAGAAAGGGTCATGCCTTTCCTCTCATGTATCCATTGTCACTACTAATATAAGGTACATAGTAGGGAGAGAAGTGACTGCTTTATAATTTGTCCTTGGTTTAGACAACTCTCTGAAATGCTAGTAGCCTGATTTATGAGTCTGTTCTCAACTGGAAACAATTTGATCATCAGATGTGCATCTGGCAACTCACACAGTGAGTTCATTTTTCTAACCCATCTCTGAGCTTCAGGAAGTACTTCACATAGCTTGAGAGAAAGACATAGTTATGATATAAGATACTTTAAAAAATGGTTGAGGACCCAGACCTGGAATTTTATAAAAACCAACCAACTAAACAAAAACCCAATAAACCCCGAGCCATCCTAGATATAATGTATACTTCATAGCCTCTATTATCAATAATGAAACATACAGCCTAGCTAACACAGAGCATAATAAAACATTGCTCATATCATTTTGCCTCCAGGAAAAGGGGAGAGAAAGAGAACACACAGAATAAATATGTAGAGCAGAAGGATCCTCTGAAGGCTGTAACGTCTCTTCTCTGTGCCCAGATCAGCATATCTCACTCTCATTCTTTTCTGCTGTGTTTGTAATCCAATATCCTGTTTCCTTTCTATATCCCAAGACACTACAGATGTGAGCAGCATGTTTATTCTGCTTGTAGGCTTGCATTTTTTGTTGCTTAAGTGTGTCTCTTATCTATTCTGATCGTATTTTTGCTTTGGTAGGAGAGGTAGGTCATACTCAGCCTTGCTGAAATCCCATCTGCAAATGGACCCAAGTTTGTAATCTGCATTGATTAGACCAGGGTGTAAATTATAAAATCACAGAATCATAGAAACAAAGAAACATAAAATCATAGAATCATAGAGCCATAGAATCATAGACCCATAGAATCATAGAATAGTTTGGCTTGGAAGGGCCCTTAAAGATCATCTAGTTCCAAGCCCCCTGCTGTGGGCAGGGACACCATTCACAAGACCTGGTTGCCCAGATCTCCATCACAAAAAAATTAGTATTAATTACTCTGAAAAATCAAAATTCCTATTATGTGCTGACTGGCAGTACCTCCAATGAACAAATCCCCAACATTGTCATCCATGCCGTTTTGGTAAAAGTTCAAGCAGAAAAAGCACATCCCTTCATACAGTGTTCTGTAAGGGAAGATTAATGAATATTCATTGTGTGCACATGTCCAGTTTGGTAGTGATATGTTGCAAAATTACTACGTGTGTCCTGAGGGAAGGATTTGGAAACATTTCAGTAAATAAGAGTTGGTATGCACTAAATCAGGCCTCACCAGAAATAAAAAGGAAAGAAAATTGAAGACCTAGCCATTCAATGAGTGAAGCAGAGATCCAGGAGGAGCCAAACTGTTTACTATTAATAGGTAATGCCCAAAAGCCTGAGCCATGGGAAAGCAAACTAAAGTATCACAGATAAATGTTAATTCAGGAATTTTCAAACGTTAATGTGCTGAGCTGTACAATGAAACTTCATTTAAAGGGAAAATTACAATATATTATGGCAAAATATTCAATACCCCTTTGTGTAAAAATGAAGCAGGTTCAGTCTTGGAGTTAACATCTTTGGGAAAATTATGGGATCAAAAAAAAAATGAAGTGCTATAACTGCTAATCACAAACAGTCAGGAATGAACCTTCCCCCAGGAAACTTGCTGAACTATCATTGCTAAGACCTAGAGGAAAAGAAGATGGTCACAATTTCTGACATTTGTAAAAGCCATCAGGAGACTGAAGTTACTAAAAGATTCAGCTGAAGGATATGCTATGCATCTCTAAGGGGCTTTTGTACTAGAAGACTTGTCATCTGGAGGCTACTTTCAGGGTCTTTTTATCTCCTTTCTGATATAAAATACCAAAGAGGTCTGCTTTTCTCATCCATGCTTTACACATTTGCAGAATAATTCTGCCTGAGTGTTTCACGAAGTGTGGATCTGTGAACAGCTGAATTTTTCCAGTCTTGTACCCCCAGGCATGTTCTCCTTGCACACAAATACACCACATTTCTGTGCTATTCTGCAGATTTGGGAGGGACACTCTCAGGGCTTTTTGAGTTTTCAGGTTTATGTCCTTCTATTTGACATATGTAGAACAAAAGTAAGATTTAGTTGAACAGATTTGGTTGGTGGTGCCTTGTGCCTTGCACTGTTTCTCAGTAGCTTTACATTTAAACAAAAATATTGCAGCTGGTAAGTGTTTAAAAGACTTTGAGGCTCTGATTCAAAACTGCAACAACTTCTGTCCCTATCTTAGCAGTTCACAATCCTGGCTTGTTGAAATGCTATGACAACGCGATCACTGCTTGGGTTTCTGACAGAAAGTCACTCTGCCTTTGAAAATTCACCATTGAACTTGATGTGGACACCACTTTTTACCAAAATCAAAATGACAGTGTTAGGAGTTGAAAAAGGAGCACAATACTTCTCTCTATTTCCTACTGGCAGGAAGCATTCCTTCACACCCTAAATGCCAGAGCACTTTTCCTCCTGTGAAGCATGAAGTCATCTATACTGCTATGGTCCAGAGATAATCTGAAGAAAAGAAAGGAGAATGGTACAGTGTGATTGAAAAACTCAAAAGATGCTGTATGGCTAAGATGTAAAACATCATAGTGGAGGAAACTTCTTCTGTCAAAAACTTTAGCTTTTAGTAGAGAAGATGTGTACTTTGTCCTATTCCCTCACTTTTGGCAAAGCAAATATCCATTTAAGGGCAAAGAGACATTTTGTGTTTTCCAGCTTGTTGAACAAGATGTATTTATCTAGGGTCAGTATGAGCAGCCCTCTTTCTTAGCCAGCTCAGGTATCAGGGAAAGTTCGCTCTGTGGACTGAAAGTTCCCTCTGTGGACTGATGTCACATTTGCTTCTACAGAGCCTGACTAGATTTGGCATTTCCAAATTAAATATTTATTTTCCCCTTCATCTCACCTTATAACCAGTCGATTCTCTTAAAATGTGGGACTTTAAAAAGCTTGATTGCTAACTAACAGGGGCAAGTATATCTTAGATCAAAAACTAGAAAACTTTTCTTAACCATTTATGTGTTCTCCAGTTTTCTTTCTCAGAATGTCTGCATTATTAAGACACTTCAATAATAAACTAGGAAATAGAAAAATATATATATTTGGAGATAGTTTGGAGGGCATGAAAAGAGATTTTTCTTTTGCAGGAAAAGCAGAAAAAAGCAGCTCAACGGGGATAGAGTTGAAAGCTCAGAAGCAAAGCAAATATTTATACTGGCAATCAATTGTGCCTCTTCTTGATTTGCTGCTGTTTGAAATTTTAATTATTTTTAGAGTAGGGCAGGAAAATGAAGGGAGGAAAAGGACACTGAGTTTGGCAAATTGCAAGACAATATCAAGGTGGAAAACTTGGCCTCAGAACTGAGAGGCAAGAACTTTTTAGGCTGCCTTCACTATCACTGGATTTGAGAGCACATTGTTTTCTTTCTTAGTTAAGCTCCACACACAGTCTACATGTCTACTTGCAGGGAATGGTAATACACGTAGCAAACTATATTGCTGGGAACATGAAATTGTCGGGAATTCAGATGACATTCCTAACACAGCGATCCTGTTCACCAGCAGATGAAGAGACTGTGGCAGCATTCCTTACCTGGAAGTCTTGGACATCTTCTGAGATCTGTCATCGAGGAAGAAGGTGGAATGGAGGAGAAAAGGTTCTTATGCACTCTGCCAAAATGTGCCTTTAGCTTTGAGCAGCACTGTAATTCAGTGCCTCTGCAAGCCTCCTCTAGCCCAAGTGCTTTGTGGATGTTCCAGGACAAGTGGGCATAAAGGTGAGGTGGAAAGTGAAACATCAGGCTGAAATGCATCCTTGTAATTATTTGCTTGCTTAGTTGTTTTATGAAGTTGCAGGTTTCTTTCAGCAGTTCCTACTTTCTTACTGCATGTCCTCAACCCCAGACATAGATGTCCTTGCTAAAATGTCTGCTTTTTTCCTTCAGAAAGTATTTTAATTAATGCTGAGAATATTTTTTAAAAGGTTGTTAATTTTTTTTAATTTCTTATTGCTCTTCTGGCTTAAAAAGGAAAAAAGTACATTCCATGTCTTATCCACATTCAACTAATTTTAAAAAGGCCTTATTATTTACCAAGAAAAAAATCCCATCTCATGCTGCTTTAGAAATAGTAGAGTGACAAAGTCAGTCAGCTGTTATCTCCAGGCATATGTGGGTCTAACCTCATTAATAGAATTTTTGCTTCAGTTTGTATCTCATAATCTAGACTCTTCCTGATGTCAATGATAATATTTCTCACTTAATAACACTGACAGCTTCTATCCAAATTCAAAACCCAGAATGCACTCTATGGACCCCTATCAGGATCTGTTCCACTGCCCTTCTCTAGAAGTGATCTTGACCCAAATCTCTTGTGTTGTTTCTTCCAACCCCCACTTTGACATTTCTCTTTTTGACATTCATTGCTCTCCTCAGCTGCTTACATTTTCTCTAGCTGTGTTTTAAGAATAGACATGAAGAGTTTTTGCATACAATCTACTGCACATCTGCTTAAATATTTTCTTACTCCTGTGAGCTTTGGTATCAAGAAACTGGAATCTGAGACTGTTGAGATGATTACATGCAAGATGACCTCTATATGTAATCAAATTAATATTGTTTATATGCCTGTCCTTCTCATTAACTGGCAAGCTGTGCTTTAGGGTAAAGATGGTAAAAAACATCTTACATATCCACAAGTCCCATGAACATCCACAAGTAAAGCATTTAAGTGGAGGTGTTTTGTTGTATCTTAGCAATTTTATTGTGCTTTAGTTCCTCTTTATTGCATTAATGGTCATAGGCTATTTGAGAATCTAGACCCCCACAGTGAAATTGGGATGATGTTTCATCCCTTGGAGAAGTTATACTCTGTCAGAAATGCCATCCAGGCTGACAGAATTTTTATAAATAGAAATCATCACAATCTGTAGATGTTTTTGTTTCCCAAGGAACAGCATTTGTCACTTGACTGGGTGGCAGAAATGAGGCGGTAAATCCATTCGTAGCAAACTTTTTCCTTCCTAAAACAGAGAAAATCTTGAGCTATGTGGCATGTAAGGAGAGCAAAGGCTGGCCAGTGCTGTGTCATTCAGCACTGTCCCTGCACTACAAGCCTGTGGGAGAACAGGACATGTACAAGGGAAGGCAAAGCAAGGATACTGCCTCTGCTGAAGCCGCCCTGCTTGTCAAGATCAGCAGCTGATATTTCCACCTAAGCTGTATGAACCCAACAGAATCCATCTGCTGAACCATCTGTGTGATGAATCACTAAAACTAGAGTCCATCTGTTGTTTCACTGACACAAAGTTTGCCAGCCTCACCCTTACTCCATTATTTGAATATTTTCTTTCCCTCCGGGCCTCCTCTGTGTTCTTGTCTCTCTCCTTTTCTGTCTCTTTTTGTTTTGTTTTGTTAACACAAATCCTTCTGAGTTAATACAATCCAAGTTGCTAATACAATCTTTACAAATCTTTCTAATCTCTGAAACATAAAGAAGGAAGAAGTTATATTCCTACTACTCTCTGGTTAGCCAGGAACAGCTTTGCTCAGGGCAAAATACAGATCTGTTATGTGTATATCATCATTGCCTCTCTTCACCTGCTCTGTACCAGGCAAGAGATCCAGGCTGTTTCACACTCCTAAACTCTCCCCCACATTTAGGCTGTCACATGGAACTATTAGAAGTTTTGATTGTGTGTTGACTTTTCCCTTACTCTTGAGGGAAGTGGTTTTTTAAGTATTTTTTACCTTTCCTCTTGAAAATTCAACCTTGCCTTTAGTGCCTAAAAAAGGGGGGGGGGGGAAATACCCAGAAACATCTTTACCCCCATGA
>VWYI01003967.1:17876-51882 GCA_013399455.1 Anthoscopus minutus
TACCCACATGTATATTATTTTTAGGGAAGACTCAGCTGAAGATCCTTCACCAGAGGACAAGTTGTGTCTGGTATCAGCAGCAGCATAGTGCTGAGAGAGTGGATATGGGCAGGAATCATGGCTGTATGCAAAATAGAAGGCTGATTTCTGTGCAGCATGAAAAAAAAAGGGAAATACAATCTCTTTTGCAGCCCTCAGAGTCCAAGCAAACAGATTTTTCCTATTTGCTCTCAGCTTTGATGTTTAACAAAGAACGAAAGTAGTGGTGGTCCTGTGTGGAGGCATAGAGAAAAGAGGAGAAGGAGACCTCCTCATTACTTGTCATAGATTTGGAAAGGAGACTGATGTGCAAGCAAACATAAGGACCATGATATTTAAGAACCTATCTATAGTGAGCAGGTTTCTGTGGTGTCAGCATTGACATTAACTCAGCCTGGGCTGGGAAGGCAGTGTTGGACAGCCTGGGTACCTCTCAAGGAAAACATGGTTTGCAGCAGGCTCACATCTGTCCCCTCTTTCAGCAGCACCTTCTCCATCTGTGCCCCTGCAGCCTCGACCATGCAGAGTAATGTTACAGAGCCTTTCAGAGCAGGGCAGGGGCATGCAGGCATATCCCCAGATCTCCCACAGTTCTAGTAGGATGACTGAGGGATGGGGGAGCACATTTTTGTCAAGGCCAGATCAAACTGGAATGCCTCACTGTCGTGTCATCTGTCCCATTCAAATGTAGAAGAGCTGCCTAGTGCTAATCCACTAGCCTCAACCATCTCAAGGATGCCTTGAGAGGTGCTTGATGCCTCAACCCTATCCATGCTTAAGAGGCATTTGGACAATGCCCTTAGTATGATTTAGCTCTTGGTCAGCCCTGCAGTGGTCAAGCAGTTGGACTAGATAGTTATTTTAGGCCCCTTTCAACTGTTCTATTCTATTCTGTTCTTTATAACCTGCATTCACTGAGTAAAGATGTTTAGATCAGCTGTTAGGCTTCTTCTCTGCATCCCATTTGTCTTGAATTTCCCTTTCTCTCTAGACTTTAGAAGGACTAGAGAGACTTATCTCTTAATTTAGGGATTGAATTACATGGCTAAAAAAAGCTGGCTGTATCACTCCCCCTTGCTTTGCCTTGCTAAGGGTTTGAAGTCATGACAAATTCACTATCTGCCACCACCAGGAGATGTTCAAATGATTAACCATATTGCTAAAATAAAGAAAAAGGCAGCAACTTGGGCCTTTAATTTCAGATTATCTACTGTTTAGTTTCAACCTCCAGCCTGTGGATCTTGTTAAACTTTTATCCACTAGATTAAAGGACTTTCTCCTGACAGCTCTCCTTTTGTGCAGGAATTTATATTCCTGCACTTGGGAACATCAGAGATTAAAATCAGAACATAAAGATCTCTGAAAACTCTTGTATGTTGCTTAGGAGAGGGTGGACTTGTAAAATACCTAGGCTGATGTGACCACTTTTCACAAAGAGTAAATAAGAGTGATGTGCTCTCTTGGCAAACAAATGAGAGAAACAGCAGCAGCAGGGTGAGCCTGGGGAATAGAAATTTCTTGGCATTTTTGAAAGGACTGTCTCCCTGGCCTTTCATGCCCCATTCACTTTCAGGCAATGATTATTCAGTAGTTTATCTCAGGCTAGAAGCATTGTCTTCACCAGAGTAGTCAATGGAATTATTTAGTACAAAAGGGACATTCAATGTAAACAGTGACTAGAGAAGGCCCGAAATAGGATCAACTCACTGTATGGATGAAGAAAGTGCATAAAAAGCAGAAGTATTCTGTTATGTTTGGGCCCATAGATCTAGCCCAATTTTCAGACGTACTGTTCTGGAAGGGTTAAAGGTAGCGTTTCTGGGCAAATAGGGAACAGCACTCTTCAAGGGACACCTATTTTCACTAGAAGGCGTATATCTGCTTAAATTATCATCCAGTATAAGCATAAGTGTTTTATGTTTTTTTTCACTGTCCAACTGACTTGCATCCAGCTACTCAAAATTGAAAAATGTTGAGCTCAAATGGGTTGAACATCTCTGTGTAGCAAGACTAGATTATATCATTATCATTTGGAAAGAACCTAAAGAGAACACCCTGTCCAACTGCCTGATCACCTCAGGGCTGACTAAAAGTTAAAGCAAGTTATTTGGGGCATCATCCAAATGCCTCTTAAACCCCAATAGGCTTGGGGAATTGAACACACATCCAAGTGAGAGGGAGAGCAAGATGTTCTCTAGCCAGAGGACTGCTGCCTTGGCAGACAGAAGAGTGTGGTTGCCTGGAGGTGCTAACACAGGGTGGTTTGCTGTCCTTGTAACAAGAACAGTTCGGGGAAGATTGACCTGTTGAAAGATAGGACACCAATCAAGACACATGAGAAGGAGCAACTATGACCCTTACTCTCTCAGACACCAAGAGCCACAGTAGGTAGGCAATAGTGTCATGCAGAGATGTGACTGTGGGACAAGTGCTAAAATCCCCAGCTCTGCACATAGAAGCAGTCTCAGTGTGACAGACCTTACTGAGACCTGGCTTGCTGGTCACATGTGCCTGTTATGCTACCTCCTGGCATTGGAGCTGGCATTCCTGCTTGTCACCGCACTGCACAGAAATGTTGTTGTGCTTATAGCTAGCTCAGGTGTCTTTGACACACTGCTGTGCAGCCAGGCTGGATCTTTAGCACCCATTTGTTTTTCCAGTTGGATAATTTGTAGCTCAGGATGGGAACTGTCTCAGCAAATGAATCCATGTGCTAACTGCAACCATCCAGGAAGACCCTATAGTAGCTCTTTCTTCTTGGCTTCTAGGTTTGCTCTAGGCTGTTTGGTTGACATGCCTGCAATGTGTCAGACCTGTCTGCATCTGCGCAGTTTTTGGTTTTTCTGAATCAGGGAACATAGGTTGGAGGGCAAGCACAGCCTGCCATTATGTAATCTTTCTCTCCTAACAATAAAACCAATCAATCCAACAAAAGCAAAACAAACAAACAAACAAAACCCAAAAAACCCTCTGAAGTAAAATCTGTGACTTTCCAGCCTAGGGACCCAACCTGGGATGGTGGATATTCATGCACCAGGTTATTTTTTTCAATTTCTCCCTGTGACAGGTATCAGATGAAAATTTCATCAACACACATGAATTCCTGAGGGAATATATTTGATTTGTGAAGCAAAAGCATTTCAGGGAATTTCTGATAAGCTCTGCTTTGAACTGATGATTTTCTGAAAGTTACTTTAACAGAAGTAAATTGCCTCATACAATATGCCACCTAATTTTTTATGACAATTGATGAAGGACAAATAGAGAGGGAGAATGTGGGAAAACAAAATGATTCACCAGAAAATATTTGAGTTCTGTACAAGCAGTCAAATAATGATAGATCCCAGTCAGAAATAATGTAGCCATAAAAAAAGATGAATTGGATCATTTTCTTGAAACAAGCAATGTAACCAACTCCACTCCACAACCACAAAAAATAAATTTATCTCATAGCAGATGACAGCACTTTCTCAGGAAAAGGTATTGTTATACAGTCAGCATATACATTTTCAAAGGAACTGGCATCGGGAAAGAGCACTCTTCAAGCACTTAATAGAAGTGATTTTTTTTTATGGCTTTCATTTAAAATACATTATGAAAATCACTTGATTCTACTAGGCTGCGGCCAGATTTGGCATAAATTACTTTCAAGACCCACCACAAGGTTGGAATTGATTTACTATATGAAAAGGAAACATTGTCAGAGCAGAATTTGGCATCAGTCACACTTGTTTGAAAGTTTACGACCATGTAAAACCTCTGTCATAGGATTGTGGCATGAGACATGGAGACTGACGTGGGCTCATTGCTATGGAAGGCAAGATCTTTGTCATCCTTACCAAATAAGCAGAAAACAGGGTCAGATAAAGGCCCTTGCTTTATGATTGCCTGTTGTGAGAAATACTTACCATAGAGTTCGCCAAAATTTAGGTCACCATTTTGGTCCAACTGAGTGTTGACCTGAGTTGGAGACTGCCCTTCCAAATGGCCCATCATATTTGTCAGTGGAAACCTGCCCTTCTCTTCACCAGAAAAATTGGAGTCAGTGTCATTTTCTTATAAACGCTGGCTGGTTATCTGCAGCCTGTCTGGAGGGGATCCTCACAGCAAAATACTGAATTTGTCACACATCTTGTCTGAAGCACCTCCAACAGAGAAAAAAATGCCTATGAATTATGTTTGAGGATTCTGTAACATTTAGACACTACTTGCTACCATCCAAATGTTTCTGGACAAAAAAATCCCATGTAAATTCTCACAAACAAGGCCAGATTAAACTTGTCCTAAATTTTCATTTAAACATTTCAAGACATGATATTCCTCCATAAATTATGGTGCCAATACAAGAGCAAACAGTCTGCCAGCAGAAATGTTTATAAGGAGACATGCCTTCTTGCACTTTGGAAATAAACTGGAAGAGGAATTTTGTAAACTTTTAGGCTTTTGCAAATAGCAAAGAAAACAGCTGGAGGATCTGCTGCCTTCCTTCCTTCCTGTTGTCTTTGTGTGAGATCTCAGGAGGAGAGTTAAAGGTGGCAGCTTGCACAAGGTATTACCTGAGAGTGTGAGCCAGTATGGGAGGACTGCAGCCTGTATGGCACATTGCTATTACATATAGCAATGTGGGTTCAGATGTTGATTCACAGGTCTACATAAAGGACACTGGAAAATGTTGTCAGTTGCAAGGGACTGTTTGCCATCTGTTGTGTTTGCTGTAAAACACCCCAGGTTGCATGAAGACAATTCCTTGATATATTCTTGCTCACCTATCTGCTTCTCCAGTCTCACATCAATCTAACCTTAAAAAAAAAAAGTATTTTTTTATCAGGTTGCACTAGGCAGCAGGAAAATTTACTGTCTTTGTAATCTATTTATCTGCAGATGGGTTCACCTAACTCGAGCCAATTTATACTGGTGATACAGTATTCCACTAGTCACTGGAGAGGGGATAGGTACTTCACAAAATGATATCTGATCTTTCAGATTTCTATCAAAAATGTAGGATGAAGTTATGCCTGAGAAGTAATGATTTTTTTTTCTGTAAACAAAGTGAGATTTATACAAGATACTACCTATCACGCAGCTGGAGGAGAGTAAAACCCATCTCTCTCAAGGTCTGTTCCCAGTTCTCCTTCCAAACAACTCAAAAATGCTGCTTCAGCTGTTGCCCCTATAAATGTGTTACAGTGGATACAATCCATGATTTATCTGCATAGCAGGCTCTCTAAGCAAAGGAAAATGAAATACAAGCCCTGCTTCACTTCATCCCACAAAATTCGAGATATTTTTTCTTTTCTAACACATTTTGCCCAAAATTCTTTAGAAAGTTATCCTTGAGAACATGAGTCCTTTCTTCATTCTTTGCAGATTTCTTTATTTATGAAAGTATTCACTTCCTGAACTATTTGACTTTTCTGCAAAATTGATGTGTATGTTTCAAACAGGTTTTATTGCTGTAATCCTAGTCTTGAAACCCTCATCAACTAGGCCAAACAGACTTATTTCTGTGTTGAGCAGCTTCAGTCCAGTGACAGTGAAGCACTGCTAATTTATTGTTAAAAGTCTGAAACATTTTTCTCTTATGGAAATACAAACATCCTCTAAGCTTTGTATGTTCAAGGCTGTTTTTTAAACTAAATTCTACTGCCTATCAGAGCATTACTCCACTTTAATATCTAACAAGGACATAATGTGAAGGCCTTTAAAAAATCAGAGGCAATTTTTGCGAAAGATTTTTCACTATGCCTCTTTAAATACTACATTTTTTGAATGAAAGTAAATTCTTGCTACTCATAAATTTTCATTCAGTGTCAATAAGATATAAATGCCAAAGAGTCACGTCAATGGTTAAATTGAAAGGTTTCAAGGCAAAAGTATTTACTGCTTGGAAAATAAATCCTGAGACTTTGTAAAAATAAATCACATGACATAAATATAAATGGCATACAAACTCTGTTAAGTACCATTATTTGTTCCAAATTCTCAAATATCTTTGCCCACTGAGTGTGCTATTCTGCTGCCCTTTCCTGCAGCTCTTAATGCCAGAGAGTCAAGACTTCAAAATAAGGGCACTTACTACTTATGTGGCACTTATATTTATTTGTTATTAAATACTGTTTAATTATTTCAGCTTTTCAGGAACAGTCAGTAGAAGCTCTTCCATTTTATCCTTGGGAGCAGGACTCTAGTGTTTCTTCTCAAAAATCTTGTTGCAGTACATGGAACAAATATGCCAATACTACCTAGTGGTCTTTACAATAAATGGGTATCTCAGCGGATTAAAAAGGAAAAGTATTTGGGTTTTGTTTTATGGCCCTTCAAGAGGCATCAGTGAAGAGATTTCTGCAGAGTGCAGATCATAAGCAAGAACTCCATTCCATTCCATTCCATTCCATTCCATTCCATTCCATTCCATTCCATTCCATTCCATTCCGTTTCATCTCCTTTCATTCAATTCCACTCCAGTCCTCTTAATTTAGTTTAATTCCAATGCATTCCATGCCATTCTATGAGGTTTCATTCCATTTTTTCCTATTAAATCCATGCTATTCCATGCTGCTCTATGAAGTTCCTCCATTCCATGCTACTCTATGAGGTACCATTCCATTCCATGCCATTCCATGCCCTTCTGTGTTTCATTTCATTCCATTTCCTTCCATGTCATGCCATTTCATTCCATTTCCTTCCATGTCATGCCATTCCATTCTATGAGGTTTCATTTCATTCCATTCAATTCCATTCCACTCCATTCTGTTAAATTCTATGAAATTTCATTTCACTCCATTCTGTGCCATTTTATGATATTTTATTTGTGCTCAGATCTATCCAGTCCTTTTGGCTGGTTTTCAGCTCAGGAAAACCAGTTCTTCCAGCTAGTTTCTGGTTCAGGAACTGGTGAAGCAACTATCCCTCACCCATTTCTCCTAATATCTAGCAAGTAGATGGTACTGCAACCAAGTTTGTGCATCCAGATACAGGCAAGCTCCTGCACCTTGTTCCCTCCCACATCTGCAAAGAGGAGATTTTGAGGACTGCAGTTCAGTAGGACAATAATTGGGGTGAAGTTCTCAGCTGCATGGGTAAACATTTACGCCATCATCCTTCAAAGAAAGAGAGATCTCATCTGGACACGAATCATTTGGTCCACCCATTCTTTTGGAAACGCCTCCACAGAGAGACCAAACTAAGAAGTCATCTAAATATGGTGCTGCAAAGCTGTATTCTCCTCTGCAGAGACCACCTGGGCTTGTTTACCTATTTACAGTGACCTAAACCATGCCTCGCACTTAAATTGGCCTAAGAGGGACCCTACAGCCCATTTCCCCACTCCTATAAGAATGCAAAACTGTGCTGGTGCCTGTGCTGTGGAAACCACATAGTAAATACCTTTTCCACACGGTAAACAATGACAGCCTGCTTTGCAGGCTAGTTACAGCAATAGGTTTCAGATTTGTAAGCTGATCTATGACATTTACTTCTGTCTTAAATTGGCAGTCACAAGTGAGGTGAAACACATTTACTCTTATAATAGATGTGTATCTTTGCTTAAGTAGTTTTTCTACTGAATAAATACCTGCTTGGCACTATTTCTCAGGGGAGAGGAAAACATCCTTACCACATGCAAAATTAAAAAAAAAAAAGAGGGGGTAAAAAAGAAGAAAAAATAGTATCTTCCATCAGAGATTTCACTATTTGGAAAATGGGAGATGAGGACCATAATATTATGCCCCTTAACAATATCATAGAATTAGGTAAAATAATAACCTGTCTACATTCCTCAAGGAAAAACGCTACTGACTTTTAGCTCAGAGAACTGTTATTTCACATGAGTGAAACAATACAATTCATATTCATATCCTAGGCAAAAGATTACTTAGAAATTGGAGTAGTTTATTATGTTTGTGATGCATGAGTTTCTAGAGCTGTTGAATTTGTCATTATTTCAGTTTCTTTCAGAACAACAATCAATACCCAGAATCAGAAAATGCAGTAAGCATTTTTTCTGTGAGTGAAATTCTTTTAACATGCTTGCAAAATTCTTATTGATGTTTAGTAATAAAAAAAAATAGCACACAGCTTTTTATTTGACTGGGTGTTTCTTTTTCAGAGCACTTTATAATCCAAGTTATGCAACTTCATAACTGGAATTAACCTATCCTCCAAAACTTGAATTTCTAGGAAAAAGGAGGTGGAAGGCTTTCTTGAAGATATTTGGGGGAAGCATTCTTCTTACTGGCTACAAAGCAAGGCAGATAACTGCTTAATTTAAAATATTTAATAAAAATGTATAAGACTGAATTTAGGGGCAGTACTAGGTTTTATGTTCAAAACCTGAAAGGATCTGACAAGAACATGTAGTGACAGGACAAGGGGGGATGGCTTCAAAATGAAAGAGAGTAGTTTGGATTAGATATTAGGAAGTAATTCTTTATTGTGATGGTCATGAGGCACTGAAAGGGGCTGCCCATAGAACTTGTGGGTGCCCAGTCCATAGTAGTGTTCGGGTCTGATGGGGCTTTTTCAGCAGTCTGGTCTGATGGAAAGTGACCCTGTTCTTGGCAGGGAGATTGAAACTAAATGGTCTTTAAGGTCCCCTCCAGCCCAAGCCATTCTTTCATCCTATGACTCCAGGATATTCAAGGATTTTACTCAGAGAGGGCAGAATCCAGTCTTCCATTTCCTGACAGAACAAATTATTCTCTATCTTTGATTGCCTCCTATCTCCCTTCTCCCTTTTTTGTTCCAACTGGGAAGTTACCGGTTGTTAACAGCATAAATTATCAAAAGTATGTCCTTGCTAAAGTCAGCCAACAAGCTCTTTATGACTCAGAAAAGAAGCCTTCTGGTCATTTGGCTCAAGTGGAGCCATATGGACAATCTACCTCCCAAATGGCAATGAATCGGATAAAGAGATTCCCTCCCCCAACACTAAGCAAGAAGTGTTGACCTAATTGATAGATAAAGGATCTGGCAGGTTAAATGGAAAAGAAACTGATACTGTCATTATTTGTAATGCTTTTTACCTCTAGGTTTAAGCAAACAATCAGAAGTTCCAATAAAAAATTGAATTATTTGAATCTATTTTAGGACATGAAAAGTGACAGAGAAGTTACAATTACCTACATAGTACAAACAATTGCAATGGAAGAACCCAAATCAAATCAAATCAAAAACAACAAACCCCATACAAGCAGGGCTCAGGAGTTACAGTAGATCAAGCTTCAACCCACAAACCTACAGCCACTGCACAAGAACAGTGCTGGTGTACACAAAATGAAGCCATTTATGTAGAGACTTGTCCTGTAGATACTGCATATCACAGCTGTCAAGGTCAGCTATATATGAATTGCACATGAATCTATCCATGACAGATGTATCTGTTATGGGACTTCTTTTAATAGTAATCCAACTGTTCAGCTATGGTCTAAGTCTGAGCTCCCTTCCTGACACTGCCTTGCAGATTTGAGGGATTCATATACTTGCACTAAATTTTATTTTTCAGGCCAAAAATCTTTTCCTTTTCTCCCATGAGCCCCTGTCAAGGTCTTATCGACATTAAAATACTTTTTCCTGCTGAAACAAATGGATTTTTACAACTCCAATCTTCATTTCATCTGTCTCCTTACACTCTGCATTTGACTCAGATGACATTGTTGTGGCAGTTGGCTGGAGAAAAGCAGAGGGGAGGCCTCATTGCAGGCTGCAACTTCCTCATGAGGGAGGTGGACAGACAGGCACTGATCTCTTCTCTGTGGTGACCAAGAGCAGGACTCAAGGGAACAGCCTGAAGCTGTGTCAGAAGAGGTTTACGTTGGCTATTACAAGAAGAGCATCCTCTACCCAGAGGGTGGTTGGGCACTGGAACAGGGTCTTCAGGGAAGTGGCCACAGTCCCAAACCTGATAGGGCTGAAGAAATGTTTGGACAACACTCCTAGGCACATGGTGGGATCCTCAGGACTGTTCTGTGAAGTGACAGGAATTGGACATTGACGATCCTAGTGGGTGCCTTCCACTTCAGGATATTCTATGACTCTATAATTCTGTGGTAAGTTCTTATTGCAGCCTGTTTCCTTTCTGATTCAGCATTAAAGTTTCTTTATTTTTGCTGCACTTTGAGAAACTTCTCTCACAAATTATGGCATGCATATTTTATAAAGCAGATTTATATGCTAAAATATGCACAAATTGGTCTGATTTTGCCTAAAGGCATCTGTCCAAGTGGGAAAAAAGCCTTCAGAAATTCATTATTTACAGTTTTATAAATGCTGTTCCTTACAGAGATATGGATGAAGAAATCATGGCAGAAAGAGGTGAAAGAAGGCCCAAAGTTTTCTTGGTTTGGTTTGGCTTTTTTAACCAAAAACTGAATTGGAAAACTATAGAATCCAAACATATTTTGGAACAAAATAACATCATGCCCAAATTTGAACTTTGAATCAATTTAGGCAGAGACTGATGGCCAAAGAATTTCCATCTTCAAGAAGTAATTGCCAAGAAAAAAAGAGAGATGCTATTAGGTACAGAGTCCATGTTTGAACCCATAATTCTCATTTATTCATTTTGGTGTTAAGCTGGGTGTTTTGATAAGACAACTACAGAGAGAAGTATGGAAGTGCAGTGGTCACTTTAACTATGAAAGGGAACATAAATATATAAATGGGTGCTCAGTGAAGGAAAAAGCAATTATCTTGGACTGCTTCCCTTTCTGTCATACTGAGCATCAAGAAGAGACTTGTGTTGTGTTGTGGTGTGTTTCACAATTTCCATGTCTGTCCTGGAGTCCCCCAAGCCCCACATGGTCTCCACGGGGGTTCCTGAACTGCCCCTGGAGAATTCCCATGGGAGCAGCAAGTGACAGGGCTCCATGGGCATTAATCTGCCTTTTCCCACACCCCCTCTCCCTGGATTGGTAGGCTGGCTGCCCCTTCCCCTTTTCCCCACCCCCAGGGAGAAAAAGGGGACGGTGGGCGGAGGAGCGGGAGGGGTTGGTTCTGGGTTTCTCGGAGTCCACATGGGGCTCGTGGAATGAAATAAAATCGGAACCTGAAACCCAGAACTGACTCTGCATCTTGCCTTCGCCTCGTCCTGTTTCTGCAAAGAGGAACATTCAGGAGGTTAAAAGATGGCTTTACAATCTTGCAAAGGAGAAGTTCTCACTCACTGCAGCTCCGACTGATTCCTGCCCGGACTTGCCCTGAGGAACGTGGACCCGGCTTAGTGTCACTGGAGGTATCCCTGCAGGAATTGCAGCGGCTGCCTTTTCAGTCGCTGAAAAGCTGAAAGACCAGGGCAAGGCTCCCGGGAAAAGTGAGAACTCCCACAGTGTTGGTTTGATACTAGTTGATATTTAGGAAGAAGGAAGAAAACTCTTCAGGACTCTTCTACAAGGACTCTTCAGTTCATTTCTCCTGATTCCCACCAGGGCTGAAGTCCCTGGCAGAGCATTGGCACAAGGATGTTTACTCCCAGCAGCACTCCCTAGAATAGAGTCCTACAGTATAAAGTACAAGAAACTTGGTCATCCTACTTGATTTGCAATCAGATTATTGAAGGAACGGCCCTGGAGCCATAAGCTGCACAAGTTACTGAGCATTTTGCTCAGGCTTTGATTTCTCCTCACTATCATCTAAAAAAATGCCCAAGGGCAATTCAGAAAGCAAGGTGGCATAGGTTTGCTTCATCTGTATCAGGAGAGCAAAGCACAGGCAGTGAAAGCAGCACCAAATCCAGAGTGGCCAACACAGTGTTCAAGGCCACTGAAGTGAATGTTCCTGAATTGTTGTATGTAAAGTTTTGGTTGCATTATTCATGCATACAAAAAACTGCTTGCCCTCTGTTTTTGTGTCTTCTGTCTTTCCTTGAAAAGGGAGGAAAACAGTTCAGGAAAAGCAGAGATGTGAAAACTAAAAATCAAAATCAGAAAAAGACTGAAATATAGACGGGATGGTGGTAGTATTACACTTGAAAAATTGTGCAGGGACAGAAGTTGGACTCAATGACCCTTGTGGGTCCCTTCCAAATCAGCTAATTGTGTGATTCTGTGATTATTTTAAAAAGAACAGTAGCTTGTATCCTATCATCTCTTTGGTTAGTGGCCAAGAAGAGTTCTTCACCAAAATACCTTCTACGGTCCTTGCACTGATGACCTCTTGTCAAAATAAGCAAGAGAGAAAATCACACAGTGGAAGGGAAGAATATTAGAGGATAAGAACAAAATCACTGTAACGGCAAGCTACCCCCATAAACTTCCCATCTGTACCACCCAAAGTGCTTTTCTTCCTGAGAAGCTGCTGATCTTCAATATTTTCATTCTGTGCAGTACATGAGGCAACAGGCTGCCTTCACGCATTTGCAGGACTGATCCACTTCAACTCATAGTTTCCTTACTTTGATGATAAGTAATGTCACAAGAAGGCAGCAACTTGTAAAATTTACAGTGATACAGTATTAAGTGTATGGTCTATAACCCTCAGAGCAGAGCAGCTGAGTGTCTCCTGGTACTTCTTTGGAAACCATATTTTCCCATTTCTAAAGCAGAGCGCTTCACTGTTCAAATCTTAAAATGTTCCTGTGGGTCTCCATGCTGTACCACAGGCTCTGCCTAGGACAGTAACCATGTCCCTTTATTTCTCAGCTAGAATATGCATGTGGCAAGTGAAGTTGATACTTCCCAAACATACACTTGCTTTGCACAACATGACACTATACACCTTCATTTTCAGGAAGATGTCTCTGTGCATAGCAAGATATGCACATGGAAGACTTTTATAGGTACCTTCCAACCCACACTCTTTCATGATTATGGTAGGATATGGATACTTGGGCTGTGTATGCATCTGGGAAAGGCAGGGTGAGATGATTGTGATGTGCCTTGCAGGATTTCTGCTGCTATATCACAATAATCTGTGAATAAGAGGAGATGCAAAATTGCCACATCAGCTCATGGAATCCTATCAGCACTAACAGCTGACACGTGTTCCTTCATTTACAGTAAAGGAGATTTATGGTTAAACACCTGGCATTCTTTCAGCTCATTTCATAGGCCAAGCCACTGAATCTCTCTATCCAGGATTGTGTAGCCTGGAGTTATAAAATGGTAGTGTTGGGTGGCTTAACTCTGTGCAGAGTATTAAGTGAAACAAGAGAGTGAAAATAAGGCATGCGTCATCCACCCATTTATTCTTCAGTAGTTTTGCTCTGTAGAGAGTGGTGTGCCTGTCCCTACCCCTTATCATCTGTACAGTTTGGTCTGGGTCTATTTTTAATGCTTGAAATACAAAGTTATGCCTCTAGTTTGGCAGACGAATGTTACAACAGATGTCAAAACAGATGTGTGTACAAGTTAATGATGGCACTCGCCACAGTCAATTTTACACTTCTAGAACTTATGCACGTATAGACCAATGACTGTTATGTTGAACACAGACATCCAGACAGTGGTAAATTCTGTGTCCCTTTCTGCTTTTATCGATTATTTAGATTCTGAACTCTATGGTCTATATCTTTCAGAAAACTCAAAGTTGGGGACTTAAATCCTACCCTAAACATGCAAAGATATAAATAGTCCTTAACTTTCAGATTTTTGTACTTAAGAGCAGGTTGGACTTAATGCTATTAAAACACTGAAGAAGTTTTGGGTGAATGTAGGAAGTGTGATACTTTTATTACCTACCTCCTCCACTAACCACTCCAGTTACATCTTTTACACGTCACTATCCATGCTTTTCCGGTTTAGATATTTGCCAAGAAAGAGAGGAAAAGTGATAGAAAAGGAACTTGCTGTCAGGGTGTTTTATTGCTGGACTGCAGGAACCTTTTGGGGCCTCTGTACAACAAACCAATATGAATTCACAGAAGCCGTTTATTGTTTACATTGTGCACTTATTGATAGACTCTAAAACTGCTGCTCATGTGATCACACACTACTTGATCGGTGTTTCTACTTTGTCCACGAGCTGTTCACGCACCTCTCAGGCCTTGTAATTGGTCAAGGTGCACATGTTAAGATGCCCACCATTACCGGCTTCTTGTGATCTTGTTTTCTGTGTTTTGCAGCTTCCTCTTTCTTACTTTAGAACAGTTTATGCCTCAGCAGCCTTGATGAGTTCCAGAGGGTCTGATAAAAATTCTACAGACAGTTTGGCTGGGGCGCACTATGGCTTAAGTTTTTCAGATGCCTTACTGCACTGGACTAATTCTTTCCTGTTTGTGACATGTCCTTTGTCAGATGCACCGTGATAACAGCATATTTTCTGCTCACATCAAATTCCTAACAGTGAGAGAAGAACGAATGATGCAGCCCCATTACTCCATATAGCTGTATATTTAAAATACTCCAGACTTCAGCGCGCCTTACATCCAGGGACCAAGGCTGATCTGCGTTCAAGACAAAGATTTTTTTTCATATAGATGTTTTTGGAGATAAACATCTTTCTTTGCCACAATACTTTTGGGAACTCAAATTTGTTTCCAGTTGTTTATAAAGGTAATGTGTTTGTAATAGATAATGATTGTTGTAGATAAAACTTCACCTGCTTTGTAAATAAAGTTCCATGTAATAGGCATGAAAACATTTTGTGGCAATCCACCATTTCATCTTTCTGTAAAAATACAAGGAATTTACAATCCCTCAAGCATTAAAATCTCTTTTTTCAGGGCTTCCCTTTATTTAGTGATTTTGTAAGAAAATAATCTGTGTTCTCAACAGATGTGTTCACGAGTGAAAAGGTGTCAGGAAAAGATCGGATGGTTGTTAGAGACACCCAGAAGAATTCTTCCTTACCTTATTGAAAAATAGAAAAACAGCTTTTTAACTGCTTGGAAAAACAGATCAAACTGAGAATGCAGACGGAAGATCAAACAGATCCCGGGCAGCTCCTTCCCCTAGAGGAGTTAATCTGCCTTCTTTTATTAAAAAAGTTAAAAGCAAAAAGGCTTAATTCTTACAGACAGAGACTTACAGAGTGCTGATGGGAAAGCAACACCAAGAAGTGGCATGGGAAGACATTGCCTCTCTCTGCAAGCTCTGTACTCTGTGCTGGCAGAGCAGGAGGTGTGAATATCTCAGGTACGGCCTAGGAGAAGCTGTAACCTGACTTGTTAGACCTGAGCACTTCTGCTCTGGATTTAAAGTGTCCACAGCCAGAGAGATGCTGAGCCATTAGAGGCCATGGAGGAAATAATCTGGGCTGTGCCTGCTGCATCCAGGGAACTACTGTGGGCAAAAGCTGTATCTCATTTCCAAATCTGGCAATAGCACTTGCACATCATAATGGCCAGGGTTGAACACAGCTTCAGGGCCAGTTTTGGCACCTACTCTGAAGGGAGTACTACAAGTCGTTCTTAAACGGGGAAGCTGTAGCTGCTGCTCATCTTTCTATCCTTGCTGATCACCTTCAGTGTCTCTGTGACCAGACTCAGGAATTTTGGGAATTTATCCAACTTCCAAGCAGACTCACAGCAGTTTAGCATTATCTTCCCCAGAGATCTCCTACCTATAGACATGTCAAATTTAAGTATGTGAGACAGTAAGAAAACACCAGCTGCAGACCCCCTTATTAAAGATCCACAACTACCAGATTTTATTATTTTGGCTTGGGAGTAAGTGCTTACTGGAAATGTAGGCGATAACTTAAGGGAGAGAATGAAAACAATCCTATTCTCTCTTCATCTCCCTCTCCTCATCCCCCCACCCCAAAAAAAAAAAAGTCTTTTGAAATATTGCCAAAGTTCTGCTTAAAAGTACTCCATGGTGCTATGAATTTGAATGTCAGCAGATAATTAGTAGATTTAATTACATGCAGAGAGCAAATATATTGGAGTGACACATAAGCAGAGTGAGTTTCTGTGTCCCTCATATGGAAAACTGCTTGTGGATATTATATTAGGAAGTGGATACTGAGTCAGGAAGGCTTGCAATAGTAAAACGAGGACAATGGAGAAAACAGGGTGTTGAAATGCTACCCAAAGAGGAAGAGGAAAGGAGTTCAGCTTTGACAAAAAACGAAAATGCTACAAAAGTCAGATTGTAAGAGGAGGAAGAGGAATCTATGCCCATTGAAGAGCCCTAAATGCTGAATTTTTTCAGGAGTGCAAGGAGGGATGGGATCTCTCAGAGCAGAAAAGCAGATAGGGTTGAAGACATATGCTCAGAACTCTCTTATATATACTGGGCCTTTAAAAGCAGTGAAGACCTCCTTCTTCTCCCCTTTTAATGTCGTTTTAATGAAATAATATATCCTATATTCATTAAACCCTATTAAAAATAGCTTGAAGATTAAGGATGTGAATAAGGTGTAGCTGTAATTAACTTTATGGCCAGATGAAAGATGTAAGAAAATAATACATCAAATTACAGAAACTGGAGGGAGAAGATAAAGGTACAGGTTGCAGAACATTTTTCTGCTTTGTTATTGACATCATTTCAATGAAGAATTTTTTTAAATCTTCTTAAGATTAAACACTATTTTTTCCCTGGATCTTCACAGGCTGAATTTTCTGGAAAATTACTTATAAAGAGAAGACAAATGAACAGCACTTAAAGCCTACTGTAAATAAACATTTGCCCCTGATGTTATAGCACGTTAGGTTTACTTTTTTCAAAGTAAAGCAGTGGAAAACACTTCAGCTGTTAAGCCAGATGATAAATGTTAAGCAGTTTAAAGTCTTGAGAAAGCATCTGTTAAACTCTATAAAGCAGAATTTTTAGGTTACATATAATTTAAAAAAAAATTTATGCATGAGGGAAATAATCTTAAACAATTACCCTGCTATAATCAATGGATATTTATATCTCACATAAGTCATTTCACTTTCAATTTAGCACTTGGAATGGTGTTTCTACAGGTTGGGCAGCTGTACTCTGTGAAAATATATGTGAATTGTCCAGACACTGAGGTTTTCAAGAGCTGTTGTTCCCAAGTACCATTGACATTTCAGCAGTCAGATGTCACTATACAAATCCATTCCCTATTTTTAAGGTGCTTTCAAGTAGTGAAGTCCAAGGATAATTCATTATGGTCCATTTGCTTTCCAGGTTTTGCTAATTTTTTTTCTTTTCTCTTGCATATTATTGGTCCTCCAGATTTCAGTTTGAAAACAAACACATTCTGTTACCTTAGAAACTTGCAAAGATGTTTTTATGCTTGTGGTTACGCCTGTTACAAACATCTAAAAAATCCCAAGATTGATTCATAAACATGTATATGGTGGGGAGGATAATAAGCATCTTTATAAATGCATATGTATGTGCAAATATATTTATAATTGAGTTTGAGGATATTTCTGGTTTGAGGGAGGAAGGAGCCAATTTTTTAACAACAAATACCCATTCCCAAGTTAAATACCCATAACCCAATTAGGTTAGAAATGGAATTTCTCTTAAGAGAAATACCACATAGTGATGAGACATAAAGGTTTTAGTCTTTGAAAAAACATTAGATATCCATTCTGATAAAAGGCGTAAGCTGACACAGTCCAGGCAGGTGCAATGAAAAATAATGTTGGTGTAAAAGGAAAACTAGAGAAAAAAATCCCCAAAAACTCAACATGAAGAGAAGAGAGATATTGGATAATGGATAACATTTCCTGTCCTTTCATCATGGATTTAATGTGAAGAACATATCAATAGGCAAAATACTTTCTTGCAAGCAAAGTAAATTCCCAGTCATTTAAATTAACAGGGACAATTTTAAGTAGAGAATTAAATTGTCTATCTTCAGAGGACATTTTGTATGTATTCACTATTTACGATAATGGATACAGTGGAGAAAAGGAACTCAAGGCCAGGAGAAAATAATTTTCTTTGTACAAGAGCTTAGTATTTCTTTCCACAAAACATGTAGTATTTCCCTGAAAGGAGAAATGAGTCCCTCTACATGTATGAAAAATGAGTGTATAAATGCACTTAGTGCATCTGAAGCGATCACACATGGTTTGAACGGCAGTACAGAAAAGGAAACCTGCCCATGAAAAAAAAAAAGAAAACTCATTTCAAGGAACTGTATTCTGGCTGTTTTGAATAAAATAACCACTCAGCCTAAGAAAGCAAGAATCATGTGTTAAAGCCAGTCAAATGAGACCATTTAGAAGACGCTTTAGGAATCTGATAGTTTCTGCCATTAGAAATCAGTACAGTGAGATGCTGGGTCCTTTCTCTGCCATTCTAAAGGCTCCCCTGAATACATATTTTGGCTGCCAATGAGTTGGGCTATTTCCTTTTTCTATTAGTGTTGAATGGCAAGTGCCAACACAAAGAGGTGTCAGCACTAACAGAGGCAGGGTACAAGCTCTCATTGCTAAATGACAGCAGGCTTCACAGCCCTGGCTGGTGCTTCTTTCACCTTTTAACTCAGACCTCCTGATACTTGGATGACAGTCTTCTTTTGATAGCTGAGGGGAGCACTGACACCTCCTATGCATTAATACACTTATCTATTGTGCTTAACACATGGTGTGTTCATTTCTGCTAGCACTGCCCCTCCTAACTGGGAAGAACTGGGAAGCAGATGTTGCAAAGGCAGGTTTGGGAACAGTAGCAAATGAAACATATTTTGCTGGCATTAAACAGAAGTGTTCCCAAAAGCAGTTTGAAGAAGGTGTAAGAAGATGCAATACATGACAGCGCACATAGAGTGTGATGTAGCCAAAATATCTCCCTGACCTTGAGGAGAAGGGATAATGTTGGGGTTTGTGGTCAAAATATAAAGCAGTGGTACTGTGTCTCATTTCTACAAATAGTGATGCATTGTGGCATTTCCAGAGGAAGATTTCACTGTAAGTCAGTGGAAATTTGGATGAGATGTAGAGATGGCTGGATTTAGCAGGGTCAGTGAGAACCAGTGTGTGTTTCTGGACTGTGAAGCTGTCAGGCTGGCATTTGTATTTTGCCTTGAGGCTTCGTGCAGAATCTGCAATTTGAACAGAAGAAGCTGTCTCCTCAGATGTTTGGGATCCTGGTCTGGGGTAAACATCTGTTGCTCCATTCCTCTCCTGTGTTGCTGATGTTATTTCAGTGACAAATAGGCTGTTGTCAGCTCTAGTGGCAATAATCAGCTTTAGATCAGGCGGAGTGGGAAATGCAGGTTCAGCAAATTGCAGTAGAGCAACAGGGCATTACTTCTGTCTGCTTTTACATCAAGCATCCTATTCAGTAAAAGAAAAGCAGCAATCTTGACCTAGCAATGTGTGTTGGCTGGGAATGCAGGAGTCCGCTCCAAGGTTGAAGGTTCCAAGATCAGACCCTGTTAAACCATGCTACATCAACATAACTTTATCATGGAAAACTCAGCCTGAAGATGGAGTTACTGTTTGTTGTTTCACTCACTACAACCTGCTTTTGTCAGTTTGCTGCATTGAACTAGAAAGAATTTTGACCTTCCCACAAGTTTAATTTCCAGGAGTTTCTCCTGATCTCTACACACATTCCTGGGGCTATGCCTGGCTCCCACTAGTAATGATGCACTATGTGCAATGATAGGCGCACTCATGAAGTGCAAGGAGCTCAGAATTCAAAGGGAAGAAAGCAGATCTGCTGTTCACCCCTGCTCCCCCTCTGCTCCCTAACAGTGCTTAATTCCAACAGCTCAGCAAAGAATGCAACATTGATGACTTCAGTGGTGTTACAGGTCTCTGGTGCACATCCTCTATCTCAGCTCTAGCAATTTCATATCCAGAAGTTTTGATTTATTCTGAAACTAAGGTTTTGGGTACTAGTGATATTAGTAAAAGAATTTCAGTAAAATTTGATAAAATACTTATCTGTGTTGGTTTTCATGTGTTATTTTAACACCGATTTTGAGTGTAAATAACAGGAGAGCTTCTTTTTTAAAATAAACTATTATCCACAGTCACTGTCCTTGTAAAAAAAATAAATTACCAAGCATGTTTTTTACTGCAACCTAACCAAGTTAGAATAATCTTCCAACAAAGAATGTAATTTATTTGAAAATAAAATAAACAAGTCACAGGCATGTAAAAGATTCAGTAGCAATTTCAGCAGGAAAGACAAAGCACATAATTTCAGCTTTCATGTACCATTCTGATAATGCTAAAATCTTTTCTTTGAATAATTTCATGCAGATGAATGTATGAAAGGATAATCAGACAAATGGTTTGACAGACTTGAAAACCTTTTGGTCATCCTAATCCAAGATAAGACATTTTAACTTTGAGGAAAAAAAATATCATTTTGGCTTCTTTGGGATAACAATAGCATTTGGAGGCTGGAATTCTTTGCAGTATGAAAATGTGACTCCTTAATCAGTTCTGATTTTCAAAGGCAAAGTAAATAGTAATTATCTTAATTTAGAGCACAAATGTAATGCTAAATATATGGAAAATCTTAATTCTGACAATGTTGACTGATAGGCAAAGATGTGGTGGTGTATCTGGTGACAGGAGTTTCTAAATGGGTTTTAAGAAACATATTAGTGAATCTAGATAGAGTTAATTTTCTCCTAGATTAAAGAGGACAGTCTGTGTGACCTCTTGAACCCCTTGCCTTTTTCATTTCAGTGAGTAACTATTGTCACTGCTACAACTGTTGCATGACAATCAGGTTAGAAGGGAAGTATATGTATGTGAAAACAAAAGCAATTTTAAAGATTCAGGGAAGTGCTCTTTAATGACTTCGTTGGGCATATTTTTCCACAATCAATTTTATGCAATCAAATTCATTGGAATTGTTTTGTTTGGGTTGGGTTTTTTTGCCTTTTTTGTTTTTTTTGTTTGGTTTGGTTGGGTTTTTTTCCTTGCAATCAGTTAAAGAGCAAGAGAGCAAGGAAAGCAATCAGATTTACAGCATTGCTTTCCTGCTTAGACATCTGTGTTCCAGCCTCTTTCACATTGAGGATATTGATATTGGTAAAATTCATAATGAATTATGCTCCTTGAGGCTGTGGTTAATTAAATTGGCCACTCTTTTGTCTTTAGCACAGGCAGCTGGGGATTTCAACTACTTAAACTGTTGAGTCCTACTTTGAGAAAATTCTGCTGTGAGACAGTCATGCAACTCATATCACAAAGATCCTGCATTATTTCAAGCTGTTAATCATTCTTAGGATGGGTGGGGGAAAAAATCTTATTTAAAAATGAGTAAAAACATTTTTTAAATACCATCTCTTTGCAGAAAGTAGAATGTCACAAAAGAAAATCAGGTCTTTCTCAACCTGTGTTTCTGGTGAAATAGTGCTAAAAAGTGCATTGTCTCCCCTTATCTGGCAGCCAGGAGGTTCTTGGATCTTTAGGAGCTATTGTAAAGCAGTCAGGAGAGCATTAAGTGCATTTATGTTCTCGCCTTTCCTTGGGAACAATATGATGGAAATTCCAGAGCAGCGTGGTGAGAGGCTGCTGAGACTGAAGCACATGCAGGACTGTCTGTCTGGCGACTTGGTGAAAAGTTTTTCGTTCTCCTCTCCTGTGAGAGTCACAGTACTTCTCTGAAGGAAAAAGTGCTCCTAAACACATGGGAGAATGGGTAGCAGCTGGTGCACCTCTAGGTCTGCTGCCTGCTCAAAAAGTAACTAAGTAACCTCACTATAAAAACCAAGGCAAGCAAAAAGAGAAGTCACTTTCACAGCTCACCCTATTTAATCCTCATCAGTTGCAATAATACCAAGCAACATACAGGGATTCTTCTCAAGAACTACAGTACAGCTAAACTGGACAAAAAAAGACAAAAGAAAAGATTCCTCCCTCTGGACTTCACAGTCAAGGTAATAAAATAAAGAAAGATTGGAAAGCACAGGAGAGTAGTGAGGCAGCATTGTTGGGTCCAGTCAAACCAGCCTATCAAAGTGATACTTTTTTTATTTGACAGAGCACCAAGGCCTTTGCTGCTCCTCACACTGCCCCAGCAGTGAGCAGAAGGGGGGTGAGCAAGGAGTGCGAAGCTGATGCAGCTGGGACAGAGGGCCCTGACTGACCAAAGGGACATTCCAGACCACAGGGCCTCATGCTGAGTAGTAGGAGATGAGAAGATGAAGAGATGAAGAAGATGAAGTGATGACATTTGCCTTCCCAAGTAGCCATCATGCAGTAGGGAACCCTGCTTTTCTGGAGATCATGGACACCTGCGTGCCTATGGGAAGTGAGGAATTCATTCCCTGTTTTATTTTATTCGTGTCCACGGATTTTGCTTTACTTTCTAAATTGTTTATCTCAGCACAGGAGGGGTTTTGCACTTCACCCCACTGATTCCCTTCTGCATTCCACTGGGGGGAGTGAGCAAACGGCTGTGTGGATTTAAATCGGCAGTATCCTAGCTGCATTTGACGATTTTAGGTTTTTTAAAGAAATGGCAGTTAAGCTCTTCAAAACTCAATAAAAAGAACATTTTCCAAACAAAGTCCAATTTATACTAAGTAGACTTATCATTGTCCAAAATGAATTTACTACAAAACAAAGTGTTTTTCCACCAGAACAAAAGTACCACTCTACAAAAAGCAAAATTACAGCATTGTTGACTTTTAAAGTAAGTTTATATAATAATTAGGGATGCAACATTCTGTGATGGTATTTCAGTTCTCATAGGGATTTTTGTTTGACTAAGACTTACTTAGATCTATTTTGCTGTTGCTGCCTATTCTCTTGACATAATTACATTGTTAGACTCTGTGCTTTGCAAAATTGAAAATTTTTGCAGTTTCACTTGTAAAGTATGTTTTTCAGGAGTTTGGTCCCAGTTCATCTCCTGCTGAAAATGTTTCTAGAGCAGTGGGCTAAGAGTGGGAGGGTTTGCCCTCCCTGTGGGGGGAGGGTTTGCCATCCCTGTGGTCAGGACCTCTAAGAGCAAACTGAGCTCAAGTGACCGATATGTTTTCTCCACATGGAGAGACTTCATGTTCTTTTTCTAAGCTGTAAATTTAGCTTAGATTGAGGCAGCCTGACAAATGTGAGATCTACATCTCCTGTGGAAAAAAATGTCACATAGAGTGGCATTTGTACTGCACCTGTATGCCATGTCTCATTGTCTAATTCTACAAGGTGGGAATACAGAGGAAGAGGGTGTAACTGGTGTGTGCTCCCTTTTCTGTCCTTTGAGCATCCACAGTGATGGAGACAACCCGTTTCTGTCTTCATGTCTGCATAGACTTTCCCCAGCTCCCTTCTCTTTTAGCCATATGTGATGCTGGAATCCTTCATCTGTTACATTTACTGCTGTATATGTAAGTATATATGTAAGTCTGTATTTATGTATACATGTATATGCACACACATCATCTCTTAAAATTGGAAACATCTCCAGAAGCTTCTCAAATAACTTGTTATCCAAATCAGCTGTGCTATCTACTTACCAAAGAATACATATAATAAATTGATGGATAAACAATTTTAGCTTTTAGCAACTGAACCTTGTATTTTCATTTTTGCTTTCCAAGTTTTGCTGGTAACAGTTTTATGTTAATAAACTTCAATCAGAAAATAATATGGCAACTGGTTCCCTGTTTTCAGTAAGAGTGAAAAATTGGACAGAATTTCTATATTGAATCAGGGCTACTGAACAAAAATTCAGTGTGTGTATGCACCACAGTTACTCTTAAAACATATGTTAACTATGTTGTCTGTAGAGATAGGGACTATCAAATGTACTTGCCATAAGCTTGTACCAAAACATTCTCCTGAGTGCAAAGAATATGAAGAGTTAAACACTCCTCAAAACACTACAGACAGAGCACAATACTCTTCAAAGAGTATTGATGGTCAAATGAGGACCTTAAGCTTCCTGGTGCCAAAAAATTAAAAATCCAACACCTTTGATGCATAGTTTGTTTGAATCATTTTAAAGAGAAGAAAATGCAGGAAAGTTTTATTTTTGAGTGACAGAAAAACCTCATTTTATTTGCTCATTGTTGAGTCTCACTGAAATTTTTTTTTATCACTGTTCCCTCCCAGAACTTTTAAACTTATTTCTGCATGGCTCCACGTATGCAACAGAAGTGTAAAAAGGAAGTCTTTGAAAACTATCTTCCAAAATGCACTCTTTAGTTCTTTAGCACATTACTTGAATATCAGTGCTAAGTTCATTTCAGCAGTTTTCAAGTATATTTTTACAAATTTCAAGTAAGAGAAACTGAAAGGCTTCCTCTCATGCATATCACTGATCCTCAGTCCGCCCCTATGGATTAACATTCTTTTCATATGTCTAAAACACTTATTGACTGGGCAGAGACAAACTGTTCATTGCTTCATGGCATAAATTTTTCATTGAGAAGGAAACACATTTAGGCACTTCAAAATTCATTAAATAATTAATGTGTTTCAACTGCACTAAATAAACCCAGAACTAATTACCAATATCTGCCTAGCGAACCTTATACACTTTGGCTTATTCTACAAGGGCTAATAATTATTTTACAGAAGCCTTGCACCTACCTTCAAATAACCTAAGATGCAATTGTGAGTAGTTTTAAGGCTTAACTCATATGTTCAAGCAGTGACAACTCCTACTGTCTCAGGATTCTCCTGCATCCAGCAATAGCAGTTTGGGATTTACAATCACCTGGCACTGTTGCCAGGTTTTTTGGTCTCCAGGAAAAAAAAGTCAGGTCCAATGTACCCAAAACAGTTTCACTGAACTCACTCAGACACAGTAACTGAAAATGAACACTACAACCCAGCATAGATCTATCCATGCAGTAAAGGCGCATTTCCAAGTCTAGGCAGAAGTAGAAAGTGCAGAAAAAATTATGCAGGAAGGGCAGAAAAATCTTCTTAGGTGATTATCTGCAGAAAATGTTTTTTATTGCCAGCACTGAGCAGGGATTGAGTAGTATTGAGCTTAGTATTGAGCATTTGGTACCAGGCTCATATTTCTTGCCAATATCAGTTTTTAATCCATGAATCCCATGGAAAACTAGTAGGGAATTCTCTTGCAAAGAGTCATACCATATTGGGTTTGAGTTTTCAAACCTGGGAGTGAATGTTGAAATGTATGCAATGGGTGACTGCTTATAGCTTTCTCTATAAAGAAATCCTTCATGATGGCAAATGCTTCAGGCAGCTGATGTAACTTTCCCGTTGGTTTGTGGAGTATTTCTCTCTAAGGAGAATAAATGTGTGGAAAAACTAAAGAGACATATTCTTTCATATGCATAAAAGTATTATTTTAAAGATGGTGCTTAATGCAGGCCCAGTAAGGAAACTTGTTTTGCACCAGTCCATCTTGCCACTGTCAGTAAAACCAGATCATAACTAACCTGCTGCACCAGAACTCCTTGGGCTTGGATTTCCTGTTTCAGAGAAAGGGGTGGGAATAATTACCTAGTGATCTATAAGAGCATACATGTTTGAAGTCATGGGCACCTGACTTTCCACTATATTCTTATATATAGTCATTTGGAATCATTTAGAGTAGTGTAGTCATATAATCATTTAGAGCAGCATCATTTTCAAGGAGATTGATATTCTAGATACCATTTCTGGTGAGGTGCTAAGTGTGAACCAACTGACTATTCAGTGCCTTGTGTAAATAAAAAATATTATGAGACAGGGCAGACTCATGAGCACTATTTAGACAGGATGCTACAGACCTGCTGAACATCTCAAGGTAATTAAGAGTCAAGGGACCATCAAGGAAAATACTTTCTAAAAAGCCATCAGGAAGAAGTTGTCATGTTTCTGGTTTTTCCCCCAGGTGAATTTCTTTTTTCTTTTTCTGGTCCACCAAAATAAGAGCTGCAGCAACAAGACCTGCAGTGACAAGCACTGAAATTTTCATTGCAGTGATATCATGGCACTGGGCTGTAAACTCTTCCAGAGAATCCACACCACCACAGATGGGATAAATGGCCTTGATTTGTCCCTCAGAAGAGCAAGGAGGAGATGGAAGGGACTTTTCTCAGGAACTGCACCCATCATCATAGTTCCTTTTCAAATAAATCTGGACTGCAGCAGGATTGATAGTGTCCCTGAGAGCTCAAGGAATCAATATAGGCAGCAGGAAAAGGCAAAGGCAAACTGCTGTAGCTTCTTAAATGAGAATTGATTTTTATCTATTGTCCATTCCCATGGCAAAGGAACAAGCTTATCACTTCAAACCAAGAATAGAAAAGAGACTAATTCTCTGTCTCAGGAAAGGACAGGAGCTCAGTAGAGGTCACTAAGATCAACACTGTATTAAAGAAATCTTTTTTTACTTGACTTCCTGACAAAGCAAGTGGACTTGGTCTACTCAGCTGTCTGTCTTTCCTCCAACTTTGCTGCCAGAAGCTGCAAGGAAACCAGGGTGCACTGTCAAGGGGAAAAAAAACCCAAACATATTCATGCATTCCTCAGGAATAATGAAAGTTTGCAACCTCTTGCAGGCAGAGGGCCTCTCCTGGGAGAAGCCCTGGAAGCACTAACAGCTCCGTGTTTGGCACCAGTCAACACCATGGGTGTCAGAGCTCTGTGGGTTCCCAGATACCCTGCCTTGATACTGCCTCAGCAGCTCTCTGAAAAATGATTCCTCAGCCAGCTCCTTCTGACTGATTCTACCATATGACAAGCCTCCTAGAAGGGGTAAGAAAAAAGGGTTACTTCTTTAGGGCAGAAAGATGAAGCACAAGCAAGAAATACACCCTTTCATTTGTGCCTTTGAGTAAGCTGCACACATTCCTAAAACTCATTGTGTTTTCCCATAATTGCATACCAACTGTTGTGATTAAAACAAAAACCATCAGGCCATCTTTGCTGGTGTGCAACTAATGATGCTTAGTTTCTCTAATGCCTTCTGCACTAGGAAAAATATTTTCAAATACACATCTATTTACCTATAAATTTATTCACAAGGGCGTTTCACAAGCACAGAAAGGGGCAGATTTCACTACAGCAGAAGGTAACAGCACTAAAATATCCTGTTTATATCCACTGCACTTGATGTGTGGTGTGGTGTGTGCAGAGAAGCAGGTGGTCCAAACTATGGAACTGAGGTTAGGCAGAAGCTTAATGACATTCATGACCCTGCTAAATTTGTGTCAGTTCAAAACCCATCAGAGAAGTCATCTGAAGCCCAGAAAGACAACTGGTGTTTGTTCACAGTCCATGGTCTGGTGTGCTTCTCTCCTACCACAGTGGCATCAGTGTGGTGAAATTGGGGCCTCTCCTGAAAAGACAATGAAAGAGAAGAAGGGCACTCTGTACAGCAACATACTGTAAATATGCAGAGCTGTATGTGTTGTACATGGCTTTCAGACTGGCTGCAGGAAACACTTGTTGAGGAGGACAGAAGACACTGTTCTAGTGAGGAGGATTTCTAAAATTTTCAGAAATAGTGGTATGATTTGTAACACACCATCAGCCTCTCTCTCCTTCTTTCTGGCTCTCAATTCCTTGGTCTTTCAGCTGGGAGCAACCACCATGTTGCTTGGTCTAACTCTGAGTACTTTGAAGCCTTCCTTTGGAGCTCCCAAATGCTTTTTGTTTAGTTTTCTAAGTTTGTTAAATTTTATGGAAAAGAAAATATGCCAGTGTAAACTGCTCCTTCTCTTAAATCTCTTCTCATTAAAAGGGATGGCATATATTAAAAGGCATGTATTAAAAATCTCAGATCTTTTATGACCCGTTCCTTTGGCAAAAAAACATGTAGACACTACTCTGGATTTTGGTGAGGGGGGTGTTTTTTGGAGAGACGAATGCTCCTAGTACTCATCAGTACGCATGACAGGGAGAAAAGTATTTTGGATGGGAGATAAATCTGTCATGAAGCTGTCACAACTGACAGACCTTTTAGTTGATGTTATTCTGTCTAGTTTGGTATCATCTTGTCACAAGAATGTTTCTCTCATAGTTGTTTACAAAAAGGTTTTCTATCATATAAAATAATTAGAAGCAATCACAGTCTATCTTTGTGACTGAAGGTAAGGAGGAGGATCCAAGAGACAGCTTTAAAGACAGAAGGAGAAGAAGATAATTAAAATTAGCTATAAAATTTCTGGATTAATTCTACAACTTGATTATTCTTCCCATATCACAGAAGTAGTATGGACCCAGCAGTTTTGGTCACAGCCTTTTCTTTGCATTTGCTCAATGAACACAATGTCACATAATTGGCAGATTTGATTACATGATGATGATAATTGATATATTCAACACAAACAGTTCATAAACTGACAGAAAATCAACGAATTCATTAAAAATCAACATGCCTGCCTCCAGAGATTAAGACACTGGGTTATGTTGACTAACATAAACACAACTAGTAATTTGATTAGACAACCTATTATATAAAATTAAGGAAAAAAATTTTTTTTAAA
The DNA here is from genome assembly GCA_013399455.1 of Anthoscopus minutus. Classification (NCBI taxonomy): domain Eukaryota; kingdom Metazoa; phylum Chordata; class Aves; order Passeriformes; family Paridae; genus Anthoscopus; species Anthoscopus minutus. The sequence goes on from VWYI01003967.1 coordinate 46,149, forward strand.
GTGGCTTCAAATGAGGCATATGTGTTTAAAGCCAGGAGGAAGAATTTTCATCAGTTAAGCTTAACTGAAAGATAAATGATACTCCTTTGAAGTATGGGATCACAACAAGACATTTCAACTCAGGGGAAAGATTTAAAGGTTTTATGGGCATGGTACCACACAATCCCTGACTGGAGATTTCTTTGTTAGCAACAAAAAGTATGTCAATTAATTCCAAACATTTTTAGAGGATGAAGAAGTGCCACTGTATTTTTTTTTTTGCAACCTTTGTGGAATATGAGTGCTCAAGTGTCACCACTGGTAAACAGCTGGGGCTAGGGGATGAACCAAACTCAAGATTAAGGTGGCCTACACTTTAATCATATCATCTTAGTCATATCACCTTAACATGGGATTGGTGCTGGTGCCAGTGTTTGTAAGGAATCAGCTTTGCAGACTCTTGGCAGAACTGCTCATGGCAGTAGGATCTTGCCCAATGCATTGCTCATTAAATCTCATGTTTAAGCCCAAGTGTGTGTTTAGTACTGTCAAGGGGTACAATTAAAAACCACTAAAATAAAAAATAAAAAGCTGACACTGTGAGGCCAGTGAAAATGTATTTGTCATGGTCCTTAGTATACACAGGAAGTTGCACAGAAATCGACTGCATAACTTCACATACATCTCACTACTGAAAGCCACTGCATGAAGGACACATTACAGGTAGGGATGGATGCCATGCTTTCTTTTCATACCTTAGACAAATTGTTGACCTGATTGTATGCCAGCACTCCATGAGCAGCATTTGTCTTCTGGAGTTGCTATAACTCTGTAAATAGGGAAACACATCAGTTACTCCAAGGGAGGGGAAGAGGTTGTGCTCTATACCAGAGGGGTCCAGGCATGAATGGTTTCATTTGCTCATCTACAACCTTCCTAGAATGTGAAACAAGTTTTGAACACACTTTTGACTGGGGATACAGGTCTACTTACCAGGGTCAAAAGTTTGACACCTGATTGTGTGGCGTGACTTGTTCCCCCTTTAGCTTTTAGTGCCTTCTGAATTAAAGTATTGTATCACTTGTTTCATGCATGAGCTGGTAATTTTGATCTAATATGCACTGAAAGCCTTTGATTGATCTATCAAGTTAATTACTCCTGAAATACTGATGTCAAAGGACACAGTCCCTGGGACTGCAAGGATAATGGTGGCTGCCTTGAAAAGCCAGGAGCAGTGTTCAAGTGGGGATTGTTGTCTTTTCTTTTTTCGTAACTTTCTGGTTAGTTCTGGTGGCTCTGAGAATGCAAAGAAGCACTGGTTTGTTTATAAATTATTTATATGAAGAGAAATTAATGTACATTTCAGCTGAGAGAAATGAAAGCTTGGGAAAAGCTATAAAAAGATGATGATAGGGATATAGAAGAAATCAGAATCGCATGCAAAACACCCCTTTTTTTCCAAAAAATAGAGAATTTCTTCCTTCAGAACAAGCATTGTTCTTACAATTACCCCTACACTTACCCCCTAGCTCTTTTTACATTAAAATGCTTTTCACAAAGCTAAATTAATAAAGACAAAAATCTGTTTTATGACAATTGTCAGAAATCAAAACTGACACATCATATATATGTTTTCGAGATTTAAAGCTGTACGTTCTTACAGCCTCCTTGATCCAGTTATTTATTGTACTTACAAATCAGGTCCATATATAACTTATATATGTCTGGACAGCTAACAGCTGCTTAGAAAAGAAAGATTTATACTTTCTTTCCCTTTCAGCATTCCCAACAATAAATTCTTCTATTTATGACAATTCAGAAATCACTGAGAAGACAGGTTAGCACAAATTTCAGGCCCCCTGTAGAAATTTAACTCTATTTGTATATTCAGTCATTTTTAAATTGTACAGTCTAAGTGGAAGGGCTCAGCAATTGAAGAGGGATTGTTTTCAATGCAAATAAATTAGGAAAAATAGAAGTTAAGAATACAATTTTGGAACTAGAATTTCTTTAGTTTCTAAAAGTAACTCTCTCCCTGATTCTACTAGCATTTATGCATGACAGGGAGCATCTTTTCCAGACACAATTAATGATCTTTTGAATTTGCATCTCCGTGACTCTCTGTGAATAGCTCGGACACAGCTGGAAAAAGTATCAGTTATCAATGTCCCCCCTGACTCTAAATACAAATGTGCAAAAGCTATTCATTAAAGGATAAGAAAACATGGAACTTCCCTAGAATTTCCTTGTGTATATCACATTTTTTTCTTATTGGAAACTGCAAAGATTCCTACAGCACAGAAGGATGAAAGCGCTTCCCACTGGACTCCTACCTTTACTAATTTGGCTTCTGTGGAGTGAAGAGGAAGCAAAAGTCTTGCAGACTACTTTTCTCTTCTCTGCCCTCCTTCTAGATGTATTTGAGGTTTGCCTCCTTGTCAATCTCTTGTCATCCCTTGACATGATTGTTCTCGAAAACTACAGCTAAAGTTAATTAACTCGCAATACTAATAACATTTTTATCATTTTTCCTACTGTTTAATACCTGCATTGACACACAAGCAAGAGCTATGTTGTTCAGAACAGTGAACAGATATGCCAAAAGATGGTATTCACTTCAAAACACAACAGTATGATGAAAAGGAAAAAGACAAGGGAGAGGCATGCACAGCATTTATAATTGAATCTATTAAAATGGAAATCCCATGAGAACTCTGACATTGTGACACAAAAAGGGTCAGAGGTCAGGTTTTGAAAATCCTTATTCAGAAAGAATATGAGTCTTGCAGACCAGGGGCTCCCACAGAAGCTGAGAGAAGCTTTTATGGAATGTAATCTTTGTCAGCGTTCAGGAGGGCAGCTGTGTTGAGCAGCCTGATGGCAGCTTGGGACATCAATCAGTGAGCTTTGGTCTCCCACCCAGATACATACTGGTGGGAGAGAAATACAGCTTGTGCCTCGACAAATACTTCAAGGCAGTTTACAGTACAGGTGGGAAAATGCTTCCATTTTAAATGCCAGCACTTCTGACCAAGGAGTGAGAATGCATTCCTTCATCCTATCCCTAAGTAGAGAGCTGCTGGACTTCTAGTGCTCCATCATGTCTGTGTAGATCTCTGTGGAATTGTGATCAAGAGTGAAGGGATCAAGTGATGTGTCTGTTTAGGAGGGGCTGAGTAAAGAGCAATGTAGGAAAGGTTTTGCAAAACCTTCAGGAGTTTATTCTTCTCTTTAATATGGTAAATACAGCATCTTACAACCAAGTCATCAAAAAAAACCAAAAAATAAGTATATGCTTCTTCATTGTGTTGATACCTTTCTAACAAGATCTTATTTGCATTTCCTAGTGTATTTTGATTTGAGTAGCATAAAAGTATAAAAACACAAGTGTGGATGAAACTCATAAAGTCCTACAGCATTAGTATCTTTTAAGTTTCCTGATACACATTCAATGTGTAACTGTAAGATCTTTCAGTTATTTTTTAAGCACTCTTTGTACTTAGATTCATGCATACCTCTCTCTGCAGTTCTTCACCTTTCAGGAAGAAAAAAAAACAAGTTAACATTTTTCATTCAGTCTGTGTTTTTAAAATAAATAATAACAAACCTAAGAGCCAGGGACTTGTTGCACAGGAAATGAAAAGGAACTTGTCTTGTAAGTTTGGATCATTGCCTGCAGTTAGCAGAGGTAACTTTGGATTCTGGGTTGAAGTGCTTTTCTGCTTCTCCAGGACTCCCACGGAGGAGGACACTGAAGGAGTTTGGGTTCTGTAAAGACAACATTGACAACCTGATTTGAATCATAATAAGGATATCAATAAATACCTAAAAGATCCTGGTACACTAATCATATTAGTGCAAAGGAAAGTTTTTATGGGAGGAGACAGAGAATGATGCCACTGGGATTTTATGAAGTATGTGGACATAGAGATCCCATTTGTCCCCCATATAGCTGTTATGACCCTGCATGGCAGGAGAGAAGAAGAATCATTCAGGTGGGAAGAGTAATGAAGGTGCATTCCACACCCATCTCCAATGCTGGAGCAGAGGAGTTCTGCAGCCAACAGTCATCCTGTTCTTGGGATGGTGACAGAGGGGAAGGGAAAGGGAGAAAAAGAGGGAACTGGGAAGACTTCTACAGAAGGTGACCAATCCACTGTAAACTTTTGAAACTGTTGATACTTAGTAATTTTGTTACTGCACAGAGTTAAAATCAAAACACGGGTGTCAGATCTGTGTACTGACCATTGCCACTGTAAAGGTTTTCAAATGCCTTTTTTTTCCCCCACTGGCTTTTCATTTATGGGGGAGGACCAGAAAAAAGTCTCAGCCTCATGTCTGTCAAATCAGCACCTCCTCTCCTTCCCTGTGCAGCTTAACAATACCAGTTCTAAGTCTCATTTTCTCTGTGCACTGCTTGAGATAAGGTTTCAAATGTGGCCTCAGGTGCTGTAATCACACAAATAGTGGTTTGGTCTCCACAAGGAAGTCACCAGGAGCTGTATGAAGACATTAATATGAAATCAAACAGCTTCTGTGCATGTGACAGAAAAGTCTGAAAAGCGACTCTCCCCCCAGACAAATGACCAGTGTTGAGCAGCTGGTTGTAAGGGTGAGAAAGCACAATTACCACAAATTTGTGTACATAAAAAAGGTCTCAAATAATTAAAAGCACTGTAGACACATCTGCTCACAACACTGTGGATCACACACTTGCATTCTGTGACATCAGGATCAGGTCCAGGGAGGTCTGGTGACCAGCATGAGACACAATGAGACGGGTCTCTGCTTGTTTAAGCCCAAAGATCCATTTATTGGGGCGACACCAATACAGGAACTTCACCCATAGGCAGAGAACCGTGAACGGGCAGAGCGGTGGGATTTGTAGCAGAAGGGTGGAGTTTCACCATTCCTGGGCTTAGAAGATACCTCCCCCAAGGCAGAAGGGTGGGGTCCACCCTTCCCGGGACTCAAAGCCCTGCCTCTTAACTAAATTTTGTTTCACCTGGGTGGGGCACCCCACCACCAAATCAACACCAAGTTATGGACAAAAAGCTCACAGATTTCTCCAATATCTACTAGGAGCCTTGTGGCTGATTCAGGGATTTTAACATACTTTGAAAGATGTTGCAACACAGAGATTATCCTCATACAAGCAGTTCTACAACAATCTACTTCTAATTACTTGTACTTAAATATGCATGGCTTTTTTCTTTTCCTATCTCATCCTCTTCTGCTCTCCTTCTTCCTATCATGATGCACAGTCTTGTCCTCTAAATTCAAAGTTCTGCAGGTACTGCTGCCTGCAAACAAAGGGTAGAGCCCTACATAATAATAACAGCAGAACAAAGCTGCATTAAGTGAGATGAAAAATGTCTACAGTAACCTGTTGGAAAACGCTGAAAATTCAAAGTGAAAATATCCTGCATAAAAATGCTATTTTTGTTCAAATTCTCAGTGGATAGATATTATCTTACTGTCAGAATATTTATATGTGTCATTGCAAAAAGTTCAAACATCTTTTGTCCATCCTGTTTTTTGATAAAATAACAGAAGAGGATAAATAAGAGTTTAGCAGCTCTGAACCTATTGAAATGAGATACTCTGTATGGCAGAAAGGAAAGATTTCTGCATGTTTTGTTTGCAAGTTATACTGAGATTTTTCATTCCAACTTAAGACAATATAGAACCTTGAAATTTCCACCTCCCAGAGAGCAATTTCTTTTTCTAGCCCCGTGTAGATAGTGGAGAAAGA
>VWYI01003968.1:680-109846 GCA_013399455.1 Anthoscopus minutus
TAAGTTAACATATAGCTCTAAGTGTAAGCTTTTCTGGGTGATAAAGGTGGAGATGCTCTAGGCAGCAACAAAGTGAAGCTGGGGTTTTAGGTTCAGCACAGACAGTATGGAACCAAAATACTTGATCAGATTTTACAACACTTGATTTTGTATTCTGTCCTAGATTAAATGATGTGAATTCTGTGTCTGAGTGAATGGAACACTGAATATTCTCTTAGGCAGAGAAAGCATGCAGAATTTTAGATTTCTGTTTTACCATAATTGAGAGAAAAACCAAAGCATCAAAGCACTACTGTGGCCCATGGAGGAACTCAATGGGAGTGTTCCCCTCATTATGAAAAACCAACAGAACATGAAGCTCTAATGAGTGAAACAATGTAGTTTGTGAGGATAATTTAGCACAGAGTCTGGTACACCTAAAGGTTGGCTAGAGGGAAGGGTGGATGCTGGAGAGGTGCTGTAGGAAAGGTTCTGCCATGAGCTGTCAGCAGCAATGAATTCTGACACCAGAGCTTAAGCTCCCCCAAATCAGGAGACAGCAGAATCAGGCTATGTGACAGGTTTCATGGTTAGGAGATGGACAGGTAGAACTTACATAACCTGAGGTGAAAAGTCAATAAGTAACAAGGAAATTTCTTTCTAAAGAAATATGGGTTGGTTCAGGTGCAAAGTACTCACCAATACAGTGTTATGGCTTTGTCCTTAAATCTATGCATCAACAAAATGGCTTTGTCAGTTCAGGAAAAAAATAGAAGTGAATTGCATGAATTTGTAGGTCAGGGGCTGGCTGCAAGGCCAATTACAGATTGCTCAATTACTTCTTCTTCTGGAAAGTTTATCCAAAGCGTTGAGCTGAATCATTTGTTTGCGGTCAAGGTGTGCAAGGAGGAACAGTTACTTTGATGTATGTTCTATTCTGTGTGATGTTTCTTGGGATATCCACAAAAAAGAAGCCCCCAGATTGCTGTGTTCAGTGGTCTTATTGTACAAGCAAATAAAAGACAGTGGGTTATTGTACATGAATGTTTTCCTGTGAAGAATTGTACTGTGCACAAAATTATGACAGAGCTTATGGTTTAGGAAAGACATCCTGGCTTTATTTGCAAAGGTAATAGTGATTCTAGTTTTATAAATTCTAGTAGAAAATGGACAGGATCTCCTATTTATTACAGAAAAGGCAACTTTATTTCTGCAGATTTGCACGCATAGGAAGTATTCCTTATTTTCCTTATTACAAAGTCAGCCAAAGCATCATATATGGTTTTGTCTTGTGTCTATGGTATCAGCAAGTATGAACTTGAACATCTTTGTTCTACAATGTTTGACACACAACATTACAATATATTGAAGACAGATTTGAAAAACCTAGTAACAAGGCAATCTTAAATCACCTAAGCAAACAAATGCCTTATTTTCTCTGAAAGCTTAATTTTTCCATGACTGACATGGACACATTGGTTACATGCCAATAAATATCTGAATAATGCATAGAAAACTCTTTGCTGTCAAAAAATCAGTATGAGTTATTTAAGAGCTCCGTGCAAATGCTACCTTGGATAAAGGCCCAGGAAACTTGAAAGAGTCCTTACCCCTCTCCCCCCCTCTTCAATCTGACAGCGTTTACTGAGTCAGATTTTTCAAAGGATTGGCTGGTGACTAAACTTTGAGTGAAACAATGGTTTCACATTTATTAAAACAATTTATTCTAGTGGAATTAAAATAGAGTATTATATTAAGTATTCTCCTCTGATGGGGGTCGTGAGAGTAGAGAAATCCTTCTCATGAACTGCTTTTATCTTTTAGATCACATGAATGAAAGTATGCATCTTAACTGCCTATCAGCAGTCCTGATTTCCTGGAAATTGTGGCTTCCGAACAGATGGCCTCAGAGATAAACATGTGCTGCATTTACTGATTGAACTGAACACTTTGGCATAAAAGTATTTAATTTGTGAAGGGCACTTTAAATTTAGCAAGCCAGATTGATTATTCCCTGAATTGAGTAAGATACCTTGGATGAAACCCCTGGTGAGTTCTAAGTTTTATGGAAGCAGTTTGACTCATTTTACTGCTACTGTGCAAAATGCTTATAACACTTTATCTCACTGAAGAAAATTAAATACAAGCTGAAATCAGTATTTTGCAGACCCACTATTTATCTGTGATGTCCTGAGGGTTAAAAATGGAAATATTTTTTCAGTACAGGACTTCTGACGAGCATGGGTCCTGTAAGCCTGCTTTTGCTGCAGTCACATAGTCAGCTGAACATTACTAAGGAAGTTTCTCTACATCATTCATTCAGGAGCTGGGAAGGGAAATATTCCTGCTGACTCATGCTTATTAGTATTTTCCTTGCTCCACCTCCAGTCATTCTGGCTCCTCCTCTCCTTTCTTGCTGCTGGTTGCCTACTATATTTAAACAGCTGTCTTAGAGCAGAGAGAGCATTCCAGGCTTGTAGCTTGTTTGGCTCTCCTGACTGTACAATCACTTTCATAAAGGTTCCACTTCTCATCAGACCTGCTGCTAAGGTAAGAAGGCTCCAAATAAGTACAGAGAGTTCTGTCTGGTGTACCCTAACATCAGTTTCTGAGTATCACAGGGGTATTTTTAGAAAGGTGTTATTACATACCACACAGTTTAACTTTTTCCACATAGTTTAATTGTGTTTGGGGGTAACTGGCCTGACATGTAAGAGGGATGATGCAAGAAGAGAACAACTTCTGAACTTGTAGGGAAGTATAAAAGGTAAAAGCTGTCAAGACCTCTGCTTTTTTTAAAAAAGTACTAATTCATTAAATATTAAACTGGTGAAACAAGTGAGTTGATGAGGAAATTAAGCTGAAGAAAACTGTTGTTGCATCTGTGTTAGAATTGTTCTTTAAAACTGAGTGTTGTGGTACCTCTTTTAATCTCCCCCAGTGTTTATACCCCAACTGCATTGCTCTCTTGAACTCTCCCCATGTGCTGTTCAGGCCACACGTGGTGATTCTTCCTTTAGTAAAATCTCATGGCTGTTACAGGGAGAGCTATCTGCATATGGCTGGTGTAACCTGGCTTTTTAGTTCTCCAAAGATCACAGTGTCCTTGTCTTGCTAAATGTATCTTTGCTGTTTCATTTGCTCACTTAAATCCTGTTTCAGCCTTGCAGCCTGGAACTAGTAAGAGCCACACTGACCGAGTTTGTGAGTTATAGTCCCTCTAGACATGAGGCTGTGTCAGGAAGGTATGCAGAGCTTGGCCCAGAATGAGCTGGTGCTTTTCAGCCAGAAACAATTATGTAACATCACACAGACACTGGAATGCTTTGGAAGCAGCAAGAAGCCAAATTGTGAAACTTGCTGCATTCTCTCAAATGAAGAGAGGGAAAGGGACATAAATTTAAAGTAGGAAGCTCAAAGCAGGAGCCAAACTCTGTGTCACTAAGCTGACTAAGTGTGAGTGCTCAGCAGCCTACACTACATAAAAAGAGGGTGAGAAGAGTAGTTTTAAGTTTCTTGCTAACTCAGACTTTTTCCTGGTGCTAACTAGCTCAGTATAGATTTGCAATTAACTTCAATGTCCTGTTGCTTTCCAACAGCCTCTGCAAGAACAGGCTTTCCTCTGCTACACTGTATTAGCTGCCCAGGTTTTGAGGTATAGGAGTCTAAGACCGCAAAAAAAGAAGAAAAAAGTAATTAAAATAATCCACCTTATCATCTAATTTCAGGAAAGGTGAATGTTTGGCATGAAACTAAAATGCCTGAGATGCTCTGAGCTCAGTTCTACCCCCAGAATTCAGGCCTTTAGCCTACAGGATGAGAATAGCCATAAACAGGTTCAGTGCCTGATTCACTTTCTACTTAAAAAGAATTAATAACTATGAATTATAGAGATGGCAGCTATAGGATGTGAAAGGGACTTCTTCCAGTTGTAGAGAGATGCCAGGATGGTTAATCTTGTGTTGAAAGAATTGTCAAGTGTCAAAATCTTCAGGAAACCAAGTGTGTAGCCCTAAAATCTCATTAGGGGTTTTGTGAACCCAGGTACTAATGAAATCCATGGTTAAAAATGGTCGCATATGTGCACATATCCAGTAATTTCATCAGGCTAACAATTGTGCTTCTCTAGCTATTAAAATTTGGTTTAATTCCACAAACTACTCCTCTTTCATGTGCCAAAAGGTACAGAATGGAGGGGGAGGGTGAAAGGAGGAGGGATTTATCAGCAAGCTGGCGGCTGCTGCTCTGTGCTTTATCAGGGTGGAGAAGGGTGGCACAGTGCAATGGCCAGGAGCCAAGGCAACCTTCCTCTAAAGTAAACAGGGCTGCCAGGCTCTCTTCTTTTGGCTTGTGCCTTTTCTGTCCCCTTCAGGCTCCCCCAGAAAAATGCTGGCATACAGCAGCATGACTTCGTGCTCACGCCTCACAAATGGGCTTGCAGGCTCCTTATGTATGTGCTGGCTCTGCTGCTGCCCTGGAACTGCTGCCATGTGCTCTGTTGGGTTGGTTCAGCAGTCCTTGCTTCCAGCAAAAATCCCACAGATGTTGCTGGGCTACCACTGTCTACAGAGTGCATGCAGTTTTTCCATGCATGCTGCTGCAGGGAGCTATGGAGCAGAAACCTGGGAGATTGCTTCCAGAGATCTTGTTTTCCTCTTCCAGGCTCCCAGGAGTTTCACAGAAATAAGATGCGTACTCTGTTTAAGGAAAAATTAATCAGAACTTCTCTTCTTGTGTAATACAGTCATGGAGAAGGGGTTATTTGTTATCATGGAGAAGAAACTCCTGCTAACCTGCAGCTAGATCCTGTAGTTTACTGGTTTGAGGGGAATTCCTGACTGGTCACAGCAGTGTCCTGCCCCTTTGGTGTTTCTGGTAGTCCCAGGTGCTAGTGCTGAATTCTACCAGTTGCAGCTCTGGAGCTTTTTGGGAAGGAATTATTTGAGAGTAAACTTACACCACAGTCTGCTGAAGGTGGTACAGGTTTTGGTTGATGTGGCAGAACCTCCCCAAAAAGTTAGGGAGATCCTTGAGCAACTGGGCTTGTTCCCACAGCTTCCAGGGCTTAAGGGGAGCTCATCCTCTGTAGTGAATGCAACTACCTATGAGTCTTAATTAAATTGGGAACAGAAGTTTTGTTGAGAGTTGAGTTCTCTTCAAAGCTAAATGCTTCAAATTACTTAAATTAGAAAACAAAACTATAATGTCTTTTAAGTTGTTCATGTCCTGTCAGGCAAAATGCATGAGAGTCTTAAACTAATGCTTAGTTAAGTGATAAAAGGCAACCAGTAAGTCTTACTAAACTGTGATCCAAAGATTTGGACAAGGCTGCTAGTTTTGAATTCATCTTGTAAGCCTTATGTGATGAACCCAGTCCTCTTGGAATAGAGCTGTTGAGCCCAGCCATTGGTGTGTATGAGAACTGTCACATCCTTGCAAGCAAATGCACTCACAGCTCAAGCCTGGAATTTGTGAATTGTAAACTCACTGGTGGTTTCCTGGCTGCCCATTCAGTCACCAGGGTCCTACACTTTGCTGGAGCTGCTGTGACGTAAATGTCAGGCTGAAAGAGGGGCATTACACTTGTAGGAAGACATTTGCTGCAATACCTGTGTCAAAGGCAGTGATGTGCCAGGCCTTATGGAAGTGTGTAGTGCACTTGCCAGACGTCTTTCTGCTCTTGGAAAGTGTGTGGGGAGCATGCCCTACTGAACAAAGTTGTGCCATTCAGTGGATTTTTGCTTAGTTTTCCAAAATGAGAATAAGGTTTTTATAAAAGAGAGTATTTTCTGTAGAATAATTCAAAAGCTTATCCTGAATTTCAGAAATCTTATGTTTATTGTGGTAAAAATAACTTCTCTAGGTTAGTGGCAGTAGAGTTGAATTCCATGGAAAACTAAAGTCATTTGACATGGTAGGATTCCTACAGGAATGGCAAAAACATTCACTGGGTGTCTGCATAATAATTAGATTAGTTTTGTAGATTCCACTCAAATGACACCTTAGTCTCCAAGATAATTATGATGCATATTTTGTTCAAAGACTTGTTATTTATTTGCTCAGACCTAGAATTCTCCATTTTGTTGAAAATTACGAATGAAGGTTCCAGAACTAAACTAGCACTTCTCAAAAAACCCTGTAGTGATAGAATGGTACCTATTGGAAGATGCAGCCAGAAGATATCCAGCCTTTGAGCAGAAGTCTTGAGTCAGGTTTGCTTATCAGTAAATGTACAAGTTACCTTAAAATGTGTTTGTGATGATACAATTCTCTACAGAGTATGGTCAGAAGTGAAGTTTTTTATTAACGAGCTGCAACACTTCATTTAATGTAGTCAGAGGGTTACTAAAATTGCCAACTGTCCTGGATTTCATGTCTGAAAAAGATAACTGTCCTCTCCCTCTTTTGTGGTGCATAATCAGAGAATCATCCTTTGATTTTGGGGTCAGGAGGAGAAAAAGGTAAGGAAGTCTGTCCTGAGTGTGGAATTGTAATGTGACAGTCTGCAATGCAAGGGTAATACTTTAGATTAGCCTGAGTTTGTGGGCTGGAGAAAATCTTATGGGGTTTTTCTTGTTTGTTTGCTTGTAGTTTTTTATCAAAAAATGCAAATAATTCAAAACATATTTGTTTCAGCAGGTAGATTCCAGAGCATCAATGCTTCCAGATGGGAAGATGTATCCATTAGTGACCAGACCCTCAAATAAGAGCGGGCTCAAGACACTGCCTGTTGTGATCATAGGTAAGCCTTCTCCTGCCAGCACTGCTGTGTTCTCTCGTGCTGTTGTTGTTTGGGACTTTCTGTCTTTAACTTCTGTTCCAGTTCCATGTGTTCTCACTCAAACCAGACATGCCTGACTACTGTTTCTGCATCCTTTCCCAGACAGCCCAACTTCCTATAATACTGAGAGAGAGACCTCTAAGAGTGGTGAGAAGTAAGGAACATGGTCTTTTACAAATTAAAACTATTTTTAATTGTGGAATTGGTAGCCTTTTGGGCATTAGTTTATCTGAGCCTGCTTTTTCTTTGTTGGATATTTAGAAAGATTCAAAATCTTTTCAGTACAGATAATCAGCTTACTGTTATTATCTGTAGTTCTTGAAGGTAGGTTTGTGTGAGTTTTTTCACCATTATATCTGTTTAGAAAGTACTCCAGATGTTAAGGTTTCTTGAAATTATTCACATATTTCTTTCAAGACAGGAGTGAGCTACACTGATTTTGTATAGATTTAATAGATTTACAAAGTGTAGTTTTCTATCAGTTAAAAATACCCCCAGGTTATTTAGTAACTGTCTTGCCTCCCTTGCAAGAGGGAGCTTTGCAGTGTGAGATGATTCTTGGAGCAAAGCAATGATGTCAGTGCCTTCCCCTCTGACCCACCATAACCTGTGCAGGTGCTGGACCTTGTTCCTCTGAGCATGTGTTTCATGCCTTGCAGAGCTGGCTTCCCTCCTTATCTGGCATCAAATTCAAAGCCCCTGAGGGAGCTGCTCCAAAGTTAGAGCACTGCATAAATCACTGCTAACCCTTGCTGACAGTTTGACAAGGATTCCACTACCAGCAAGCACTTTTCTGAGAATGACTTTCGTGCTGCTCAGTTGTCCAGGTCTCTAGGTGGGAAGGAGGATACTTTGGTACCTTCCTAGTGCACCTGTACAGGGCCCCAGGGTGGAGATGCCACTAAAGCCTGCTCAGAAGGAGCAGTGTGAAGATATGCACTCTGAGGAGGCTTTTGGACTGAAGCAGCCCAGCTGTTTCACTGCAAGAAGGTTCCAGCTACTTCCCCAGGCCCTGCTCCAGGAAGGCTGTGTGCTCCCTCAGCTGTGCTGGCAGCCTCATGGAAGCAGTTGCATTGTAAAATAGCTTGAGCCCCAGATGTTCTTGTGACCATCCACATCAAACTTAGACATGGATCAGAATAAATCCTCTGTGTGTAGTCACTGAGTGCTGTGCACTCAGGTAGTGAAGTTTGGCTTAGGTACCTCCTCCTACTTCCTAAAGCAAAGTAGTAACCTGACATTTGTTGTGTTTTACTATAGCTGCAGTTTAGTTTGTTTTTAGTGCCTATTGCTGTTGGTTTTGGCTAACTTTCCTGCAAGTGGAATATTCCAAACACTGACCTGCAGCTGCTGGTCTGTGCTCAGCACAGCAGCCTTTGTCCCCAGCTGTGACATGTACTGCCCTTCACATAGCCCACTGTTGGCTTTACAGCCCTGAGCTTCCTCTTTCTGGGATCCTCAAGGATCAGCCTTTGCTCCAGTCACCCTTGCAGCATGGGTACTGTGTCAACAGGCTGCTGTCACTTGGGTTCTCCTCCCCTCTTCGACACTGCACTGTCATGGTTGTTGGTCACACAGCAGCAAAGCCTGGGCAGCCAGACAGGCTGACAACTATAGAGACACTAAAATATTAAACATGCTGGAGAACAGCCATGTGCAAACTTTCCACAGGCTACTGTCACTGGGCTTTGGAGTCACATATATCTAGTTTTTCCACTGGCTGTTGGGTGGTCAGCAAAAGAGTTCGGCCAACCTGTTCAAAGTGCTGTATTCTGAGGGCTTGTCTTGGCAGGGCAGAGAGACTTTCTCCTCAACACACTGCAGTACCACAGTAGGGCTGGTTCCCATTTGAAAGTATCTTCAAGACCCATTAGTCAAAGCTGCTATTGCCAAATATCCCTTTAAAATGGAATTTCTTGCTGAGAAGAGCTGGTTTCCCTTCGCTTCAATAATCACTCTCTTTTCTGGATCTTGTATCCTGTGCACAGTGAAATACTCTGCACTGGCGTGAAATGTGCTTCCAGGAGAGCTGAGGTCAGTACGTGATCAACTTCTAAACCTCATTTCAGAGAAATAGTTCCATTCATGACCATGCTAGAAACTTCAAGCTTCAGATGAGGGCAACCTCTGACTTACTTAACCCTGTGTCTTTTCAGCAAGTTCTAAGAACCTTGCAATGCAAGTAGAAGAAAGTGAGGAGAAGGGTAAAATTACTTCCCTGCTCCATCCAATAGATCCATGCAGGAACACGAGATCCTCTGTATCCATAGCAGTGTCATATCTTTTGCATTGTTCTGCATATTAGAAACACTTATCAAACTGCTCTGTCTGCAGAAGTATAAATTCTTCTCCACTGTTTTTTCAGGGAATGGACCTTCAGGAATCTGTCTCTCATATTTGCTGTCAGGTTACACCCCTTACTTCAAAAGACACTCTCTTCATCCTCATCCTATTCTTCAGAGGAAAATGGAAGAGGCACCAGAAGTCTCTGTTTTGGACCAGGTTAGTGTAAAGATAAGCAGTATGACACCCCAGTAAAGCATCTGAGGGGTGTATCACAAGTGATTACCAATTGTTTGGATTTTCAAAGTACACAGACAAAATGAGCCTTAAGCAAATTTTGCTTTGTAGGCCAGATCTCCCTTGTATGAAATGCCAGCATATGTTGCTAAGATCCTTGAGGCAGCCCTAGGGCAAGAACAGGGTCTGTGTGCCAGTGAATGAGCTTCCCAAGCACACCAAGCCCAGTGATCAGAGATACTGGGGTAACAAGCAGCCTGCTGCCTGGCAGTACGTGCACTTTGAGCATCTGGTCTTTCTCTCTCTAGGATCTGGAGTATCTGTCTGAAGGCTTGGAGGGACGATCCCACAGCCCTGTGGCTCTTCTGTTTGATACTCTGCAGCGTCCAGACACAGATTTTGGTGGGACAGCAGAATCTGTGCTCACGTGGTGGCATGAACCTGACAGAGCCATCCCCCACCTGGTCCTTGGCAGAAACGCTCCTGGAGGTGCCTGGCATGTAAGTGAATTGGAGCCAGCTGGGGTCTGTGTGTTGTGCAATAGCCTAATGTGTTGACTGGAGAGAGAAAAGCTCCTCTAAAATGCCAGTCAGCCAGGTTGCATTATATATATATAGACAAGTGAAAGTATAAAAGGAAAACAAGCATGAGAGGTCTTTATATTCCCCATATCTTGTTATTTTTGGAGAACATGGATGGTTTCATCCATGACAGCAGATCAGAGGAAATTACCAATTTCATCATCTATGCCATATTAAAACATGCAAAAGTTGCCTTTCACTTTTTACATGAAAAAATTAAAGTTGTTTTGCTCTGCTTCTTGTTCCAGTCTATAGAGGGCTCTATGGTTACCCTGAGCAGAGGGGAATGGATGGGACTCCCAGATCTCCCTTTCAAAGAATGGTTGAAGCAAAAGAGAAGGTAATATATCCATGTGTGAACATTTGCAAACATTCGGAGATTTTTAGAGAATCTGGAATGGACTTCTTGAATGTAGCTACCATCTGTTATGGATTATTTTAGTGAGGGGAAGGACACCCTCCTACACCCCAAAACCAGTCCATTCTACATTGAGTGATTCAGATAAAGCTGCAGTGCTGCTGGGAATGTGTCCTTCTCCACACACACTGGGGGGATGAATCCGTGACTGTGAGTTCTGAGTAAAGCTTGAAGGCATTGCTCACCTGGCTTCTGCTGCTGCTGCCCCTGATGCCAGGTATAATCAGCTCAGCCACTGTGCGTTCATGGAGGTGCTGCTTCTCTTTACAGGTGTCACAATTAATCTTAAGAAGTCAAAGAGTTAAAAATGGAATGGAAGCAAGATATTAGAGGAAGGCTTAAATAACCAGCCATGTTCTTGGGGTTGGGATTAATGCTAGAGAAAGCTGCCTCTGTCCAACAGCTTCTGGACCAGACTGTTAGCTCTGTATGTCAGGAATAACTTTGCTGAAACTAGATCAGTCTTCTCTGGTGCCAGGATAGATGGCTCTAGGATACATTCAGTGCAAGAGGTGACAAATTCCAGTCTCTTACTTAACTTCTGCTTGACCTTTGTTTGGACTTTATTGCAGAGGCCTCAGAAACAATAGAGCCACAGCAGAGGACATTGCTCAATATTACCAGCACTATGTGATGAAGAAAGGACTGCAGAAGAATTTCAGATGTGGCACTGTTGTGACCTCTGTGAGGAAAGTGAGTGCAGAGAGCATCTCCAACTCTAATGAAAGAAGTCCAGAGGTCTTTCAGGTGGATGGATTTTTCAAAACTGTGGAAGGTGATAAAGAGCCCTTCTCCATCAATGCAGAGAATGTAGTTTTGGCTACAGGAACATACGACAATCCTACCTGGCTCGGGGTCAAGGGAGAAAACCTTTCCTATGTCCACCACCAGCTGGCTGCCCTAGAAGAAGCAGTGAAGAACAACAGTGTTGGCATCATGTCAGATCCAGTCTTGATTGTAGGTGCTGGTCTGACAGCTGCTGATGCAATTCTCTTTGCTCACCATTGCAATATTCCCATAATCCATGTTTTTCGGAGACGAGTCACTGATCCGGGCCTTATTTTTAACCAGCTCCCCAAAATGATGTACCCTGAATACCACAAAGTCCATCAGATGATGAAAGAACAGACAGCTGCCTGTGCTGGGCCCTATGAGTGCTACATCAGCCTCCCTGAACATCATGTGCTCTCCTTTAGCAAGGACAGGAAATGCATCCTTCAAGACAAGAATGGCTGTCAGAAATCTTATAAAATTTCCATGGCTCTTGTTCTGACTGGCTCAAACCCCAACCTCTCCTTTCTGCCAAATGATGGCATTGATTTGGCAATGGACAGGGACCAGCCAGTCAATTCAAAGAGGAATCCCATAGATGTTGATCCATTCACCTATGAATGCACTCAGGAGAAGGGTCTCTATGCTCTGGGACCTCTAGCAGGAGATAACTTTGTACGCTTTGTGCAGGGAGGGGCTCTGGCTGTTGCCAGCTCTCTGTTAAAGAAAGCCAACAAAAATCCCCCCTAACAAAAAAACCCATCCCTGTACTACCTGTACCTGGATGGGTTAGTGCTCTTTCCGTGGAGCAGCAAATCATCTGATTTGTATATCCTCAAATCTAGAGGCCATTCCTGGTATTCTCCAAGGTTATATGGAGAGTTTGTATGTTCCTGGTGAGTTATTTGAGAAGATTAAGTGGCCAAATACAAAGTGGGTTCTACACACAGCAGTATCTTCAATTCCTGAGAATCCAGCTCCTTTTCTGCATAGCTGTGCACGGTTACTGGGACTGAAACTTGTGCCTGGAAAAGCAAGGGACAAGACAGGAATTGCTCTTCTATTGAAAACCCTCCAGGCAACCAAAAATTGGATTGAGGAATCAATATTAATTATTTTCAGATAGCAGACCCATAACACTTGTGTCTGTTGGTGTCTTACAGTGCTTTGTCATGACACAAAGTAAACTGACCTGGTTTATTTACTCCTGTGGTTTGTCTGTAGGTTCTTGTTAGGCCAGAAATCACTGCCAGGTGCTGCAGGTGCCTCCTTGGCATGTGGAGGGGCCACTCTGCACGTAAAAACTGACATACAAACATTCAAAACTGTATTGTCTCACCGACACCCGCAACAAGTAATATATGATTTTTTGGTAAAAAATCAAGAGATTTTCATGATGGGTTCTTCTCCTTCCTGAGAAGAAATGGTACTGATTTGCAAATACTTGGTTTGCCATTTTGCAGCTTCCTGCTTTCTAAATCCTAAACCTGTGATAGCCAAACTCTTGGCAGCTGCTGTAGAGACAAGCAGAACTAAAGGGGAGCTACAGGTCTGTCTTGGAACTGCCCACATACTGTACTGGGGCTTCTGCTGCCTGGAGTATTCTGGAAAGGTGCAATATGGTGAATTACTAATGTATTCTTTTTTTTTTAAAAATAATATTATTTGTATAAAGGGGGAAACGGCACAGTCACTTTTTGGTAGCTTTATGCTATATATCTATATCAAATTTTTATACTGTTTTTCTAGAAGATCTTTATTGGCAGAATGTTTTGTTACGGTCTTTCAGTCTGTTCTGAATGAGCTGGGGCGGATGGCAATGATGCCTTATGTTGTAAGCAGCATTCTCAACAGACCTACAGGGGCTCTCATACCTCTCACAGGAAAAATTGCAGTCATAGTTGATTTAATTTGGTGTAAAGACAGACTCTGCTTCCTGTGCTGCACTGAAACTCACTGACATCACAAGTCTCAGAAAAACGGAGTGGGATGAGACATCTGTAAATTAATTGGCCTGAAGCTGAGATGAGGGAGGGGCTGGTTTGTGGTGTTACTGTATCACACTTGAATAATTTTTCTGACTGACTATTCTTGTATGAAACTTTCCAATAAAGTGATTTCAGACTTATCTTGTGTTTTAACTCTGAATCTCTGACCCAAAGAAGACCTAATGGACTGTTCATCACCATCATTTTCCTGGTGAATACCAGGACTTGGTTTGTGCCTGTTAAATCCTTCATCCCTCTGCTCCCTAGGAGGACCCTACTATGAATTTTCTCTCTATGTATCTTTGCCTCTCCAGTAGGATGAAGAACCCTTGTAAACCTGTAAACATTGTAAACAATGCCAAACCAGGCTATTTGCCAAGCTTGTTCTTGTCTGGGGGATCTTACATCTCTTTCCTGTTCACCTGCTCTCTCCTCCTGCCTGGAAAATAACCCCACATTACAGCCTAGACCAGTAAGTCAGTTAAGACAGTCTAGATCAAAAGGGGCCTTTGAAGGTCTCTGGTCCAGCCTCACTAAAGTCAGAAGTTGCTCAGTTTGACCTGGTTGTTCAGTATCTTGTTGGGGAAAGCTTTGAATAGTTCCAGGAGAGACTGAACCATCAACATTTGATTGTTCTGTTCAACATTTTACTACCTTTGTGGTAGAAAAACTGCAGGGTATTTTCTTAACTGGTTGAATTGTTCCTATTGCAGCTTATCTACTGCCTCTAGGTTTGGTGGTTTGGGCTTTTTTCACAGACTCTGGGAGGAGTCTGGGTCAATGTGTTAAAATATTAATACTCACTCTTCTCTGCAGGCTGAGACTGAAGTACCCTCAGTATTCTGTGAACACAGAAGAGTGGAGGCAGTGACTTTCCTGGTCTGTGTCTGTGCTCACTGGCCAGAGGGGTGGCAATGCCCCCAGGGCTGTCTTTGGCAGCATTTCTCTGCCTGAGCTGGTACTTTCCCCTGATTCTGTTATCCTGGCAATGAAGGGATATCCCAAAGAAGGGATAATGTGGTTCTGTGATCTTCTGCAGCCCACCTTTGCTAGAAAAAAGTTCAGTGATCAACGCTTACCTCTCTGAAAATGCTGGTTTTGGCTACATCTTCCTGTCTCAAAAGCAAATGAGGAAGAGAACAAAAGCCAAAGAGCATTTTAAAAAACCAAGGGGTATTGGAGTGTGCTGGGAATAAAGTCATAGGATTGGTGTCAAGTGCAGTTCTGCCCTTCCCATCACTGAGATCAAAGTCACTGGCTCATGCTGATCATTCCTGCATCCCGTATTGCATTCTGCTGAGCTCATTTGCCCTGCACGGGAGAGCTCCTAACTAGGTCAGCAGCCTGAGCCTCTATCGGAGGAGCTTGTGTGCCTGTTCTAGATAACCTCCTTTCCTGCCCAGGAGGGACAGGCTAATTGCCCCGTGCAGGACTGGAAAGGGAAGTGTTTTTCCACAGCTGATGCTTAGAAAATATCCTACATTCTGCCCCCAAGAAATGTCAAAGTACATGATCTCAGTAGCAGAACTGGTGGTTTAGTCATTAGCTGCTGGTCCTCAGGGCAAGGCTGTGCACTTCTTCATCCAGTTCTCCCTATACAGGGAGGCAACTGTGAATTATTGTTCCAAAACAATCAGCTGTGACAGTCAACAGATACCAGGTTTGTTATGAGTGGAATTCACCCCAGCATTATAACCTTGACCTGCAGCATGTGACAGGACCAGGAATAGAACCAGTCTCCTCCTGAGCCCTGGGCACAGCCACGCTTTGCCGGCAGTGGTGACACCGCTCTGTCAGGCAACACCGTAAATGCTTCAGCCCATTTCCACTGCTGCTGGTCAGGCCAGCTCCGAGCCTCTCCTGCTGAGCCAGCTGGGTGTTTAACATCAGAGACCTCTCTGCCTCTCTTCTGTCCCCTGCAAGTCATTCAGTGCCCTCTCCCTGGGAAACTTCCACAGCCACCATGACCAGAGCAGGTTCATCAGGGCTGCCTCAAGCAGCTCCCTGCTCAGCTCATGTTGGATTGATTTTTTCATACAGAGCTCTGGCTGCAGCTAAGAAGTGATGGTCATCCTGCCACAACAAGGGCTCCATGTCAGGGACAGATTTTGCCTTCTTCAGGGCTTCTCAGCCTCCTTTGCTCTGCAGCTGTATCCTTGCAGAACAAGCTCCCAAGCCTGCTGGGACTTGCCAGGAACAATGGGAAATTATGCCTTCAGAGCCCAAATGAAGATTTGAAGTTTACCAACAAGACAAAAACCAGAATTGTGGTTTTCTGATTTTATTGTGTTTGTGAGTCCTTGCAGTCAGGGCTGATGTATTTTAAACTCACCTGTGGGTGTGGCAGAAATGAGTGTACAAGTTTGAACTCAGGTGCATTTATTATGCAATTAAAATGCAAACTTACTGCTTCTGCTTTTTGCTTTGGTGAAGGTCTTGTGAGATGTCAGAGCATGTTCCTTGAGAGCTTTTGTTTCTTGAATGAAGGGAAGGGTAGACTAAAAGGAGCCATCTTTTATGTAACACCTGAGTTGAAATAATTTCAGTTAAATAATCTTGGGAACTCCTTTGATTGTTCAGCCTTCACTTTTTTTGTAGTACTTCTCTCTTTGGGCACAGGACTAAATCAAGCCACATCTTGGCCAGACCACTCTATTTAAAAGGTCTACAGAGCATTATGATACATTGCAAATCCAATGATTGCCTAAGACTTAGCTTTATAAGGGCCCTTAGGGAGCTGTCAGGCTGTTGCAGTGGTTTAAATTAACCTGCTTTATTTGTGAAATACAGATATTTGTGGGCAGGCCAGCAGCCAGAACATCACTGCTGACTGACAGCTCCTGGGGTCAGGTTCAGCTGTGTGTAACTGGGGGCACTTGGGGAGTGGGTGGTGTGGAAGAGTCCTCTAGCAGAAGAGGTTTCAAGGTGGAGCTAACCCTGGAGGCTCCAGGGAAAAATATCTGCCTTCCAGGGCTCTTATGCAAGCCATGAAAGTGGAAGAAATCTCCTGGCTAGAGAGCAGCTAAGTAGGGAGGAAGAAAAAAGAGCACAAATATGGTTGCTGCTGTTGGCTGGCTCCTGCCTTCTGCCAGAGCCTGGAAAGCTGCATGGATCCTCTGTCCAGGAAGAGTTTCCTTTGACATTCCTGGGGACAAGCCCTTAGGTCTGGGACAAAACCTGGGCTGTTTGATGTGCAGCTCAGGAGAGATTCTGGAGCTCAGGAGAGATGTGCAGGAGAGATTCTGAGAGATTCTGCTCTGGCATGAGAAGGAAAACATCTCAAAGGTGTTCTGTCACTGTAGGAGCATGCCCTTCTGCTCCATATGGACACCCACGTTACACAGCTTGGCTTAGGAATAAGGACCTATAAGTATATCAATTTGCAGCAGCAGAGCAGGCAGCCCTCATGGACTTTTTGCAAAGGAAGCAGAATGGGTTTTGTTTTCCAGGCCAATTTTTTCTGGTTGCATTCATTTCTTGGAAACACTGTCAACAGTTCTGCTTTGTTTTACGTCTACGCCACAGCAAGCTGGAAACAAGAGAAAGGAGAGGAATCCTGATCCAGTCAGGAACCATGCACGGGCAGCATGGCCTTGCTCCACAACCAGCATCACTGCCAGCTGGGAAAACTGCTCTGGAAGGTGACAGGGCTATTTACTTAAGATATTTACCCTGCAGGTGAATTTCCATATCTCAGTCTCACTGGAAGTGATGGGGCTGGGAAAATAACAGGAGGAGCCACCTTTAGGGCTGCAGCTGCAGGGCTGCAGACCCTGGCCAGGCTGGGGTGCTGGAGCACAGCCCAGCTCTCTCCAGGGTAGAGCCAGGCTCGGCACAGCGCCAGAGAGCTCCTGATGTAAACTGGGAATGAAGCTCTCCAGGGGTTGTGGGCGTGGAAAGTTACTGCTGATGAAGAAGTGCAGATTTAGGAATTTTGTATTGGGTAAGTTTCCAAATTTAAGTTGTGCTCTTCTAACCCACTGAACCTTTTGCCAGAGAGGCAAACTTTAACCAGGGGACAAGCAAAGGGCAGGATGGAATCATTCCTGTAATGGCAAATAAATAGAAAATCAGGAGAGCTGCATTTTTTTATGAGACCACAGGCAGTTTTAGGTCTAAAACATTCATTCTTTTCGAGACCCAGCCCAGTGGAGCAAACCTCATTTGCAACTTGGCATTAATACCCGAGTTATCCAGCATTACCGTAACTCAGAGTCAGCAGAGGTCTCAGAGGCATAGGGAGCTTTCAAAGCTAATAAACCAACCAATAGATCTTTCTACTGAAAAAGCCAGGGAATTTGTACACAAGAAAAAAAAATATTTTGTATTTTCCTGGGGTAATAAATGGACTTTTCATTTTAAACATTAAGGTCAAGCAAAACCAAGCAAATGACAAAGTGGTGGGATGCTGAGTGCAGATGCCCCAGTGGCTGCAGGGCCCTGAAAGCAGCCAGGTCTATGCCAGGTTCATCCCATCCTTCATCCAGGCATCCTGCTTGGGGACCAATGGGGACACAGGGCCTGCCAGGCCTTGTCCAGCTGGGAGGAACAGGGGTGTGTGTGCTGGACATTGACACAGAGAGGGATGAGATCTTTGTCTTCCCAAGCTGCAGTGGTGACTGCAAAAAGAAATGGACGAGTCAAGTTGCACAAGGTTAACGTAGCAGTGTTGTTCCTAAGCAAATCTGAATGGGTGGAAGGTTTATGCCATGTGAATCCCTCATGCTGTGCAGCTGAGTTTTCTTTTGCTTCTTTTTTTTTTTTTTTTTTTCTCACCCCTGATCTGGTTGCTGGGAAGCCAGGGCTGGATTTACTGTTTTATCAAACCACAGCCTGGGAAAAGAAGCAGCGCTGGCAGATGCTGACACGTGGTGGCTCGGGGCTGGAGGGATTTCACAGCTGATGCTGCTGAACAGCTCTGAGGGTGGGACACGCTGTGGGCTCACTCCCAGGAGGGGGTGAGTGACAGCCCTGCCTGGAGCTGGCAGCCCTTGCCAGGACATGTGTGGGTGCCTGCCTGGGACTGGGGCAGTGCAGATGGGACAGGTTTGGCAGGGTCTGACTGCAAGTAGAAAATCCAAGGCAAGGGAAACTGGATATATGAGGTATCCACTCTCAGCAGTTTTCCTGCAGCTCCTTGGGAGGGACGGTGTCAGCATGGCCAGGAAGGCAGAGCCAGTCCTGGGCTCTGTGAAGAGAACAGGATTCCAAGCTCAGATGTTGTAACTGAAGTTTTCCCTGAGCCCTTTCCAGCACCTGTTTGCCAAACTCCCTTTGAAGCTGCTGGAGCGGCTTTCCTGTAAATGTTGCTCTTTTCACAGAACCTCTGCTCAGGAAATTAGGGTGATAATAAACAGTAAGACACATGAGCAGTGAGAGGGAAGGGTAGCATTTCGTGTGAATCAATTACAGGTGATGGACACTACCTGAAGTACCCTACCTGCAAAAACATCCTTCGTGCCCCATATTGCGCCTTCATGAAGAATGAGCAAGAGATTTCTCAGGAGGATGAATAACTGGCATTGTTTTTGCTGGCTGGAGTGTAACTAGGATGGCTTGGGGCAGCATGTTAAAGCATGCAGGATGCAACCTCTGCAATAAATTGATGTGATAAAACATGTGATAGTAAGAAGGTTTTCTCCTCTGAAAAGAAAATCTTTAGAATCATTCTTCTGTTTTACATGGAGGGGAATGTAAGACCTTTGGAAAAGTTTTACTAAAAGCAGGGGCAGACAGCAGCATTCGATCAGGGACTTATAGCAGAGGCTCAGAAATTGCAGTGAACTGTAACTTTGGCATTTTATGGTGGATTTCTGATCCCCTTTTGAGCTAGTGCTCCATCCCAAGGCTGGGAGAAATTTCAGAATTGTGTTCCATCAGAACGGATTTCTTCCTCTGCATAATTCTAAGTTTGGTGAACTGATGCTTATAAGAAACAAAAGAGGTTCCCAGGCTATGTTATGGGGCCCTGCAGCAACCACTTGTACTGATTTATAGTGATAAAATATTTATATAAATATTTTTCAGGGAGTTGGAGAAGCAAGAGTCTGAGAAAAAGATCGAGTTATATAAACAAATATTATCTGTCTGATGTAACACTCCAAATACCTCATCCACTGAGTAATCTGGATATGACATAACAGGGGAGCTGGATGAGAGCGGGCCAAGTGAATTGTTCTCATCCTGAAACAAAGGAAAATAAATCAAAGGGAGGTAGAATTGCCCATTCCCAAGCTTCCCTGTGACCTTCTTTGTGCTCTGTTATGTCCATTTCCACCAAAAATTTCCTCTTCCTTTAAACAATGTAATGGATACCCCTCTGTCCCACTGGGAAAAGGCTCATTGCAGAGGAATTGATGCAGCTCTGCTGGAGCAGATCCCCATTTGCAAGTGGAGCATGTGACACTTTCCCAGTGTTAGGTCAGGAAAACTGCAGGAATTTAAAAGCAATCCCACAGCTAAAACAATAAAGTCTGGCTGTGGTCAAATCGCATCACAGATGAGCCACCTTTGCCCCTTCCCTCATGTGTGTGGTTCCAACAGCCTTTGAATGCTGCACTGGAAAGGAAGCAGAAATGCACAGCATAGAAGTGTTCTTTCTGTCAGGGGCTGATCCCCACACTCCCAGTGAGGCTGGAAGGTCCCAATGGCCCCTGTTTGTCAAAAGAACTAATACTAAGCATTTTTAATACAGAAATAAAATTTTCATATTTCTCTGATTCCCTAATACTCAGATTTGTCAGGATAATATTTTACTACTTATCTCCTAGTTTGAAGCTTATATTGCATAGGAAAGGCTCAGTCCATTTGTATCATGACTTGAAACTCACCTGGATGTGTTGGAGCTTTTTTTCTTTTCTGACAGCTCTGACAATAACAAATAACAATATTCTCAATAAACAGTTCATCCCAGGAAACCTGATACACAGCCAAGATTGACTTAGAAATCCTTGCAGTGATCACAAGTGAACACTCCAATTAGGATTCATATTGTCCTAGGGATGGGCAGTGCCTGGTTTAGAAAATAAGGTTGTCCAGAACAGGGAACTGGAGGGAAATCTCTAACAGGGCAGCAAATATGTAAGAGGCCAAAAGATGACAAGCCTGAAGAAAATAAACAGAGGAGACTTCCTTGGATTTAGGCTGGAGCATCTGAGCAGCCCTGCAGCTGCTGAAGTCTCTTTGGAGGCTGCTTCCAGGTACAGCTCTGCCACTGCTGAGGCAGAAACCAGCTGGACATGGACTGCATTTTTCATGCTCTCCTTTGGATGAGAAATGCAGCACATATGTGGAGATAGGGGAGTGATATTATTACAGGGATCTGGGAAATTATGTTGTTTTTAATTAAAGACGGACATTTTCTAGGGATGTTTAACTGCCCTCCACCAATGCCATATGGCCCTTGGATGAAGCTGATGCCTGCCATGTTGTTAGCCTGGGAAGAGTAGATATTTTGGGAAATACCAGCTGGAAGGGCAGTGCTTCACTGACATGTAAAGGTGGTTGGTCCAAAGAGGCCTTTGTGGAAGGCACAGGTGCCTTTATCTTCTCTTTGTTTTCAGCTATTGTAAACCTTAGTTGCACCAAGTACCCCTCAGTGCAGGGCACAGATGAGCACCCTTGTGCCGGGTTAGGAAGCACAGGAAGGTATTTGTGGCAGCCTGCTTGCCCAGGGTGGGACTGCTGGGCCCCAGGCCCTGGCCAGCTCACCTCCTTACCTGGCAGCAAATGTAAAATGCCCTGGTGCGAGCTGGTGCTTGTATTTCAGTATTAAAGGCAATCACTGTTTATTTGTGCAAGGAACAGCCCCAAATCCAGCACCTAATCCACTGTCAGAGATGGGCTCTGCCCATTCTTCTGAGCATTTTGTGGTTGATACTGGGCAAGGCTGTCACTCAAGCACATGATATTGTGAGGGCTGTTTATGATGTGGGCATGTGAGCCAGCACCAGCTTGGGCATGGACAGCCCACAGTTCAGGAGGAGGATGATACACGATGGCATTACATTGTCAAAAACCCATCCCCAAAAGCCTTTGAGAAAACCTCCCTTGGCAGGTGCGCTCAGAAACATATGGGACCATTCTGTTAGCCAAGCTTTGGTATTTTGCCTTAAAAATTGAACATCCAATGCTTTTTTGCAGCCTGCCAGGGGAGATGAGCATTGGTGTCTGCTTTGTGGGGTGTAGGAGGCAGCTCCGCTGCCAGGATGTTGTGGTTGCCAGCACAGATCTTGCCAGCAGAACAGAATATGTCCTAGAATAGGACTGAGGAAGGGCATGGGTCAATAACCCCTATATATCACCATACAGCCATTTTACAAAACTACAGAATCACCACAAAATCCTCGAATGGCTTGGATTGGAAGGGATCTTAAAGATCATCCAGTACCAGAGCCCATCCTTGGGCAGCAACACCTTTCATTGGACCAGTTTACTGAAAGTCCCATCAGACCTGACCTTAAGCCCTTCCAGAGGTGAGATACCCCAGCTTCTGTGGCAGCCTGTGCCAAGGCCTCACCACCCTCACAGGGGAGAGTTTCCAGTGTCCAATCTAACCCTGCCCTCCGTCAGTCTGAAGCCATTCCCCCTTATCTTGTCACTCCAGGTCCTTGTCCAAAGTCCTTCTCCAACTTTCTTATCTTAGACCTTCTTTAGGAACTGGAAGGGGCTCTAAGGTCTCCCTGGAGCCTTCCCTTCTCCAGGCTGTACACCCAGTACCTCCACAGCAGAGGTGCTCCAGCCTCTGATCATTTTCTCCTCTGGACTGGCTCCAGCAGCTCCACATCCTTCTTTAGGCCTAGGGCCCCAGCTGGCTGCCTGGAGGGACTTTACAACCAAATATCTCCAGCACCTATTGATAATTTCTCTCCCCAACCCCTGAACTTCCTAGCAACGAGATAAGTCCCAGCAGCACACAGGGACATTGTTGGCCAGCCCAGCCAGCCATGCTCAGGGGCCCCACAGGTGCTGGGTGCTTTTCACCAGCCTTTGTGGCCTCTCCCAGTCCCACTCTACTTCTTCCCAGCAGTCCTCCAGCCTGCTGGTTCTTTGGGACCAAACATGCCTGCTCCTCTCAGGAGTGGTTGTTGTCTCTCTGCTGCAATCAAATTCTTTATGTCCTTGATGTTTGTAATGAGCCATTAAGATGAGCCCTGGAATGCTATTAAACAAACAGCTCTGGATTTTTGTTTTTAAAGTTTGGTACTAACAGCTGGGAATGCTCCAAAGCCATAAAGGATATCTAGCAGGACAGGAGCACTGAGCTGGTAGTCTGCCTGCTGGAATGGTTTTCAAATGCAGAACAGACTCCTGCAATCACTTGCCATAATCCTGGAGGCAAAAGTGAAGCAGTAAATCTATTGTGACTCAGAGTGTGCACCTGGCAGAGGAACCTTCAGAAACACTACTGGAAGGTGACAGGTTTATCTTGGATACAGCCAGTGAGGTGCCTGGTGGGAATCCCTCTAAAATTGCTCAGAAAAAAAAGGGGAGCCCAAGTGAGGAGCCAAAACAACCCATGGATGCAACCCATAAGCATTTTTTTTCTCTGTCACAAAGAAAACCAGAGAGAATTTCAGGTAGTTCATCTCATTGCAATTGAAGTTTCTCTATTCCTGAAGCCCTGGAAGCAAGCTGATATTTAACAGGGCAACTCTTCACAGATATGAAGTGACTCCTGAAGAAACCTGTTGGCAGAAGTCTCAGCAGGGAGCCTTGTGTGCTGGTGTCAGGCATCCTGCCCAGAGCTCACACTGCCTGGTGTCTGTCAGGAGAAATGGGCTTCTACCACATGAGAGCTGGTGCTGAGGAACCCCATGAAGAAATCTCTCCTTTTGAAACAGAGCATTCTGCAATGAACTTGGACAATCTGGGTGACCAAGGATTCCTTTGCACTTATAAGTTTAACATGGTTTCATTTAATATCTCTATTTCTGACATTTTCATGAGGGAAAGTTAAGAATAATTGGATTCATATTTCTGCTAATTGTCTCATACAGCATAATCTCCTAGAAAAGTATGTGGTTTATCAGATACACCTAAGTTGGTAAAAGACCTGGTAGCTCTTGATCACTTAAATTTGAGCTTTGCTTTGGATCTTTTACCTGTTGTCTTCTAGAAGTTGCAAAGCTGAAGCTACCTGGAGTTTAATTGCCACACTGTGTTTTGCCATCTAAAATCACTAAGTAACAGAGGAAGGGTAAACCCCTCCAGGTATCTCTCACTTGTGCTGTAAGAGGGCTTTCTCTGCAGATCTGTGCCTGGGAGCTCTGAGGAGCTGCTGTTCTCTGCTGAGCTCAGGGCATTTGCACAGAAATAATGTGAAGATACATCAGGATAACTTGGAGTTGGTGTTAGGTAATTATATGGCCATGGACTGCACAGATATGTTCTCAGGGAAGGGATTTAGCTGTTGTGCGAATCCCAGAACACTGATCTGGGCTTGCACAGGGTGGTAAAGCTGTCGGGACAGGTTTTGCTGGGAAAGAAATTTCAGGCTTCTGAAGGTGTGTTCAAACCCCAGCTAAAAGGATAAAACCTGTGTGTGTGTTACTCAGGATGGAGCTGGAAGTGGGAAGGTCAGAGCTGGGATCTTACATTTTGGTAAAAAGAAGGTGGGATGGAGAGGACCAGTGGGCTCTCAGGGGTGTTGGGGTGTCACACAGAGGCTTTGTGCAAGCAGGGCAGCACTGAGACAGGGGTAGCAAGCTAGTTAAAAATATTTTCAGGGGGCTTGAAGTTATTAATAAACTTACACCAATTTTATGAATAGCTATGTATTTGTAAACTTCCAAAGAGAGAAGGGATGCTAACTAAAAAAAAATAAAAAATAAAAAGGGTGGTATATAAAGATCCCTTTAAAGCTATGTTTAAAGAACATTATGCTGCAAGGACTGGTTGGAAACAGGCTTGCAACCCTCCCTGAGGTGACCCTGTGTCCGTCCCACAGCAGCACAGCTCCCTCTCCTGACTGCAGAGCTCAGCATCCCCAAGATGAGGGGTGATTGTGCTCGATGGGAGGCAGGTTCATTTCTGCAGTGTAAATGTCCTTTGAAGCATGAAAAGATCCTTCGCTGCCTGTGGGGATGGGCGAGATTCAGACATCTTAAATCTGTAATTATTGCAGGTTCTCTGTTGAAGTGCATGGCCCAGTGGGACCTTCCCTGTCTCCAACTGCCTTCTCCAATTCTCATTTAAAGGAAATGTCTGTTTTCCAGAGTGAGGGCTGCTGCCTAAGGAGGAGATAAGGAGCAGCTGCTGCCAGCACCTCGGTGTGATGAGTTTCTGAGCCTGGCCACAGCATGTGGCTGGGCTCAGCTGGATGCCTGCCCTCCCTGCTGCCATCCCGTGTCCCAGGGCTCTGCAGGGACATCAGCAGCAGTGCAAACACTCCTTGTGCCCAAGCTGCTGCTGTGCCCACGTGCCAGTCTGCAATGCTCTGAGCTTTGGTCCCCATGAGATTGTTTTGACATCTTGATTGTCAACCTTCCTCAACTGCCAACAGCTCAGATTATCCTCAGATATTTCGTATTTCTGCTTGTACAAGGGCTTGACAAGCCCTGTCTGTGTTCCCCAAGCAGCTTTAATTCACCACTACAGATAGCTTTGGACAGGAGTGTGCCCTTTGGAAACAAAGATTGGTTTCTCACACAGCAAACCGTGCGGCCAGCTCCATCCCCAGCTGCAGCAGTCAGGTAGGACGTGTCTGTGCCAGACTTTGGGGAGGTCACAGAACTGGCAGAGAACAGAAAGGTGGCAGTCAGTGGATGAAGGCACAGCTGTCCCACGCTATCGGGCTGCGTTCCCTGCATCACCGCGGGAGCTGCCCGGGCTGCCGGGTCTGTCCCGGGCGCGGGGGCGTGGGCTATTGGGGAGCTCCAGCTCAGAGACAAAGCCCCAGATGTTGCAGACAGCTGTGACTCATGCCAGAGCCTCTTGCCAGGATGCCGTTCCCCAGAGCGCTGCTGGTGCTGGCCCCGTGGGGACTCTTTATTGCTATGGGGGGGATAAGGCACCAGAAACCCACGCTCTGCTGCAGCCCGGAGCCTCCCTGCAGCCTCAGCATCAGGCACTAGATGTCCTTGCATGCCATGCTGTGGATGTGCAGCCTCTGGCGCTGCACAGGCTGCAGGTGGGACATTTCCACGAGGGTGGCAACCTCTGGATGAAGGTGCCCCTTTTCCAGCTCTGGCTTTATGGGACAGAAGGGAAGTTATGGAGGAAAGGTTCTCGCCTCACTGCCCATCTTCATGCTCCCCTGGGAATGCTGGATCAGAGGCTGCCTTGCTTTTGGGCATCATTTTCCATGATATTCCAGCAAGCTCACATCCATAAGCATCCCAGCACCTACAGCTCAAAGTCACTTCTTGGTGATCCCATTAAATTATTTCAAGAGCAGCCCTTTGTTGTGGGAAATCGATATCTGCCTTGAGGGCCTGTTGATGTCTTAGTGAAATCTATTAAATTACATGAGTTTGATCCCAAAGTGGCAAACACAGCAGCATTTAAAAATAGCTCCAGAGCCAGAAAACCTAATAACCTGCTCATGAAGTGATTTTGTGTGTGTGTTTGTGTCTGCAGCACTGAGTCTCCCAAACTCTTGGTGAATAATTACAGGAGCAGTGTCAGATATAAATAATTTCCCCAGGTCTGTCAATTTGAGGACAGCAAATAAGGACAAATAAAATGCTGGAGGAAAAATGAATATGCTTAGTGCTTGAGCAGCAAGGAGCAGCATTGAGAGTGCTGTTAAACTGATGGTCTGCACCTGAAAGACCAGCTCACTGCTGGAGCTGCAGGGGTATCCCCTGGAAAGCACTGGACAGATCTCCCCATGGCTGTCACTGTGCTTGTCCTGAGCCTCATTCAGCACTCCTGCTTGTGGCAGCGATCCCAGCCAGGGCTACAGCCACCAGCAAGCCCTGGAGCCAGGCAGAGCTCCTGGCAGGGAGGGCAAACCAGAGCCACCCTGCCCAGGCAGCACCGAGTGCCAGCAGAGCACTGTCACATCCCAGCCTTCCTCCAGTCACCCCAGGGCAGGTCAGGGAGCTCCTCTCTCAGCCTCAGTGGGGTGCTGGATTTTGTGAAGCAAGCCTGGCTTGTGGGTTCAGTCCCTCTGGGCGCAGGCTTCATGCCAAAATCTCTCCTGCCCTGCGGTTTCAGCATCACTTTGAGGACAGAGAGCAATGCCGAAGGCAAAGGAATCCTCCAGCAAGCTCTGTGCCCTTCTGAACAGCCTCCAGGTGTTCACAGCTTTAGCCACAGGCCAAACATGTTAAAAATAGGAAATATTTGTATTTCACCTCTCTAAACTGCCCATCCCCTGAGGCAGCTCTTGGCCGGTGTCCTGCCCTGGCTGTCCCTGTGCTTTCCCTGTGCCTGGGCTTTGCCTCTGTGCCTGTGCTGGGAACCCCAGAGGGAGTCCTGCTCTCTTTGAAAGCTGTCAGATCTTACTTCCTGAGCACTAATTAACTGTATTTACTGTCAGAAATAAACTGGGGAGATCTTCTTTCCTCCCACAACCGCAGTCAGAGATGATATCTGCCGAGCAAAGGATGAAATTACTTTAGAAATTAATTACAAAGGGTATACGCAATGGGAAAAGTGCCAGTCCCTCCCTCCCCACTCTTATTATGAAGAAGCTTGATAGTTCTGATCTCAACACATTCTCAGACACATTTTGGCTATTAAGACAGTGCAAATTATCAGGTTTGCATTGTAATTGGGAAGGTCAGTTATGAAGCAGCAATAATTTATTTAGGTGCAATAACTTAAACTTTTTTTAATTGGTGGTCATGCTCACACACAGGCTTAGAGATCTGAAAGTCTGTAATTCTCCATTTCCATGTTTTTCACACTGTTATATATGATCTGAAATGAGGTGTACTGGGCACAAGAAACAAAAGGTAACTTCAAAAAGCAATCAGAAGTGGATTAGCTTGTTCCAGGGTCCTTAATAGTTCTGACCTCATCTGCACATTGAAGGGAAAAATATTTTGCTCTGCTTTACCTGAACACCATTATAATAAACATGCAAGAAAAACGTTCCTGTAGCTTTTCCCTACAAATCAACAATCACAAAGTCTATCGAGCCAGTGGCCTTTAACTTTAATAAAGGGTGTGTTAATTTGGGTATTAACTGTTCATTTCCTCAGGTAATGTCCCTTAATAGCCAGCACCAAAACAAAACCAGCCACCACACCTTGAATTTATTTAGCAGCCATCAGCAGAAGGATTTTCCCCACTGTTTGTCTGCAATCCTGCACCTCAGAATGGCAATATTCTTCGGGTTTTGAGGTTTGCACTGAATGGTGGCAGGATATCCCTGGGGACTGAAAACTGTATCTGGAGCTGATGTGGAGGCCCCAGCTCAGGTGTCCTGAAGGATTTACAGGCTGTCCAGCCCAACAGGAGCTGTGCTGCTCCTCAGAGGTTTGGAGAAGCCACACAGCTCCCAGGTCCTCACCAGGATGAGCCTGTGTACATCTTGGAAGGTGAGTCTCCTATGAATTAGAGCTTTGATTCTTATTTTATTTTTAAAAACTAGTTTCTAACAGTGACAAATCCTCATGTTTCTCTTGAGAACCATCTCAGAGTTCTGGAGAAGTCTAGAATGACATCTTAATGCTGTAAAAAATTTATTTAATGATGAGGTTTCCTCTATATCTGTGCCTTTAGGATAATGACCAACAATAACCAGAACTCTCAAACTGCACCTGGTCTTTGTTTGCAGCAATTGGGTGCATTGGGTGGGCTGAGTAATTCCTCCAGAAAGCTCAGGCTTTCTCACCTTTTGCTGGACCTGCCTGCTCCCCCCTTGGCTGCAGTGCTGGTCCTGGAGCAGGAAGGATGTTTGGATGCAGGAGCACTTGAAATGAGAGGTTTCTGTCTCAGGGTAGCTGCAGTTGGAAGACACTGAAGGTGTTCAAAGTGGAGGTCTACATCTTGTCTTAAACAAGAATTCAGCTCTTTAAGATCAACCCAACACAAAATGGTGCATTTGAAGCTTTTACTGTCCCTGATTACCAGGCCTGGATCAGAAACCTGTGATCCCAGGGACTGGGGTGGACTGACACTTCATTATTGGTGTGGACAAGCTGTGTTACCAAACCAGGAGCTCTGCTGCCTTCTGCTCACAGTGGGGAGGGCATTTGTGGTGTTCTTAGGAGTTAACACACTGCACATGGGCACAGTCTCCCTAGATCCTCTTCAGTTCAGACTGGTGAGTTACCGTGGTGCTGTTGGCAGTGTGGCATTTTCAAGCTGAGATATACATTTTTTGATAGAGTCACCTGATGATTGCATGCTGCATTGTAATAAATATAAGTTAAGAGAGACACTAAAGTGTCATTTCTGATTCCAAGCTGAGCAAGCTAGGTTACTCTGCCAATTTCCCATCTCTGTGTCAGGGTTGCCATTTCCTTTTCCTGCCATTGAACTGTTTCATTAACCATAATCCCTCAGTCGTTAGTAAATATTAGTAAGTTATATGTGACATTTTGTACCAAGCAAGGCTGCAGGTCCTGCCTGTTGGAAGTTTTTAATTAAATAAAGCTGCCTGCTGTGTGCAGATGGATGGGTGGAGAAGGCAGAACTCAAAGGGGAGATGAAAGCCATTGCTTCTGCCACACCAGGGTGTGGGCAGGACTTCTGCTCCTCTTGGACCTTTCCTTCAGAGAAGCCCTTGAGTTTTTCAGATGGCCTCTCATCTGAAATTACAGCACATGGTTTGTGTTCCTGCTCCAGGTCGCTTCAATACTGGATGCAGGACCTGAATAAGCCCCATATGAAAGCTCGTAGAGCAAACATTGTCAGCGGTAGGAGTTAACCTGTGCTTAATGCTGAGCTCCAAATGCATTGGTAGAACACATCGTCAGTTCAAGATCAGACTTGAAACTGGAAGAGAAAAGCTCTTCTTTTGAGATCTCAGAGTTCCTGAACTTGGAGCTGGGAGTGAGAGAGATTAGGTCTGACCTCTAACAGCCTTCAGCAGCCTTCCTGTCCAGCTGATCCATCATTTATAAAACTGCAGAGGTCTGGAACAATGCATGTGCCCAGCCAGCACAGCAGTGGGGAGGCTCAGTGTTAAATGTCAGGGTGGAGAAGGTGGAGCAGCAGCTGCCCTTCCCTGCAGCTCCCCCTTCCTCTGCCGGGCCGGGCTGGAGCTCTCTGCCTGCAGCACAGCATGGGAAGCAAAATGCCAGAGGCTCAGTGGCTGTGCTGCACGCTGGGCTCTGCTGCCCTTGGGCACTTCGTGGCCTGACCACGCTGAGCCTACAGAACCTGTAATTAATGCCTGCTGCTTTCCCAGGGATGCACTTTGCCTGCATTTAACTGTGCTTTTTAGTTGCATTCTCTCTCTTCTCTCCTATTTCTTTCTATACCACTCAGCATCTGCATTATGGATAAAGCTTTCAGGGCAGCCAGTGGCTGCTGGTGGTCCTGCTCTCTCCACCTTTAATGAAATGCACTAAGTGTGCTGGATGCCCCAGAGCTGCAGCTGAAGAGGCAAGTAAACCCTGCTGTCTCCCCTTGTCCATCACTAGTTTGGCTTTTGGTTTCTTCTTCAGGCCCTGGTGGGTGGCTGCTTGCTGGGGTCAGTGCAGCACAGGGTGGTGGGAGAGGCTGCGGAGCCTTGGTTGCAGTTGTGTTTATTTGCACAGGACAGGCAGTGTCTCATCTCCCTTGGCAGGCAGTAGGGGATGAATTTGGCACACAGAGCTCAACGTGAGGTCTGTGCCTCTGCCCCCACCCTTGGCTGGGGTGTGACATAGGCTGGCACCAGCACATGCCTTGAGAGCTCCTCAGTTTCCTCACCTGGCTCAGATAAGTAGTTACAATCTTCCCACTTTTTCCTCAAAGAGAGACTTCAGCCTCACGAGAACTAGGGAATAGCCCCAAGTAGCACAGCTCAGTACAAATAGTTGGCTTCTTCCTAATGTCTGAATGGTAGATTTTTTTCTATTTAGTAGGAAAAATGAGTATTTAAATGCCACAGAGCTGGTTTTGACATTAGCAAGAACTGTTTTTGACAAAAGCACAGAAATAACCCCAAACCTCAAATCCAAGTAATGACTCTTCATGGCAAATAGAAAGGAAAATTCAAAGAACTTTATTTCTAAATATATTCAATCAATAGTTTTAATTAGCAAGCATATGTAGTGATCCTTACCTGGGTGTAATCAATAGAGTCTGAACCAGCCATTTTGTGGAGGGATGTCTAAAGGAGAAAGAAGAATGTGGATAATCTGAGCATTGTACAAGTACAGGAGAGCAGAGTGGCTCTGACCATTAGGGGCATAGGAGATTGGCACCAGCTCATGGCAAGGAGGACAAGATGGGCCCTGGCTTGGCTTTGTGAGATGTGATTGGGAATTGAGTGATGGTTGGGCTGTACACCAGCCTGCTCTGAGCATCCCTGTGAAAGAACACAGAGCCATTGAAGTGCTCCACACAGCTCCCACAAGCCATCATAAACCCCTGAAGTTCCTCTGTTTGCCCCCATGAGTTTTGTGTTGCTGGAGAAGGAAACCCTGAAAGGCAAGAGTTTGGTGAAAGCAGGGCTCAGCCCCTGGGTGTCCTGACCTACTGCTAGGCTTCTCTGTGCCTCATTTGTTTAAAAGGCTTTTAAGAGCTTCCAGCTATTTTCCATGTACTCCAGCAGAAGGAACTGGGCTCCCACTCGCTTTTCTTGGAGCAGCAGCTGAGAGGAAAATTCACATTCCCCACCTTTCACCTCAAACACAGAAAATTAACCCCAATTTACCTGAATAAGGATGTGTGATTAGAAGAATCAGCTAAATAATTCCTCCAGGCATGCTTTTGTGAGGGTCTGGGATCTGGTGAACTGCAATGTGAAAGCTCTGTTGAAAGAAATAATTGACTGCTTTTTTGTTTCACTTAAAGCAGTGGTTGGTCAGGCCCAGGACTCAGTGTGGGAAGTGTGCAATGCTGGCAAGGGGTGCTGGGCGTGCTGGCTCCTGTGACAGAGGTGCTCAAATCTGGGGACATGGCCCTGGTGGGTCATGAAGTCCTGCAGAGCTGCCTCTGAGAGGGTCTGGCTGCTGCATGTGGGAAAGACCAGTTGGAGCCTGTGGCTACTCCAGAACTCCAGGGAACCTTCAAGTTTCTGGGTCTGAGCTCTGCTGCTTTGATGCCTTTCTGGGTTTGAACTCAAACTGGGAGCACCTCCTCAGGTGTGGAGTGGGAAATGAAATTATTGAGTGCCATTTTGTCCAGAAGACTTATTGCCTCTGCTACAAGTCTAAATCTTGATCTATGAAGCTGGGCACAGGAGTATCTCAAATAAATATCCTCACAATACAGAATTACAGGGTCAGGAATATTTTCCAGCTGAGCACTGTGGTTAGTGCTGTACCCACAGATGCTGCAATATCCCACCTGGAATCACTGACTAGTCACTGAATAGGGACTTTTTGGAAGAGGGATAGGGGTTCAGGGGCAAGTTTTATTTACTAGCAACAAATTAGTTCTCTTCTGCCCTCACAAAGAGCTGCTAAAATATGCCTTGAGAGGCTGTGGAGGGGACAGAACACAGATACAATCTTTACAGACACAAAATCCCTAAAAGGGTGGTTCGTGTTGGAGCCCGGGGGGGCTGACAGGAGCCCGCCCCAAAACTCCCCCTCTGCACTTCGGGCAGCATCTCCGGCGGGTCCCCCCGCGGACCCGCCCGCTGCCCCCGAGCGGCCGTGGGAGGAGGAGAAGGAGGAGGAGGAGGAGGAGGAGGAGAAGGAGGGGGAGTCCCGGCGGCGGGATGAGGCCGGGCTGAGCGATGTGCGAGCAGGCAGCGCGCTACTGCCGGGCCGGGGTGCAGAAGCTGCTGCGGAAGCCGGCGCCGGCGCTGCGCGGGCTGGACGGGCTGCTGCGCTGGGCGGCCGGCAGGATGGGCGACAAGGGCCTCGCCGAGAGGGAGCTGCTCGCCCCGGGCGCCGCCGCCCAGAGGAAGGGCACCTCCGTCATCCTCGATGTGAGTGCTCCCGGCATCCCGCATCCCGGCTCCTGCTCCCCTCGCCGCGTCCCGCGCCGCCTCGGCAGCGGGGATGTTCCTCTCGCCCGGCGCGCCCCGGACCGACCGGGCTCGGGCTAGAGCTCGGGTCTTGCAATCAACCCCCAGCTGGGTGGGCGTGTGTGTCCCGCATCCTCTTGCCCGTGTCCCGCACCCGCTCCAGCCCCTCGGGATCGCCGTTGTTCCCTGGGTCCGGCATCTCCTGGAGCCGCTGGGAAGGAGGCTGCAGCCCGGCTTCTCAGCTTCCCTGGATCCCGCACGCCCAGGCTGCACCGGCGCCGGGAGCACCCCGGACCCTGCACCCCGCCTGCGGCTTGGCATCAGGGGTATCCCTCGCGTCCGGCGTCCCCGGCCGGCTGGGGATGGGATGCAGCCCAGGTCCTGCGTCTCTCGGGCTGGCTGGGTGTGGGAGTGCTCAGATTTAACAACCTCCTTGCAGATCCTGTGCCCCTGGACTGCCTGGGGCACGGGGCTACAGGCCGGGCCAGCCCCCACGTGTCCCGGTGCTGCAGCTCCGGAGATGTCGGGGCGGGCCGGGTCCCCTCGCCCCGCACTCTCTGGGACAGCGGGGGAAAGCTGCACCTTAGCTCTGCATCTCCTGCGCTGGGCTGGGCAAGGGATGCAGTCTGGATACTGCTCCTCTCCTGAGCCCTGCACCTTTTCTTTTTACCGGATGGGCAGGGAGATGTAGCTTGCACCCTTCTCCTTGCCAGGATTCTGAACTCTCTGGGCTGGCCGGGCACTGCGGTGCCGTTTCCCGCGGCCTCTGCACGGGCTGAGCGCGGGTGTGCAGCCCAGGTTCTGCAGCCTTTTCCCCAGGTCCTGCATCCCCTCTGCCAGCTGGGATGAGGATGCACTGTAGGTCCTTAATCCTAGTTTAGGGGGTTGGGAGGGGTGTGCTCAGTGCCTCGATTGCTGTATTTATAGACTTTCTGATTAGGGAGCTAACGAGGCTGATTGCACTTAAATGAATTGGGAGAATGGGGTGGAATCAGCCAGAGTGAAAATGGTGTAATTACAGTCTTTATCAGCATCCAGTAATTAAACACATAGATCCTCTGTTTTGCTACCTCCTAGCTCCAAAAAAAAAAAAGAAAAAAAAAAGTAATGAATGCAAAAATAAACTACTGATCAGAGGCACTGGGTGTAGTAAAGGATAACTCATGCTCTCCTTGGAGATAGGATAGGCAGTAGTAGCTCTTCAAGGCAAGTCCTTACATTTTGCAAGTAATTTGCTGAACCTGTAGGCATTGGCGTGGGCTGGAGAGTCCGAAACTCATTCCATCTCTGAGCACCCTGAGCTGAAAGGCATTTTGGTTCCCCGAGGATCTGTTGTCTCTAGTGGCTTCCCAAAAGCAGCTCAGAGAGCAGAGCACTTGATGGGTGATCCTGCCCAGTGGATGGCAGGTGGGCAGCTACAGGCTGGGGGAATGAGTTTCCAGGGGAAATAGAAAGCAGAAGTGCAACCCACACCCTTATGTCTTTAAAGTTAACTTTTTTAGGGGGAAGTTCCTGGGTTTGTTTTTTTTTTCTATTTTGGTTGGATTGATTTGGTTGGTTTTGGTTTTGGCTTGCTTTGTTTTTTAATCTGCCCTGAAATTGCCAAAATTCTACATTAATTTGGGATCTGAGTTTCAGAGCACCAATGCAATTAGGAAGCCACATTAAATTTATGTAAGAAGTTTCTTGAGTTAGGAGTGTTTTGCCACCAAAATGGTATCTTATCCATTCAATTTTGTTATCTTTAAATTATTCTTTTCTTCCACTTCAAGGTTTGAGCTTAGGGAAAGAGCCATGAACTTTCAGAATTGGAAACACAGTAGAGCACTGTATCATTTCAGTGGGAAGTACAATAGAGCTGGCTGTGCAGCTCCTGATCATTTTTCCCTTTCACAATGGTACTGGGAGCCCTCTCTCACCTGCTGAAAGTAGAAATGGATTCTGGAAATGTAAGATTTGAGGGCTTAAGGGTTTTTTCCCCTCCTTCCTTAGAACTTGATTTTCTGCTTTTTCTCCAGGCACAATAGCAAAGCCGATTGAAGCTGTGGCTTCGCTGTAATGGGCTCTTCAAGTGCACTGCGAGACCCCCCCTTTCATACAAAGGGTTTAAACACAGGAACAGTATCTAGCTTAATTTTCACACATTAGCATGAAAGTAACAAGCATCCCACTGAATGCTCAGGGAGCATAACCTGTTTTCCATTTAACTCCTTCACACTTTTGCTGGTGGATGTGCTGGGGAAGCAGTGAGTCCCAGCCGTGCAGCAGTGCGGCTTCTCCATGGGGGAGGATGAAGTAAAGACTTGTAAGATTTTATGTTTAGCTAACACGTTTTCATGAGCTGATGTGCTGTGTAGGCAGCTTCTTGGGGGCTAGGGGAGGAGGGGAGAGCTTGGGCTTGGTTATGAATTAGGTAAAATGGCTCTGACACTAATAGTACCTTAGTCACTTCTTCTTCCTCTTCTGGCTTTCTTTTAATTCATCCATCCCCAGTGTTCTTGTTCTGACTCCTCCATGAGGGTGTCTGGTGCGTCAGAACAAACTTCCCTATGCCCTTTCCTCCAAAGAAACACAACTGTGCTGTTGTGGGACTACACTGAGGGCTGAAGAGGAACAAAACACAAAGGGGTAAGATGTCTTCTGCCATGGCTACTGCCACTTGGAGAATGACTCTTAACTCTGGGCTGGCTTCAGTGGTTTTCTTTTCTTTTGCCTCTGGCAATTTAGATAAAGGATTGACAAAGTTGAATAATGTTTACTAGATCAAATGAATGAATGAAAGATCAGCTCTTACAACATTGGTCAAATAATCACAAGGGGTTGAGATTGAGCAAGAGGTCAGTGCCCAAGAGGTCAAGCCCAAGGCTGAGGGCTGGCAGCATGTGCAATCTGCAGCAGGTATTCCCACCCACACCACAAGCTGTGAGTGGACACAGGATATCTAATGCTTTCTGCACCCACAATGACAAACTGTCACAATGCTGCTCCAATCCACAAGAGGAGATGGTGGCATTTCCAGTCAAGAACAAATCCTCAATGCCACAATGCTTATGAAAAGGAGGATATATTATGTGGGTGTGTATTCCCTGTGGGTAAGTCGATTGCATTTGCTGAGAGTGAATGAGTGCACGTGCAGCACAGAGCTGGTGGATGGCTCTGGAGGCATAGGAGATGGCTAGGCAGGTGCTGTTCTGTCTGGGAGTACTTCAGAGCTGGCTGATCTACTGTCCTTGCTTATCTCTTCCTGCCTTCCTATCACTGCCAAAAGCCTGTGTTGAGGGCAGAGGTGTGAAGCCCAGAGCATGTGAGGCCTGGTCAGTCACAGCAGCTGCAGGTGAAAATGTTCCTTCCAGTTTACAGCTCATCTCCTGCTTGGCATCGAAAATACAGCTCAGTCTTGGTTATGAATGAGCATCCCCATAGCAGGATTGAGAGCCCCAGGCAGCACTGGCCTCCCTGCCTCCTTTCTTGCCAATGGGGACTAAATGCATTGATTTTTTGCTTTATTTTGAGCACTCCTGAAAAACACAGTTCTGTTCATTTCAGGTCAGATGAAGCCTTCTTTGACCCTTATCTGATTTTTTTATTCTTTAACAGAAAGATAATTTCAAATCCATCTCTCATTCTTATGGCTCCTCTTGCAACCTCGCTTATGTGGCCAAATCTGGTTTGTGCTTCCTCAGCCCCATGGGACTGAGTGAGGTGTCTGGGTAGAAGACACAGGGAATTCAGTTTGTGCCAATGGTGCATTTCCAAGTGTAGATCAGAACTGCCAGTTTTCCAACCATTCTGTCAATGACATGATTTCCAGTGAAGCCCTTAATAGCATGGCTCTTGCAGCCACAAGAATCCCAGGAATCCCCTCTCACTCCTCTTCCATTTTGACCTTTTTCCTTCTGTTTTCATTTTGCTTGTTGGGGTTTTTTTCAAGTTTGTTTCATTCCCCTTCCTTTGTCCTTGTTTACCTTCTCACTGTGAGGGAACTGGAAGGGCTATTTTCTTCCTCCTTATTCCTTCCTTTGTGAAATCCATGGCTTGATACTGCTCCCTTGAGCTGTACCTGCAGGCACAGCTGGAGAGGAAGGCCAGGTTCTCTTTGTTCAGGAACTGCTCACTGCAAGGTACATAATCACACAGGAGAGTCCATCACTTCTCCTCTGATCTTCAGGGCTTTGGAAGTGGGTGCTTGAAATGAAGCTGGACAGAAAAGTAATTTCTAGTGCTGGACGTCAGCAGGTCAGAAGATCAGATACAACTCTTACCTTTCTCATGCAACTTTAATTTAGGCAGCTAGGTAAAGCCTAAAGGGAAGGTAAGAGTGAAAGCAGAGGCTGGGACATGGTGTCAGCTGCTCTGCTCTTGGGGATGAAGGGAAAAAGAAAAAGGATCTGCTTTGAAGTGGGAAAATGCCCAGAGACCTGGAGCTCTGCAGCAGCCTTGTTTTGTGGGGCACCACTGCAGATGGGACAGTACTTCTACACCAATGGCATATTCCTTACTCAAATGCCAGAATAAAACATTTCTCCTTGCATGGGGAATGCTCATTAGCCTAAGGATGTCTAAAGGTCATTATTTTTTCGCATTTTCACCAGAAAGAGCAACAAAGAGACGCTGTAGGAGAGGAAATTCCTACTGGTGCCTCAAGTTTGAGAACTAAAGGCCATACCCGATCTAAAACCTTGTCTCAACTCCAAAGGAAGTGTCAGGACTTGTAGGGAGAGGAACAGAAAGTCAGAACAGGAATGCAGGAACACAGTATGACGTTCAATATTTTTTTGGTCTATGTGGGTCTCTCTATAGGCTTTCCTCATGCATGAGACATGATTATGTTCTCAATTCTGCACCCAGATTATGATGGAAAACAGAATTTCAGCTCAGCTGCATTCTATTTTAAATCAACAGAATATTAACCTGGTTTATATAATCCCTTCGATTATAAACTCCAGAAACCTGTAATAATTCTTGGGCTTCTCAGGGGAGTGCTATTGTGAATTTAATAAAATTCATGAGAAAACTTTAATTAAGCAGCCTAAGTGTGGCATGTTCTCATCCAGAAGCTTCGAGAAGGCAAATGTTTAAATTTGAAGCCATCATTTTTTTCCAAGTTTATTATTACCACCAGGGTTTTGAATTGCTTACTTCTGGCAGCCAAATATCTGTAGTAGCCATTTGAGAGTATAGCAAAAAAATTAGAGAAAGTCTATTGGAAATCTTGACAAAAGTTCTTTGCTCTAGAGAAAATAATGTTTATATTTATCTAAACCACTGATAAGTAGGTTAAGTATGCCACAGACAGCAAACTGCATGCACTGCCTGTATAAATCCTACAGAATGGGTTAATGCTCATATTGTGGGCATCCTGTGGGCTCACCGTGAGACTTAGCCCATGCTTCAGGAATTTTGCTTAATAGCTTCAAAGCCCAGCTGATGGGGGAGAGTGTTGTTGTGGCACTTGAAGTAGGTAATTTCTCATTTACCATCTGAGACCTGTGCATTGCCCTGATGGCTGGAGAACAGGGGGTGATGGAGTGGAAAGAGCATCCCTGGCCAGGCTGCGCTCCGGCTCCATAGAGCCCTCACCCCTGGGATGGTCCTGACCAGGTGCAGGCACAGGAAGCCAATTGCTGCTGAGGGCCTGGCAGGACAGGGCACTTCTCCATCCATATTTCATTACCTCCTCTCTCACTGACCTCCAGGGCTGCTGCCTTGACTAAGTGCAAGCGACTTTGCTGCTGAGCAAGGATGTCAGCGCTGGAGCTGCAGGGTGGATGGGCTTTGCAGCCTCTGCCTTGGAGATGACACAGCATCCTCACTTGTGCTCCCTTCTTCTGGAGCTGGTGGGAGCTGTCAATGCCCCCAGCTCCCTGGGAGCCTGGCACCATTATGGGTTTGCTCTATGGTCCCTAGGAAAGCTGTGAGGGGCTGTGGTTTCCCTTCCATCCCCAAACCTTACACCTTTCCCATATGGAAAGCCCACCACCTCCTTCCCACAGTGGAACAACTAATCCAGGTGCTGAGCAGAGGGCATCTTTGGGCTGTGTTGGGGAGGGCACTCTGCTGAGCTAGAACATAAATCCTGGGTCTTCACAGCAGCAGCATTTTTGGCAGCACTTCCAAGCTATCACAGACTATATTACATCTT
Organism: Anthoscopus minutus; assembly: GCA_013399455.1. Classification (NCBI taxonomy): domain Eukaryota; kingdom Metazoa; phylum Chordata; class Aves; order Passeriformes; family Paridae; genus Anthoscopus; species Anthoscopus minutus. The sequence goes on from VWYI01003968.1 coordinate 38,888, forward strand.
TATCAGCCTCCTGATGCTCGTTCCAATGTTCATACCTTGATGCAGTGCCTGCCTGTGCTGACAGATGACTTTGTCTTAAATTGTTTTTTCCCTCCAGGTGTCCCAGTTTAATTTTTTTTATGTGTGCAAATTTTAGGTGGTTCAATTAAGTTGAAAGAATAAATCCTGCTCATTAGCCATAAAAAAACCCAAGCAGCTTGGCCCTGTAGGATAAACTTTGATAAGTGACACAGCCAATGTGATCTTTCATCAACACCTTCATTTACATACTTTAGGAAGTATCTGGGAGAGTTAAAGCCCTAAAATATTCACTTAGTGAAGCTGGATATAAATACTTCAATTTCTAAACATTTCTTCCATTTCTTAATTTTTTTTCCCTGTTGCTCCAAGTATTCCTTGCAAAGTAAACAGCTCCACGGAGTGGAGCACTGCAGATTGAGACTTTCTCCCACTTTAATCTACATTTTACCTATTGATTTTGCCTTCTCATTCTCCCTCTGCCAGCTGTGCTCAGTGGGATGGTGATCTCCTGTGGGACCTTACGACAGGCATTGCTCCTTCGGTGTTAGGCTGGCTGTGATACCTTGGTTTCAAAGCAGTGGGGAGAGCAATTGTATTGATGTATTGAGATGTATTATTGAAACAAAAAACCCAGAAATAATCAGCATCCAGGAAGAGAAGTGCCTCATCTGGAGGTGCTCGTGAGGAGTGAGGATTTGGGGTGTCCAAGCCATGAGAAGGGGAATATTTCATACAGTGGGCAGGGCATACTGAGCACAGGTGAGGGATGTGTGCTAAAGCCATGCAGCTGGCTGGGGTCCTGCTGGGATTTATTCCTTCTTCCCATAGACAAGCCATTACTGGCTAGCCTTTCAAAACCCATAGTTAACTTCAATGAAATCTGTGAGTGTGGATGGGGGTAGGATTTGCTCTGCCAAAGCTACTGATTGCTCTAAAAAAATGGAGGTCAGCACAAGAGGAGTTTTGATGTTGTCACAACCTGTAATCTTTGTAGGCAGTTTCTGTGACTCCCAACACTTTGGTTTGGCTCAAGCAGAGGGGTTTTGCCTCTGCTGAAGTACACCACAAAGTCTTGCTTTCACTCTGCCCCTGGCTGCATGGCCTCACAAGGACTTTGGACAAAAGAATGATTAATGTTCCTTAATTAAGCCATATTCAGTGAAATAACATATTCTGCAATTCAATTTGTCTCTTGGGGTTCTTGTTTTGTGCAGCAGTTTCTCTTCCGATACTTTTTTTTTTTTTAGTGGTTTTGTGACCCAGAAAATATGAGATTCTATTTTATGGCTGACTCTGATCTGTCTTGCTGGTGCTTTTATTCCCTCCTCAGGGAAATTTCTTTGTACAACTAAAATCTCTGCTCTTGCTTAAATTAATAAGGTCTGGCCTGATGAGATGATGAGAATATTTTACCTTTTTGCCCACATTAATTTTTTGGTAATTTATGGCCAACCTGTGCTGGTGGCCATTTTTGGTAGGAACCTGTGAGTTTCCAGCCTTTGCATGAGCCTTTTGCTATTAATTGCATTTTATTGGCAAGGACAGCAGAGCAAAACAGCACAGCCCTGGAGAAGTAGATGAAGGATGTAACTTAGGGATGCAGAAGTCATGCAAAACACACACAGGATGCCAGCTCTGCTCTGCAGGGGCGACAAAATAGAAGTTATGGAAAACAGAGATATTGGGATTGAGGGTTGAGGAGCAGCCACCTAAAAAGGACACCAGATGTTGAAGATGGACCCCAAAGGTCCATAAGAGGATTTCTGATAAGGGGTGTGACTGTGCATGCAGATCAAGTAAGTGGAGATAGCTAATGAATGCAATCAGTGTGTTTGGTGAAAAGCTCAGAGCAAGGCCTCTCCAAGTGAGCAGCTGATTTTGTTATCGGTGTTAGGGGACTATTCCCCAGATGAGACTGGTGAGAAAAATAGCAGTAGTTTCTGCTCTCTTTCTCCCTGGCAAGTTCTAGAGTGCTACACATTATTGCAATTTTTTCCCTTCTGAAATGGCCATTTGATTCCTCTCTGTGGGCTGTTTCTCCACACTGTAGTTTTAAGTCTAAATATAATCTCCCTCCCACGCAGGAGACTTGCTTTAAAATAAAAATGTTTTAAATATATATTTGTTTTTTCAGAAGTGCAGGGCTGTGAAAATTGGTTTAAGAGATTTTATTGACTCCAGAGAAATTGTCTGGACTGGCTGCACGGCTGTTGTAAATTTTTTTAGTGTGTATTTTTCTGGTACTGGGTTCATGGTTTCGCCTTTCTTAAGTGAGGGAGCTGCTGGAAGTGCTGAAAGCATTTCTACCAGTTATTCGAGTATGTTGCTTTGGGGGAGACAAGCTGAGTCTTGGGGAGGGTGACCTGAATTGGATCTTGAGGGGTTGGAGCACTTGAACCTGCCCTGTGTGTGGGGCTGAACGTGGTCCTGGTGCTAAGGGCTTCACCCCCCTATGCTGAACAACACAGTAAACACTTTTCTCTCTCTCTCTCTCTCTTTCAATTCTAGATTTTCAGAAGAGCTGACAAAAATGGTAAGTCTGTGCATTCATACTCCACATTTCTTGATTGGACTGTTGTCAGTATTACCATTTTTCCTGCCAGTAACATCCAAGTGTTGAAATGTCGCTCAGTTTCTTGGGTCTGACACTGATACACTCAAAACATCAGAAAAGGTTTTACTATTTTTTTGGGAAAAGATATTCTTAGAGTAGAAGTGATACTGGTATGAAAGCTGGCATGGCAGAATCCACCAAATTAAGAGCAATTTCACAAAAACAATATAAGAATAAATTGCAGGTAAGTGATAAATGAGGATCCAGCCCTTGGTAATCTTGAAGTAGCCTTGCAAAACTAACTTGTGAATATGAGTGGTTTGGTTCCTGAGGGACTGGACCCACACATCAAAGAGCAGCACACATTGATGTGTGTTTTCAGTCTGTGCCTGTGGAAAGCTGAACACCTGCTCTGAGCCCAGCCAAGTCCTTACATTTGGAATAACACATATGAGTCTTCATTAAATGACTTGGAAAGAGAGAGTTGGTGAGATAATAAGCTTAAGGAAAGAAGGGTCAGTGGGCCCAGTCCTGGGATCCTTCCACACCCTGAAAAGCAGTTTTATTTTAGCTCCTAGGTAAAATCCCAAGAGCTAGCATCTATTCTTTCCCTGTTGTACAAGAAGAAAATTAAATATGCATCAAAACACTGTGTTTTTGCAGAGGGACATGTGGGAGGGCTGTGCAGAGGAGCACAGGGGAGGGTTTGGTTGTTCTCTTCCAGCTTTCAAATGGAGATACCTGATTTCTGCTGGTGCTCATAGATGCTTATCCTCACTGCCCCTGGTAAGGAGGGTGCTGCCAGCTGGCTCACAAGTGAGCAGTAAATGCCGTGTAACTGTGGGCTCTTGCTTATGGCAACTGACAGAGTAATGAGACACTTCTGGTTGAGAAGTTTGTTGCTGAGAAAAGCTGAGCAGTTGTGTGATATAAGGAGAGCAGAAAGGAAAAAATGAGTTTATGCTCTTGGCATCAGACTGACTGACTCCAGAGATGGTGCTGGGCAGGCATTTGAGCTGCCAGGGTGAGAGCAGAGGCTGCACTTGCAGGGGGAGAGGAGGAGACCAACACCACTGAGCACTGGCAGAGCAGGTAATTTGTCCTGCCTCTCCTAACCCTCCGTGGGCACTGCAGGGAGGATAGCTGGAACTCTTAAGGAAAGCCAGATCCTCACTTTGATGAAGGAGCTGTCTCCATCTCTCCTTCCTCTCTTGCTGCTTGCAGTGCAAGGGACCTACAGCTGCAGTGTTTGGGCAGCACAAGGGGGGCTAATGCTGCCCTTCCCTTTTTATGGAACCTGGAGCACAGGCTGGCACAAAGCAGTCTGGAGTTAAGTGGCACCAGCCCCAGGCTGGCTCCTGCAAGGTGATACTCCTGTGTGTCAGTGTGGGAATCCCTGCTCTCCTGTCCTGGGGAGCAGGGCTGTCTGTGCTCCTGGGGCTGTCATCTGCCCAGTGCTTCTCCTTACATTTGTTTTGATGCTGCTTTTTTCTTCACACAACCCTTGCTAGCCATGGTGACCAGTTTCACCAGCCATCCATATTTGATGAACTCTGGAAGACTCTGGTTTGCCACTCATTATAATTAGCTCAGTGTGTTCCTCTGCAGGCATTTGGGATCACAGCTCCCCACAGCCCCTCTCCAGCCTCCTGCAGCTCACAGCAGCTGCTGCAGGAGATGTGCAAGAATATTTCCATTGTTACAGCCTCTCTGAAAACTAGAGCTCAGAGGTTTCCAGAGCCAGAGGCAATATCTTTGTATTTCATATCCCTGGGGATTTCTTTTTTACAATTTTCTCTTTGACATTCGGGACTTTAATTTATTGATTTTTTGAAATTCAGCCTATTCATGGCTTTACCTGTTACAGCTCCAAGGAGCAGTGGAAGTGTCAGCCTGCTGCTTTTATGTCTCACAGCAGGTGCTGTGCACAGCCCTCTGAGGAAAAATGAAAATCTGACACTTTTCATTTTTGTCAGAATCCCAGGATGGAGCCCTGTGCCCTGGACAGACTGTTAAAAACACAAGTCTACAGATTACCAAAATATTTTTACTTTGTTAACATGCTTCTGTGGTCTCCTCCATACCTGCAGAGGTTCCTGTCTGGCAGGGACTTTGCTCTTCTAATTAACCAGGTGAGATGGATCATTATCCAGTGCTGTGTGGTGGTGGCATACTGAGGAGAGAGCTCCCAGGGCAGGGAGTGCTGACAGCTTTACCCAGAACTGGCAACCCTTTCTTTCCTCAGCTTTGCTAAAGCCACTCTTACAGACCTGTGTAGGAACCCTGCAGAAACAAGGCAGGGGAAAATCTGAACAAAACTTTGGCTCTTGACATCTGATTTAGCTACAAGATCTCGTTTAACTTTTTCTATGCAGAGATCAGATGGTTAGAGGGTTACCTAAGAATCAGAGGAAGGGACTGTAAGATCAGGGAGTAGTCTCATTTCATGTGCACTCAAGAGGTCATGAATTTGGACATCTTTTCAGCATCTTGAATTTTTTTTTCCCCAGCCTGATAAAAATGGCACAGATTGTGTTAAAGCAGAGTGGCTGGTTCAGGCATGGTAACTATGGAGCCTGAGTGTGAATTTCAGAACATCTCCCTCCTCCCCCTTTCTTCCAAACTTTCTCACATTAATTGTTAATTCATGTAAAATTGGATGTTCTTGCTGCAAGATGCTAAACCACGTTATTGCCCCTGCCATGTTCAGGTACTTGTATTCAGGTGATTTGGTTCAGTGCCTGCATGTACTAAAAGGCTGATAATGAAGCAGCTCCTGCTTGTTAAAAGGCATCTTGGTCTCCTGCTCTAGAGAAGTGAGATTTTGTCTACAATGTAAGCTAAGTTCCCAACCTTTTCCCCAGGGATACTATCAAGCAGTTTTATAACTATCTATGTGATAAACTCAGAAAATGGTCTGCATAAGACACCTGGAAATGATGAGCATATTGGAAATAACTGGATGAACTGACAAATGGTCTGAAAAAGGGAGAAGGGCTGGAGTGTAACCTGAGAGTGAATAACTTGGTTAGCTCTAGTCATGCTTTGCAGGGGCATGGCTGTTAGTCATTCAAAATAATCTTTTTCTTTTGTGTAGGAGTGTTTTTCCTTTCTCTGCTAATAAATCCACCTACTGTCTTGTAATCCTCCCAGTCCCAGTAAACAATACTTAATCATTTAATTGGCATGGGCTGGGGAAACGGAGGCATTTTGTTTTAGGCTGGTGCAGTAGAGCTGTCAGTCATATGAGTTATCTACTGTGTACTTAATCCTCTCATTAGAAAGCTGCTAATCAATTAAATAGCCCGGGATTCTCTTTGAAAGATTAAAAGAGTTTTATTTTGACAGAATAGCCTAACTGCTAACAATTCATTATAGATACGTATCGTCCTAAAAAACGGATGTTTTATCTGGAAATCTCTGAGTCACTGCAACTGCCCAATCTCCATGCCTTGAGTGTAACTAAATACCAAGTGCATCCAGCTTTATTCTGTGGTTTAGTTTGCTGAGTTTTGCTGTAATTATTAGATCCTGCTCGTGGAAATGGCCATCAGTCTGACTCATCCATGGGTCAGGCTTTAGGTGGTTTCCCCTGGACCTTTGCCCTGGAAAGGGAGAGATGCAAAAATAAATATGCCAAAAACTTAGCACATGATTATGAAACACCTACAGAAAATGGCAGGAGGAGCTGGCAGTGGTGCAGTATTTCACCTGATAGTGACCAGTCATGAGTTTGTATTGTAGTTCAGCCAACTTGGCATCTTCCTATTGCTGCTGTCCTTGGGATTTCTGTACCAAGAATGAGCCCAAACTGTTCTGGTTCTCCCTTCAGATTATATCTAGAGAAGGTGTGGATGGGAATGAAGCCATTCAGCACATGTTGTCCTGAATAGCTTCTGTTATCAAAAATGAAATACAATGAAGTGTGAAGAAATCCAGAGTACAAATGCTGAAATGTTTCAGTTTTCAGTTGATCTGAACGATCAGCTAAAGGCCTGTAGAGGACGTAGCAGAGCTAATCAAGGGGGAAAAAAAAGGAAGCATCAATGAAGCAGAAATTTGTATTTGGAAAGGACTTTTTGGTTAAGAGCCATGAGGGCAATGGCATTGTGCCTATTCCTATCCCAGCAGGGCTTGTCCTTAAAATAACTGCACACAGATATCTGTTAGTCACTTTAGAGCTCATTAAATGAGATTTATGCTATTATTCTGTGTAAGGAAAGGTCTGCACATCCCATGTTACAAATCTCAGAGCAAATTACACTACAAACCATGGGGGCACACAGAGAGCTCCTGACAAGAAGGGAGAGCTTTGCACATCAGCATCACAACAAACTGGCCAGGGAGCCTGGTCAGCTGCAAGTGGGGTTGTGCCCTTGTGAGGAGAGTGAGCTCTGCTGCTCACACAGAAACTGGCAGTGCTGCTCTGCCTGGTGGCTTTGTGGCCGTGATGTCACTGCTGACCCCCTGGTATGGGGATCCCACAGGCTCCCAAAGCTGTAAAAAGGCAGAAAAACAAACAAAGCAAATGAAAAGCTTCAGGCACATCTCTCAGCCTCAGCCTGAGAGGTTCAAGAACTCAAGTTCTTCATAATGTTCAAGAAGGCATGTCCCAAGTGGCACCTAAGTAGAAATCAGTCCTGTTAAACCCAGCGCACAAAGGAAGAGAGTGAGGTGTCTCCCATGGATTGCATTTCTTGATGAAGGGATGGTGGTGGGAGAGCAGGGGGAGTCCTGGGCCTTCAGTAAAGGGAGGAGGTTGAATGAGTCCTGCTCTAGTGGGTCTCCAAAGGAACAAGTGGGTGAAGCCACCAGCAATTTCCAGCCCTTCACAAATGCTGTGTGCCTGCCCTCAGTGCAGTGTTCATAGGCAGACACAGTTTCTCTGAGGACTTTGTGGATCTGGGAAATTTGCAGGGTGTTTAGTGGTAATGGCTCTCAAAGTCCCACTTTCCAGACCCCACTTGGAGAAATTATTTTGACTTCCTCTAGTGAGCCTAAAGTAGGAAGAAATGTGTGTTTGTGTGTGGATGTGCTTAGAGCTCAAATTCACAAATACAACCAGATACAGGTTACTGTGTAAAATCCTTCCTTTTCTTCCTTTCCCTCTGAGAGTGCCTCTTGCTGGTCTTGAGAAATTGGGGTAAACAAGTGAAAATGCCACTTCAGTTCTGGTAGTGTGGGAGCACAGAGAAACTCACAGAGAAAGGAATGGAGAAAATTATCACTAGTGAGTAGATGATCCAAAGACCCCGTTTTTAACTTGGTAATTGTCCACAAGTTGTTTTTAGGACTTGAAATACTTATCTTCCCCCATTTCCCCATGAATTTGAGGCTCTTTTAGAAAATACACTTGCACAGGACTTGAATGGAAAACTTGGGCTTCAATAACATAGCTTTCAAGGCATCAAGAAAGAAAAATTAAGGCATTGTAACTTTGGGTGCTTTTATTGGTTCTTAAAAAGATGCCAAGTCAGGGCACAGGTAACTTCAGATATATAAAAACAATATCAGAATAAAAAGACCCTGAACACCTAATAATCTTCTTGTTGCCCACATAACCCTTCCTGCCACAGTCACAAGTCTTCCCCTATGGTGAATTGTGCTTTAACTGTGAGCTCTTGGGTGTTGAGCAGTGCCTGCCTTAATGGGCTATCACTCTTCAAAACCACTTATTTCTAGACCCAGGTAATTACCTTCTGCATGGCCACTGCTCCTCATGTGCTGGGAAAACCTTGAGCAATTCGTATCCTGCTGGTGCATCTAAATTAAGTCATTAGTTCTCAGTGAGAATATTTATAATTCTTGCATAACAAAATCAGTATTAGCAGCCACCCACATATAAGTAGAAAAATTCAGTGATGAATCAGGCTTTGTAACTATGGATAAATCTGATAGGTTCTTCTGTGACCAGATGACCAGTCTAAATGTATTTCTCTTTGTCTTTTAAGTCAATAAGAAATTTGCATTTAGATAGTCCAGATTTCATGTGACAATCAAAAAGCACCTTGTAAGACTGTGCTATGACCTTTATTTACAAGGAGAAAGTTTGAATCTGTTTTCAGTTATTTGGACTCCTGTATCATTCCCAAGCTCTCTGTTACCCTTCCAAGTCCTTGCAAAGTTCACAGCACATGGTTTGGAAGGGATGGCATCTGTTTAAATTGGGACATACTGTTCCCAAAATAATAAACAAAGCTATCCACCAGATGATGGATTTTGAGATAATGTAGGAATTGTCCAGTACTTCTAGCCACCCTTTATCACTATGAAAGATTCTGTGATTTGATTTTCATCACTGATTGGCTTGAAAGGGTCCAGCTGCTCATGCCCTTTCAGGACTGCCTCTTTTTTTGTTATTTATTTCCCTGGATTACTTTAATTCTGCAGAGCAGACCTTGAATTGGGCGAACTGGGTTAAGACTTCATTAACAATTGCACCCTCCTGTGCTACAGGCTGAGTTATGCAGCAGCCTGGCTCTAATCAGGACCCACATGTGGTTTGCTTAGTGCCAGGCTTAAGCCAGAGAGGGTTTGAGCTGGGAAAGGTTTGGATTCAGCCCAGGAACTCCCCTAAGAACTCAAGTCAATGATGTGACATCACATAAACTTTTATTTCCACAACAGAAATGCCCATATTCCATCTATTTCTGTACAGCATCAATTTATGGCCCATTGCTGTCCAAAATTGTTATTTCAATTGTCTTGTTCCTAAAGCCTTTTCCTGCTGAGAGAGCAGGCAGCCAAAATAGAAAGTACAGTGAGATCCTTCATGGGCAGTGGGCAGTGGAGGCATTGTTGGTCTCAGTGTGCCCACCATGAGCAGGGAAAGGAATTGGTGGGCTATAACAAGCTGGGAATATTCCTCTGTTTAAACAGAGTGCAACTGGCTTGCTGACATTTCAGCTGATCTCTGACAGCCCAGGTGCCTGACTGATATTGTGCAGAATGCCCTTTCCTCATTATTCAAGGTACTTTGCAGTGCAGGTGGTCATCTCCTGTGTCCTCGCCCTTTTGCTGTAAAGCCTGCAGCTAGAATATCAAACCTGACTTAAAGAAAAACGTGGCAAATCAGCTTTACCTAATATTTGGCCTCCTCCAGGCATGCTTGGTGCCTGTGGTGCTTGCTGCCTTGTGCCTCTAAAATATATTCAACCACACGTTGCTCCACTCCAGGGCTGTGCTGGCAGCTCCTGGCTGCCCTTTGTGCCCAGCACCATCCCTTCTAGTGGCTGCTGAGCCTTTCTTTCTCCTCTTTCTCAAAAATTCAGCTGCTGGGCGAGACCCATGTAAAAGCCATTAATGCTGTGGCTTTCAAGGTTTCCTGACATTTCTGCATCAGCAAGAAATGGATTTGAACCTCAGAGTCAGTCAGACACCCAAACACACAGGCTTTCACACTTTCATATTAGGCTACACCTCAGTCCATTAAAAACTCAGACAATGCTGCTGACCTGAAGGGTCATTTTCCTGTGAGCGCTGTCAGGGCAGAAGAATCAGCCTTGGGCCACTGCTGACCTGTGCTCTCTGCTGGGCCACACTCACAGTGCTCAGATGTGGAGGAGCAGACTAGATCAGAGCTTTTGCATTGGAAACCACCCACCACACATGGATTTCCAGTCTGATCCATCAGCTGAGCCTTCTTGCTGTCTGTGTTTGTCCCTGCTAGAGGTTCAAAGAGGCTTGTGCCTGCCCACAAGCCTCCTCCTGTGGTTCATCAAACCTCTTGTCCTCAGGAGCTGTTGCTCCCTGTGCTCAGTAAGTGCTGTTCTGGCAGGGCAGGGCTCGTGTTTGGGCTCTACTCATGGCCTGGGCAGGGTGGCTGTGTTCAGCCCCTGGGGTGGGTTCTGTGTGCATGACAGAGCCTGTGCATTTTCACAGGCGATGCTCTTTCTGTGCTCTAGCCATCCTGTCTCTCAGCTCCTCCTTTCAATTCCTTGGAGACAAAGAGCAGCTGTGAGTGTCCCCAGAGAGGCAGGGAGGGGATGTGCAGCAGGGGTCACTGCTTTAGCCTGGCAGTGTGGGGCTGAGCGTTTGATCCAAGGGCAGCGTTTCCAAAGGCTCCGCTTGGCCTTGAAGGCAGCCATTAAGGTCTGACACACAGTGCAACCCAAAGAAGATGGAGTTTATTTCCTACTTCTCCTTGTGGATTGGGAATTGTGGGTTTTCTTCTGCAAGCCTCATTAGAGGCTTCAGCTGGACAGGAGTAAACGGGATAGATTATTGTAAAAAATTTAATGACCGCGCTGCAAGTTGTGGAGAGTGGGAATAAGGGATTGTGGTTTACTGAGGAGACTCTGAAAAGCTGCTCAATTAGCTGAGAGGATTTTTAAAGATGTTTCTTTCCAGAGCCAAAGTTGAGAGATTTAATTGGAGGCTGCAGAGCAAATTTGTGTACATGGCACAATGACAGCCAGCTAAGGGCATGATAAAGCACTCATGGAGCTATTGCCTACTTGGAAACCTGACCCAAAAAATGTAAGCTTTATTGATAGTGCCTTAAAAGTGGTGGTTCTTGCCCGGTATTTTCTGGAGCATGAGGACTGGTGACCTGGAGGGACACAGCTGTAGGTATCCTGACAGCAATTTTGGTTGAAACATTATATTCATGTACTTTCCTTGTCAATGGCAATCTGCCCTGACATCTCCTCTGAGTTCATGACACAAGCCCTGAACTGATTCCAGCTCCTTGTCTGGGCCAGGTGCTGGGAATGTCCCTATGGTCTGGCTCAGGTTAGTGTGTAGAAAACATCAAAGGGGAGACAAAGTAGCTGGGCACACTCAAGAGGTGACGGCCACAAGCACTTTGTGGGTCTGCCAAGGTTTGGCTGCACCAGGAGCACCTAATACCTGTGGGCAGGGACAAAAATAGTACAGGTTTGGTGGGGAATGGGGCACTTCTCCTGGCACAGGACAGCCTAGAGCTTGTGGAGGTGAGATGTAGCTGTGAGTGTTGGCCCAGCCTTCCCCCAGTGTTGTGCTCCTGTTTCAGGAGAGGAGGGTAACTGCTGGAAGGTCTGTTCTGCATGGAAATGGCTGCACAAGGGACAGGGAAAGCTCTGGCTATAGCAGCAAGTCAGGGAAGTGATGGACATTGAGGATTTAATGATTTTTGATCTATCTCATTAATTTATCTCATCTTGCTTTACAGAAGGAAACTTTTTAAAGTAGATACAGTGAATCAGTATTTCTCCTGCTAATTGTGTTGTTGTTGGTTTGGTTTTGTTGGATTTTGGTTTGGTGGGTTTTTTTGGATTTTTTTTTTTGTTACAGATACATAATTTTAAAGTGCTTGGAAAGGACTTTTGCATCTTGACTGGATATATTATCCTGGCAGATTAAACATGTGCCATAACTGAGATTAAAAAAGTCCTGGCTTTGTCCTGCTCCCTCAGTGGGAGTGTCAGTGCCACGAGTGTTTCCCACACTGCATTCAAAGGCATGGAGGGGCTGTGAGATGACTTTATGCAGAGTTTCATTTAGTGTTCAGTGAATCTCCCTTGGGAGGTCTGGTGCATGATGCTGCCTTTGGTGGAGAGATGCTCCAGCCTGGATGTTTTACTCTGCTCTGACCTGGAGCAGTGGTGTGGTTTGTGTGCTCCCAGTGTGGTACTAAGGGGTGACAGCAGGCAGAATGACAACACACACCCAGCTGCAGGTGATGAGTGTGGGGACTCCTCAAAATGCCTTTGCCACCACCACAGGCTTCTTGTGTGACCCTCAGCTCACATTATTTCTCTTGCTACATCACCTAATATCACTAAGAGCTTCTGCTGCTACTTCTCTTTCCTGGAAGCAGGGCTATCCTATGTTTGCCTTTAAGTTTAATCCCTGGGAAGTTCTCTCAGGGGAAGTGAAGCAGACCTGTAGTGGAGGAAAAGCACTCCTTTTGCCTCTTTGCTTGCATGCTCTCCTCTGCTCTTGTTGCTGTGGGAACAAGGGACAGCACTGGGCTCTGACATCCTTTTTAATTAGGCATCTTCTGCAGATCAGCTGTATTTATTGAAGATTTTTTATTATAGCTATTAAAATTAAATAAGGCAAAAATTGAATCCAGAACAATTACACTGCTGCAAGTTATCCTCATAATGTGCTAGCATTTTTTGCCAGAAAATAGTGAGAAAATATGTTCTGGCAGCCTGTGTTCAGGCAATCGGCTAGGAACAGCTATAAATGATGTGTATTTTTTTCTTCCTCTTGCCTTTCTTATTTTTTAAAATACCAGATAACATACATGTGGGAGAAGGGTGTGTCTTACTGATTTGCAGTTGGAAAAGGCATATCTGAAGCTGAAACAATGATACATCCACATCTGGAACTCCCAGCAAGGATACTCTGAGGGACAGGAACAGCTAATCTTTTTTCATGGGAGGATGTGTTAGCAAAGAGTGCACATGGATGTTCATGGGCTGAGAAGCAGGAGCCTGAGTGGCTTTGGTGTCTGCACAGCATTCATTTGGCTGTCTGCACCATGGGAAGGTGGTGTGCTGCTCTGGAAAAAGTCTGCAATGCTTTCAGACAGTTTTAGAGGTGGAAATAATTTTGAATTATTTTTTTTTGAGTGGAACTTTCTTGCAGCCTCAGTGCAGAGGTGAAACCTGTCTGTGTCAGCCAAGGGCCCCAGCAGGGCTGCGTGTCAGCTGCAAAGGGAGATGCTCTGGCCACGCTCCTGCTGCCCCTCAGCAGAACTTTGAAGGGCTGGTACAGCTGGGCTGGAGCTCAAGAAGTGACTCAGCCTGGGCTTGGGGTTTGGGTCCAAGATCAGTTCCTGCTGCCTAGTCTGTGCCTTAGCTAGGTGCTGCTATTGAGGCCCCCAGCCCATGGTGCAGATGTGAGTGGCTTCAGCCTTTGTTACTCATGGCTTCAGCCTTTGTTACTCATGGCTTTCTAGCTCAGTCTGGCAGAGCAGCAAGACTGCAAGGCTTTACTGAGAGTGGCTTTTGGGTGCTTCATATACACTTGGGGGTTCTTTTCCTTAAGCCTCAGCGCTGACTCCAGGAGCCCACAGAACTCTGCTTTAGGCTCACGGTGATTTGGCTGAGTCTTGTTCTGCCGTGCCAGCTCCAAAGCATAGGCTTGTGCCTGATCTGCTAATAAAAATAAGTGCACTAAGGCTTATTTTCCTTTCCAAAGGATTTTCTGTTCATCATGGAGATGTTACTTTTCCAGCTGGCTGGTTTGCTGGCTTTTGAACATGCTACACTTTGTTAAGCAAGGCTGCTTTTCCTTTCTCGCCTTTGTAGTACCATCAGTTGCTTTCTTCTTTTTCTTTATGCATCCCTCCCCACCTTCAAAAAAAGATTGAATTAATACTGGTAAAATGTTCAAGATATATCAAAATCTTTACCAGTGTATTCACATTAATAGGCTCTGCAGTGTAGAATAATAATAATAATAATAATAATAATAATAATAATAATAATAATAATAATAATAATAATAATAGTAATAGTAATAGTAATAATAATAATAAATGGGGCAATCTGCACCCTGGCAGGCAGGAGCAGCTGCAGAGCTGCCATGGCACCATGCTGCCACCTTCCTTGGCACCATCTGCAGAGAGCAAATGTGCAATTAACCCCTGTGACATCCTCATGGGGTGGGATAAGAGGAAAGAAAGGATGGAGGGGCAGGAAGGGATCATGAATTAATTTGAAATACTTCTGCCTGGAAAGCTGAGCAATAGGAAGACACAGCTTGCCTGTCTGGGTTTCAAACTGGAGACCAGAGGTAGGGAATGGGAGTGCACAACTGTCAGGCTTTGGCTATATGCAAACACAGCCATGTGCAGAATTGTCTTGTTATCCTTTTGTAGCTGGAGTGATAGTGGTATCAATTAATACACTTGGTATGTGCCAAACAGTGGGGAAAGAACTGTGTGCTATAAATGAAAGTACTTGCATAAGACTGTAAAAACAAGATAAAATATTTATATTTTTCAAAGAAAGGAACTACCTTATTTCCTCTCTCCTGTGTCCTTTAATCTAGTTGTAGGAAAACAGCAGAGTTTAGATCTTGCAAAAGGTTTTCCTAAGCTGGAAAACAGAGAGGAAAATGATTTTGTGGCATTTAAATGGAGGAAGAATTAACTGAAAAAAAGTGGGGCTGTCCATAGTCAGGAATATTAAATCCTCCTATAACAAGAGCAGCATGAGAGGACAAGGTGCTAAATGCTGAAATCCTGGGGAGATGAAGGGGAAAGGAAAAACCAAGCAGTGGGAGACATTCTTGCAGAGCACTGTCTGCAGAACTGGCTGGAGCAGGACACAGAGCCTCACAACTTTTCAAACCCAATTGTTGCTTTCTAAATGAGGTGCCTGACATTTTAAAGGTCAGCAGCCAGGGAGAGGGTGGCTGCTGCTCAGCAAATGCAATCGACTGTGCTCGCTGCCTTGCCGTGCCCCCACGTCAGGGCTGGGGCTGCCTCATTGCCTGGGAACACAATTTCTGTAGATGTTTCCTAAAAAGACAGATTTGCAATACCCCAACGAGGAAGGACACCTGATACCTTTCCCATTTCCCATTTCTCCTCCCTCTAAGGGGCTGATAAGGGGGAAAGTGGGCAAAGAAAGACGGATGGGAGGTTGAGGGTGGATTTGGGTAGAGGAGGTGGAAGGAGAAAGTGTCTATTGGCAGACCAAGGCACCAGGTAAGAGCAGAGACACCTGCCCTGCTGACAGCTGGGGCCATGGGGTGGCACATGTGGCACCTCAGGGCTCCCTCCCAGCAGGGTCAGCCCTCTCCAGGCACGGCATTCCCTGGCTGAAGGCTCAGGCTGCTCACAGCAAAACCTGCCTGGGGGGTGGCTGCAGCTGAAGGAAAGATTCTGCAGGGCAAACAGATCCACGTTTTTATTCAATATTGAGAACCTTAAACTCTGGATCGCTGGGGCCACTGGCTCCCTTCCTGTGTGCTTTTTCTGAGAGCCCTGCACTGACCTGAGCAAATGCATTCATACAGTAAGTGACTCAATAGCCAAGGCACCGCAAAAGAAATCAGTTTTGTTACATTCATCAATCAGTACTGAACAGGACTGGGCCATTGCAGTACAGCATGAGTAGGGGATTTTTCCCCTTTTTACCATCTGTCTTCTAGAGTTTTAGTATCCACATTTTAAGCCTGCAGTACATATTTCCTGTGCTGGACTGCTAAACCTTTGAATTGTCAGCATGCTGAGCGTTTTGATCCTTTTATAAAACAAGAATGAGGATTAAATGTTTCTCACTGCACAGCTATTGCAGCAGCACTCTGCAGATTCACAGAGGCTGATCTTGCACCAGGAGCCACGTTGCTTTGTAGCACAGATATCCCCTGGGATTTGGGCAGGTAGGAAACCACTGAGCTGATTGTGAGCTTCCTTCTCTCTGCAAAAGCACAACAGTGTGCACCGTGAGAGAGACTGGCAAGGTTTGGAATTAACTTCTCTTTAATTAGGGTGGACAGAGAAGGAAACAGCAAATGTTGTGTCACCTCCCACACCAAATGTCACCAAGCCCTCAATCAGATGCATCCTCTGCTCAGGCACCATGGCCAGGGGCTGGCCAGGAGTGCTAAATCCTGCTGAATTCACCCATGGCTTTGTGCCTTGAACCAGTCTAGAAATCCAGCCTGTGCTAATAGTTTGGGAAGGCAGGAAATTTTAGTGGGTTTCCTGCAGGCAAAGGAGAACCTGCAGAGAGCTGTGCTCCTCCAAGGCTGTGATGATGCTTATCTGCTTTCTGGAAAGCTCTTTCATGGCAGGTTTGGCACTGACATGTGAGCTGGTAGTGCTGGGAGACAGAAAATCTCTCTGTAAACTGCTGCTTTGATGAAGCTCTCAGATGAGCCTTCTCTTGCACCAGGATGTTTCTTTATTCAAATGGGTCCAATCTCTGCTAATAAATCACCTCCTCCACATGAGGAGGGTTTGATCAAACATCACAGGAGATATCATCAAGGTCTAAACCTATCATTTTCCACTCCATTACCTAAAGCTCATAATGCTCAGTGTATCAAAGAAGTACAGAGTTCCCTCAAGTGCTTCTATTGCCAAGCCAGGCAACCCACAGTGGGTTGTCCATGTGCAGAATGGCTCCTGAGCTTTCTTTCTTGGTTGCTGGGTTTTCTTTACTCCAGCTGTAGTACCTCTGTACTTCTGAGCAGAATAGAGCAGGGCTGTGTTCCCAACTTACGGCTCTTCAGCTTTGGGGGGGAAAAAACCAAAAGAAAGTATAAGCAATTTAGATTTCCTATGAGTATCATGTATAGCATTTCCTGGCATGGCACTCTTGTGAAATGTAGATGCTGTTGAGTTCTGGTGGGAGGTTTTTTGGTGTTGTTTCTTTTTTCAAAGACTATAAAAATATTCCAGTGATTGGTGTTTTTTTTGCCAGAACTTGTGGAAACAGAAGAGAACTCATATGAGTGTTGTTTATCTTGGAAAATGTTAAGCATCACCCTAAGGGCTGGAGACCCTCAGCGCCACTGCTCTCCTGTGTAAATGCAGTTCTGCCAAAAGCAGAAAGGTCATGCTTCACCCTGTGCAGAGGCTGCAGGCAATGCTGTTCTGCAGGGTTTCAGCACACCAGTGTGAGCAGCATTGCTTTGTGCTCCCATGAGTGCAGTGCTTGGATGGTGGCTTGGGGAAGTTTTGCATCACAAGGTTCTGCAGAAGGGTCTAGAAGCATCTCCCTGTACTGCCCATGAGCCTCTCCTTGAGATCTGCCTGATACCAGGTTCCCAGTTATGCTGGGAAAGCTGAATGCTGCTCCAGGTCGCATGGCTGCAGCAGATGCTGCTGAGATGGCTTGGAAAAATTGTGAGTTCAGCAAAGGCAAAGTAGCACACAGCATTAAAAATTCACAGACTTCTCTGAAACACAGTCTCCCAAAGAAGCATTCTGATGAGCTGCAGCAGGGCTGGGTGAGTGAGTAGGGAGACCCTTCCCCAGAACTGAGTTAGGAAACAGTCCCATGCACAGGTCGTCCCAGTGGTTTGTGCGTTTGTGGTTCTCAGTTTTCAATGTAAAACTGCAACAGAGGGTTTTTTCCTCTTCCTGTTTAGGAACTCCGAGATGACTTGTTCAGGTTTGCTGTGGAAAAGTAAACTAAAAATTGAGAAGCTGTTGTCAGAGCTCAGGGGAAGGTATAAGGATTGAACTGAAACAAAACTTGAAATACTTTTGGTCTGGGATTTTCAAATGTTCCTTTGAAAGCTTTCTTTAAGAAGAGAAGCCAGATGACCCCATTTTTCTCTGGGGGAAGAAAAAACCACAAACAAACAAACTTGCAGGCATTTTTCCAGTGACTTTGTCCTTCAGATACCCTTTTTCCCCCTCATCTTTAGCCAAATGAAAGCAGACTGGGTTGAATCACAGAGCCCCCGAGTCAGTGTCTGGGATGCTGAGGACGGGAGGAACTGCTGGGAAGTGCTGAGATGGGTGGGGGGCCAGGGGGTGCTTCAGAACAGGAATGTGGAGTTGGCACACAGGCTGTGCTCAGTGCTGGCAGCGGTGGGGCTTGCTCGCTGTTGCGGGTGGGTCTGGGCGGAGCTCACGGGGAGGCTGCGGGGATGCTCTGCCTCTCCCCCTGCCAGCGTGACCTACTTGTGAAACCGCTGTGGGGCGGGGGAGGCTCCTGCCGGGCAGCTCCCGCTGCAGTCATTCTTGTTCTTATTGTTTTCATCTTTTCTTTAAAATTGTGGGTTTTCGTTTGTGCTTTAGTCTCCACTACATGGGTCATTGCAGAAAAGACAGCAAAATACCTTATCTTTCTCCTCCTGTAACTGAAAAGCTGAATAAGAGTTCTGGGGGTTTTATACCCTACTTCTGAAACCAACGAACTACAAAAAATAAACAGAGAAGATATCCATGCTGCAGCTTTTTTAAAAGTAGAAATCTATAATTAAAGAGGTGCTAGTTTAATTTGCTGGAGCAGGAAAACATATTTAGGTTTTGTTTTTCCTTTGCAATCTTTTCAGAGCAGATGTGCCTTCCCTGCAGGACTGCTCTGTTCTGTGCTGCTCAGATGCTTTGCTGTAGCAAAAGGATGAAAGAGTGTAGAAAAGATCTGCACTGTTTGCCTTAGAGATGTTAAATATCTCTGACAGGGCTGAGACACCCATCCTGCTCTGGACAAATAGCTGGAGACATTGAGCATAGGGCTTACATTTTCACTGTGAAAATAAATGGGAAATGTAGAAGCTTATTAAGTGGAAGCATAAAAATAAGAGAAGCTGTGGTGGATTGAGTGAGGTTTGGCTTGACTGCTCTCCATGTGCAGCTATGGGGAGCCAGGACAGACCATGCTGGAGACCTGAAAGGGCATCCTGTGGGGAGGGACCACTTTGGCTCTCGTTTATACTGAAGCAAAGGCTACCCCCAAAAAAATTAGCTTTTGGCAGAGAGGTTTCTCAGAGAGGGACCATCAGACATGAACAGTTGTTTTGTTTAGAGCCTGAAACTTTTTTTAAGCAGGGATTTTGAGACCACTGAGTATCAAGAAATGAAGCATTTGTATTGCAGGAGATCAGTGTTGTAGGCTTACACCTGGACTTCATGGTTCAGAAGTTAACATGAGGCAAGTAATTAATTATGCAGGTTCTGCATTTGGTATTCAAGCACCTATTGAGCTCTGGCACAGGGAGCTGGATGTCCTGTACGCTGCAGATGATGATAAAGCTGTAGGGAAACTTCTCCTGCCTTCTGAGAATGCAAATGAGGAATCTGATTTTCGTGTTGGTTTAATTTCCTGTCTTCATCTCTGCACAGCTTGTTAGCTGAATGGAAAACTGTTGATGCTGCCAATGCAATCTGGATATTGTTTCATGGGACTGTAGAAAGCAATGAGTTTGTAGCTCTCTAATCTGAAGTAATTTGCTACTAATTTGTCAACAGTCAACAACTCCAGTGGCTACCACATGGAAACAGCCCCGCTGCTGCTGCCTTCCTCTGGTCAGTGTTAGTGAAAGGTCACTCAGAGCACTGCTTCTCACCCTCTGCAAGGGTTTTACTAAGCACACAATAATCATTTTACAAGAGGGGGAAAAAAAATCACAGGGAAGCTGTTGCAGTGACAGAAGTCAGGTGAGTTTTCAGACTTGCCCGCAGCTCATTCCTGACACGTTGCCATCACACAGGGACCCAGCACAGTCCCTGCACCCTGGGCACTGCTTTTGGCTGTTGTCCTAAATTCTTCAGTTAGGCTGAAATGCAACTTCTGCAATTAGAGATCAGGAAATCAAACCAAGTGTTATAGTTTTACCTGCAGCAATTCCCTTAGATGAGCACTGTGCTTCCCTGGGTAGGGCAGCAGTTGAAATGCTACCTGTGGCTCCTGTCCAGGCTGTCCTTGGGAGAAGCTGCTGTTGTGCCATGGCAGCAGTGACCCCACCAGCAGCTCCCAGGGAGCTGGCAGCAGTGATCCCAGGTGAGCTGCACACGGAGCAGCCTCTGGCAGCATCACCAGGCTTTGCCCAGATCCAGTGTGGTGCTGAGAGCCCAGCCAAGAGCAGCCTCAGCCCCAGGGAAGTTCTCTCCCTGCCAGGCCCTGGTCACACCAGGACCACGCTTTTGAGAGGCAACACCATGTATTTTCATAAGTTTTTCCTCTTGCTCAAACACTTGCCTCTTCCTCATTTTGAAGCTGAATTCTGGGTATAATGAGCTGAAAATAGTGAAAACCCAGCCTTGGCCCTCTGAAATACTTATCTATCTGCATGTCAAAAGTCAAGCAAGAAAGCTGGTTAATGAGGAACAGAGGGGAATTAGGGCTGTTTGGTGCCTGTTTCTGAGCTTTCCAAGAAATCTGGATTGAACAGGCTGTTGCAGAGCTGGGGTGTACTGGAGTCGGGAGTGTTGGCTTCTGCTTCGGCTTGATTGAAGCTTCCTGATCAAACATTCCAGGTTTACTTTTTCTTTTGATGTTTCTGCCAAATTTTAATGATAAAGTTTGAAAACTTTGGAGCTGGCAGTCTGCCTGGATCTGATAGTTCACAAATGTTTCAGCTAGTACATTCCCACTCGGGTGCAGAACTACATACATTGCCTTTCTAAACCTTGGTTCTGAGCTGTCCTCAATCAGAAGTGGGGACAATAATTTGGCAGTGGACAGTGTGAGGGCCCCGTATAGGCTCCAGAGTGTTCTAAGAATGCATGAGGTTATTGTCAGTAAGTAATGGTGCTTCCACACATCTTAAGATGAACCACCTTCTATCTAAAATTTTCTTCTTTATCTCTTTCCTGTTTGCCATGGACATGCATCTACTGCTGCTCTTTAAGGAGTCTGAGAGCTGTGTGAGCCCCGTGGTCTGGGTTTGCTGCTGTCAAAGCACTGAGCTGTTCCTTAAACTCAGTGGGATACACAGAACATCCGACCTCTTCTCCAGCACCAGAGCAGCTGTGCCCTTGCTGTGGCTGTTCCAGCAATTTCCTGAGAATATCAGCTGTACTCTCCTGGTCTGTCTGGGTGCAGGAGGTCACTGTAACTTCAGGAACTGATTTCCAGCAAAATGACACTTTTGGCTGTCCACCTGGAGATGGAAATAAAGTAAATCACAGAATGGTTTGGGTTGGCAGGTACCTTAAAGCGCATCTGGTTCCAATCCCCTGGCACAGGCAAGGACTGGACCAGGCCACCCAAAACCCAGCCAGCCTTGCACTGAACACTTCCAGGGAGGGGAAGTGACCTGATAAACTTCAGAAGTGATCTTTGACTTGTCCCTGGAGAGAAGCCCAGGTTTCCCTCCTTGCTGCTGGAGGCCAGGCACTGGTGTGTGTATGTGACCTGTCCTCAGCCAGCCTGGGCAGAGTCGACTCTGAAGGAGGTTACCCATGGCAGCTTCTCAGAGGCTTTGTCTTCAGATGTGGTGAAGGCCACTTGGAGCTGAGAAAGTCATGAGCTCCCTCAGATCCCATATTATTCTTGTAGGAAACCAGAAGGAGAGCGCACCAAGTGCTGCAGTGGTTTTACATGTCTGCCCCTCAGCAGAAATTTCCCCCAGTGGGATGCACCTGGAGGATCACCATGGCATGGCAGGAGCAGGAGCCTTGCAAAAGCATGAAACCATGCATAGCTTTTGAAGTGTGAGTGGGGAGTTGCTAAAAGGTCTCTCAAATAAACCCATTGCTCTACTTTGATGTGGCAGGGCTCAGGAGCAGATTTAAATATATCTCTGTGATTCCCAGGCAACCTCTATTCTGCACACAAAGAAATGCTTAACCTTGCAGGGAATTATGTATCACACTGCAGTTTGCTGATGCATAAAAATTAACTATTTTTTGCATGGGAAAATAGCAGCTATGCTATTTAATAATTCAGTATAAGTATTCAAATATCAGTTTTTTCCTCCTACTATTTATTTTACTGTATTTTTCACTGTCTGTAGTAATTCCTGTCCAGAATAGTTGTTTTTAAGGCACTGCAGGAGACAGGTTCTGCTCTCTTTTAGCAAGGTCTCCTTGTAAAGAATTTTGCCTTAAGTGCAAGGAGGAAGTTTCGAAGTCAGGATTTACTGCTTTGGGATGGTTGAAGCACAGAGTGATCTTGTATTAACAACAAGCTGTGCTGTCTTTGTGTTTCATTTTCATTTTAGATCAAATATTTATAGAGGCTGCTAGTTAGTAGCTCATGGGCTTTGACAGGGGTTTGGTAGAGGAAAGTTTGCCAATCTTTTTTAAATTGCAGAATGATTAAGGTTGGAAAAGTCCTCAAAGAACATAGAATGCCCTTGGAGTCTATCACTGTGTCCCCAGGTGCCACATGTGCAAGTGTTTTAAATACCTTCACAGACAGTGATCCCACCACTTTCCTGGACAGTCTGTTCCAATGCTTGACCACCTTTTCAGTGAAGAATTTTTTCCTAATATCTGATCTGTGTAACATGTTTCAGGAAGGTGACTGAAGAAGGGGTCTGCAACAAGGCTGCCTGGGCAATAAACAGAAATTTTGGGGATCAAGAGGCAGAGATCAAAGGTTGACCCACTTCTCTTCTAAAACAGAAATTATAATTTTGTATAGCTATATCTACGAGGTCATGTGTTATACCTAAGAAGGTGGGACATGTGGGGAGGGGAGGTGCTGAAGGCACTTTAATGAAGAAGGGAGTAGATATTCAGGATGGCAGAGAGGGGAGAGAGCAAGACAGGTGTTTGGATATGTGGAGAACCAAAGTCTTTGGGAGAAAGAATGAGGCTGTTTGGGTCAGGAGGCTGCAAGCTCTGCACAGGAACCTTTGCTGTGCTGGCCTGTGCTTGTGGAACTCACAGGGAAGAGTCTTTAAAGGAATAAATAAATCAAAGGTGCTAAAAAGCTATGGTTGTTCAAAGTCAGTGATCCATTTAATAGCACCCAATAAAAAAAGGCAATCTCAGGTCAACTAAGATGAAAAATTACTGAGAGGCAGTGGCAGTTGTATGTCTGGAGCTAAGCTGGGTCTGCTGATGGCTCCAACAGCTTGGAAACAGAGATTTGCTGATGGGGGAGAGTGAGGGAACAGAGGTGAAGGTATGTCCCCAATCCCTTCAGCAACCACTAGAACAGCAGTGTGTTATCAGCATTATTCTCATACTAAATCCAAAGCACAGCACTGTACCAGCCTCTAAGAAGAAAATTAACTCTATCCTAACCAAAACCAGGACACTATTTATTTTTTTATTTGATACTGCATATTTATGGTATATAGCCCAGAGGTCTGCTTTGTGCTGTGACACTGACCAGTGAATGCCCTTGGTGCACAGCCATCCAGGGTGCCTCCCCTCCATCCCCTCTTGTCTGGAGCCCAATAAGGGAATTGAGAATTCAAAATGAATTTGCCAGGTGGTTGCTTACTGCAAGCTCTGGTTTCCTTCCCTGGGAGGTTTCCCACTGCTCTGCCCTAAGCCAGAGCAGTATGTTCCTGTACACAGGGTGGTCCCAGGGCTCAGATCACCTGCAGTTCCCATGAATTACTGGGGAGCTGCAGCACCTGCAGGGACTGACTCAGTGCTTTCATTGGGCTGCTACAGATGTGAAGCAAATGCATTGAAACCAGCTATTGACATTCACTTTCTTTTTAAACTGAGAGCAAATAACTTGGATAGTGAGAGGAAAACTGAAACAGGTAACCTCCTGTTTTCTGGAGGAAAATGGTGGCTGGAGAAAGCTGTGTGGACTACAGGCCAAATCTTCTTCTAAATATTTGTGTGATTTTTTGCTATAACCTCTATTAAGCAGCAATTACATTGAACCTAGCCAGGCTGTTTACACCCTAGGGAAGTCTAATTCCAGCACTTAATTAATAAACAACTAGGAATTTCTTTGGAAGGCATTCCTATCCTTATCCATACCTGTGACAAGAAGTCCAAATTCAATAAAATGTGTGAGCACAGAAACCACCACCCCCTCACACACACACATTCAAATCAGGTCATTACAGCAGGGTGAGAATTATGTGGGGGAAAAAGTAGAGTCTTCACAAAAGATAGTGAGAGAAAATGTGTTATATCAGTCCTGCCTGTCTCCCTACCTACCAGCTTACATTTGATAACTATCTATAGCTGCCATTAAAAATAATTTCAAAATTACTTCTAACTCTAGGATGACAAAAGGCTTGATTTCATGATAAAAGCTGAGCAGCTTGGGGAAAATTCTGACATGCTAATGGACACTGCTTAATGCTCAGGCTATTTCTGATGGGAATGAGGTGCAGTTTTCTGACTACAAAGGAAATCCCATTTTTCTCCAGTCCAAGTCCTACAGGGAATATTGCCAGCCATTGTCTGCTTACCCATCACCCTAAACAAGAATCAGGCTTTAAGTAATTCCTCAATATCTCATACTGACTGATGTGGTAATTTTGAAATGAAAGTCACTTTTGCCCTATTTGGATGGAAATGAAAAGGCTAATTCAGTCACAAAAAAGGATCCTCAGTCCTTCTATCAGGTGCCATTCACAGATCTTGGGCATGTCCCAGTTTCAGTTGTACCACAGAACTTCATCCTGTGCTACAGATAAGAAAGGAGAAGTGTAAAATTGGCTAAATACTGTGTTTGATGAAGTCTGTGCTTTGATAAAGACAAAAGTTAGCCAAATTCCCAAAGAAGAGATGACCTTCATTCCTGGGGTGAATGACTATGTTGACTTCTCAAGGGACGTTCCTTCATTTTCTTTGTGCATCCAGTATTCCTCCAAGGCCTCACCCAGGCCCAGGAAGGAAAGATGTCCTGGGAAGATTAAAATCCCAAAGGTTTTCATTGCCACATGGCACAGAGGAGATGGTGGTGCTGGGAGAGAGCTGCAGGTGCCATTTTCCAGTGAGCTGTGGTGTGTGTGCCCAGCCTGCCCCGGAGCGAGGAGTGCTGGGGGTTCGGCCCAGTCGTGGGGTCACTGGCAGAAGATGGGAGACACCACCTCAAAACTGTGCTCATGGCAAGAAGGAAAAAGAGGGCATCATGCCCAGTACACAGAAAAGCATTCATCAGGTGTTTTCCAATGAGCTGAGTGAGCAAAACCCCAGAAGTTCACTCCTGAACTCCTGAAGTTCAACCCCTTGCTTTGTATGTGAAACTGCCTTCTTCTGTGCCAGCCTTTGCATTCCTGTGCCACATCACCCAGTAGGTCCCACCAGCATTCCCAGCTGGCACTAGAAATGCACAGGAGTGTTTCAAACAGATTATTCACAATCTTTGGAACATCAATCTCTCTCTCGGGTTATCTGTGCAGATCTCTTGGTGTGGACCCTTGTGAAAACAGCTGTGCTGGGCATTAGTTAAATTTCAACATTTTGGAGTCATTCTGTAAATTTCTTCCACTAGAAAATTACTGTAATTGTAGTAATTTCCTTGTAATGATGTGTGTTACATCTCATTAGCAAAGGCACTTGCAGGAGCTGTGTTCCAGTGGCAGCGGCACCGCCCTTGTGCAGAGCTACCCAAACGTGGGATGTGCTGAGCTCCTGTGGCTCTGCAGCTTCAGCCAGGCTTGCACGTGAATCACAGCCCTGCCTTCAGCTAAATGCAATTGCCCCCAGCAGAACACTGTGAGGCAGGGATTGAAGTGGGTGGATAATTTTTTTGCTGGCTGCTATGTGCCCCAGTCGCTGGTGAGGAGCTGCAGATGATTTTCAGAGTGAGCTGGATGATGCAGGCACAGCCCTTCTTTGCCCAGTGGAAAGGTTCATCACAGATCAGATCTGTGGGCCTGTAGGTAATTTTCCCTAACAGCTCAGGATGGAAAGCTCAAGCCCATATTCCCCTTTGTTTAAATGAATAAAGTTGCTTCTCCTGGCTTCTGAGGATGCCGTCTGGATGAAGGGTTCAGGGTGGAAGCCAATCCCTGTTCTTGCTGGTTCATGTATCTGCACATGCATGCCCCCAAGAAAGAATAAAAAAATAGTTATCATTTTTATTCACAGGCCCCAATAAAATCCAATTTACCTATCCATAGCTGTTGGGCACTTGCAAGTAAGTGGAGCTTAGAGCCTTTTAGAACTCACAGAGTAATAAAAGTAAGTAATGAAGTACAGTTGTAATGATAGTTAGAAAATATATTCATAATATATCTAGAAAATATATGAGCAGTCTCAACCACATGTAATTGAAAACAGCTTTAGCAAACTCAGGCTCAGAACAGTCACTTTATTTTGTAGCTGCTTTGAGCCATTTGTATCACTAAGTGAATTTCCAGAAACTCGGCCATCAGATTTTCAATACTTTAGACTATTTATGATCTCAGTTTGATTTTTCCCTAGGCTGTGTTAGAGGGTGAGAACAGCTTGATTTTGTGAGTTAGAAGGTATAAAAACCACTTCTGGACTCCTCACCTTTTCATGATGACAAATGGAGATATAATAACATCCCAGTTGGGGCTGTCTGATGCCCTCTCTGATGTCCTTCCCTCTTCAGTTAGTTTTAACTTGGATAACTCTGTTGGGCTGGTAATTTGCTTTGGTCTTTGCCTGTGGTTGAATTATTTTGAAAAGCTAAGGTAAAATGAAGATTGCTCTCTCAGGAAGAAATGATGGCAGGATAGCTGTGGCCTGATTATCTCTTGTCTCAGCCCATCAGTGCAAGGGAGGCAATTTCTAGTTAGTGGCACATGTCCTTGCTGGCAGCTAGGTGTTAACTTCGAGTGCTGGGTTTAAAGGGGAGGGAAGGAGTCAGTGGAAATAGGTTGCCTGCCTTTAGTATAGTTGCCCATATAAAAAGTCACAAATATTTGTGTAGATCTAGATCTCTAGATCTCTTTGAGATCTCTAGATCTTAAAAATAACGGAAAATTTGTTTGGGTTAATAAAATTTGGTAAAGGATCTCAGTTTTTCCATTATGCTTCCTGTCAAAAGTAGCTCCCAAGGGCTGAAAGGTCCCAGAGCAGCTCTACAGGGCAGGGCCTGTGTGAGGCTGAACCCACTGAGGTTCTGCCTGTCTCTTTGCAGAATTTGTCCCTCTTGAGCCCAGCAGCTTTCTGCAAAAAGCTGCTTTCTGGAAGCCTTATCCATTCTCTCCTGAGTGTAGACGCTTCTGCTGTCAGCAAAAGCTGGGGCTGTCCTGATAAGGCTCCTCCTGGACCACAGAGTCCCATCAGCTCTCACTTATCACAGCGACTGCCAGCCAGGGGACCTGGTGTTGGTGCCACCGTGGTCAATCCTCCTCACCCGGGGTTTTTCTGACAATTTAATTTGAACTGGCAAATCCCAGCCCAATCTGCTCCCTCTTATCACCCTGAAGTTCTCTGAAGGCGTCTTTGCCTGCTGGGCTCCAGAAACCCAGGCTCTCAGGCTGTTCCACAATTACAGATATGCAGCTCAAGGATTATCTCGTTACTCAGAAAGGCTTTTGCTTTGTGTGTTTGCAGACAAGAATTCCAGTTTATATTAAATAACCATCAGCTTTAAGCTGGATGGTGCTTGGTGCTGGTGGTTGAGATGGAAGTCCTGAGCACTGCTTGCAAATAAAATTGGTACTTTTGTTCAAATTCTGTGGGGTCAGAATACTTTTATTCAAGCAGCTCTCTGGGGTCTCCAGACAATAAAAATTAAATAAAACTCGCTGTCACCTCCTTCTTCCTGTAGATCCTTAAATCATCCTGGTTTTCTGTTACTCCAGGGTGTTAGATGCCAACAAAAATTCAGTGCATGTTTGTTTCTAGTGATCTGACCTGTCATGGTACTTGGTATCTGTCTACCTGTTCTCCCTGGAGACTCTGAGATAGGAGTCAGAGCAGTGCTTTGGCACAGATTTTAGACACAGATATTTCAGAGGCTGCAGCACAAGTGAATCCTGGAGCACATTACTAAAAAAAAATCCAAAAGTCAAAAAACCCAGAGCAAAATAAATCAAGCAAGAGTAAAATGAAATAAGTTAAAATATATAAACTAGATAAAGGGTGTGGATTTTTTGCCTTAAACTTAGAAACACCTTTGTGTTTTTCAGAGTTAAGCAAACTGTAAATTCAGATCAAAGTACCTTCCTGAAAAAAAGAATCCACTTCACTTTACAGTTTCTCTTTCCCAGTAAGTTGATTTATGTGACTTCCCTGGGAATTTATTTCTGTCGCCCTCTGTGTGGAAGGACAGTTTGAAGGTGAACAAGCACTGAATTATGGCTTACAGGTAAAGTGTTCCATATATAAAGAATTGTTTAGTCCTCGTGGGATAGAAATGCTGCCATCCTTTTGATCTTGGTGCTGGAAGATGTGCATTCATTGCCAGTCAGGGTCAGAAGAAACCAAATCTTGATCTTGGCTAGGATAGGAGCACTGATGGGGAAAAGCTTCTTATCCAGTTGTGCAGGATGGAGAGGTGGAGGTGGATGGGGCTCCTGCTCTGGACACAGTCCTTTAATCTCCTCCAGTGACAATGTCACCACTGGGGGAACCTCCAGGAGACACTGGTGGGATGCTTCAAGTAATTGGTTCTTGCTGAAGTACAGGTGCTTTAGTGTTCTGTAATCAGAAATAGAGAGCAGATTTGGGACCCATCCCCTGAGCTCTACATTGGCATTCTGCACCCTGCCTGCTGCAAAAAAGTCATGTTTTGGGGAGGGAAGGCAGAAAAAAACCCAATAAAGGCAGCTGGGCCCTCTCTGTAGCCATTATGGTGTTCTGGAAATGGTGCCCTCTTCACCCAGTGTTGCTGTAGACTGTTCTCCTGCTGTGTTCCTTTCATAATTGCCAATTAAATGGGCTTCTTAGACTCAGTTTATCACTGTTCTAAATTTGTCTATGACAGGCAAGGGAAACTGGGTTAGCATTTGGCAATGCAGGTATGTTCTGGGAGCAGCAGACTTACTTTGGGTAAGAAATATTGATGTGTGTGTGGAGAGTTGGCTAATTTTGTCCTCTAACGTCATTTCCTGAAAAAGAAACAACAGGGTTTATTATTGATTTGATTAAATAATAAATGATACATTCTCCTACCACAAAGTAGGCAGCATTTCCAGTCTGTGACTGTTCTGTGAATATGAATGGAAATATTTTAAATAATATGTGACCTGGGGTAGCTTTCCCCCCCAGGCACTGCTGCACGTCAGCAGCTTGGACAAGAAATGGTAAATTAAAGTTTCTTTAGACTTTCTTTTGTCTCTTTCCTGTTGCTTTGTTGCTGAACTTTACAGGAGCTTTCACAGCCAGCTCTCTTCCTGTCCACAGAGCACAGGGAAAGGCTCCAGATTTATCAATTAAATGTAAGCCTTTGTCACCTTATCAATCAAACTTGTGAGAGTCCTTCTTTTAGCCCCTTGTATATGAATTTGACAATTTTTTTTTCTTCTTGGTCATTTAAGGACTCCATGCTAGCCCCAGTATTAAATTAACACAGGAGCCTATATATAAAATAACATAGAAAGTCTATGGCCAGATTTCCACATCAGTGAAATAGCTTCCATTTAACATTTCTGTCCAGAGCAGGAAGATGGGCTGTGCTGGAGAGGATGCAGCTGGGTAGAGATGGCAAAGAATACTGCTGGGTCTGTTATAATTCCAGCCCAGGGTCTTTTCCTATCTAGTAAATGTCCCTTAATGAGAGTCCTGCATCATTTGAACACAGGGTAGAAAAAACACTCCATGATTTCTTCAATGTAATTCAGTTTTAGGCTGAGGCTCACTGGTTTTTCCTGTTTGGGTTTGAGCCATGCTTTGGGTTAACAGCCCAATGAGCTGCCCATGGCCAGTGCACCCATACCCATACCCATCTCCATCTGCCCCTGGGCCAGCCTGTTTAAATTTGTAAATAGCTATTTAAATTTGTAAAGAGCTATTTAAATTTGTAAATAGCTCTTGATTTTCTTGCCCCCTCACTCTGCTGTTCCCTAATGGCAGCTGTGTTGCTGTTTGCAGATGATGGGAAGCTGTCCCTGGAGGAGTTCCAGGCCTTCTTTTCTGATGGGACACTCAACGAAGAAGAACTTGAGAAGCTCTTTCATGCCATTGATTCAGACAACACTAAGTAAGTTCTGTGTGTTGACACCCTCCCATTTCACAGAGAGTTTGGATGGTGGCAGGGGTGTTCAGCAGCAGTGCACCCTCTGCACAGGCTGCAGGAGTGCAACTTGCTTTGCAAAATCTCCATTTCTGCCTGGTTTGTGTCTCATCCTGACAGCCATTATGGCTTATTTTGTCCTGGTGGTTTTTTCAGGCCATTTTCAGTAGTGCAACCTGGCCTTTACATCATCTGAAATGATGCTTGGTTTAATGTGCCATTTAAATACTTCTTTAACTTTTTCACTTAAACTAAAAGGTTTGTTGTGCTATTAAAGGCAGCAATGTGAATCTCTCTAGGCACAGACCTATCCTGTCTCTTTGTGATGTCTCTGTATCCCCTGCACCTGGACCATGCCTACTTCACTTCCAATCCAAAAAATCCCATGGAAAGCAGAGATTGTTTTAGCACTTAAAGAAACTAGCTCCTTTATCTTCAAGGTGAGGTTCTTCCCAAGCTCTGTAGCCACTCTTGTGGATGCTTTGCCTCTGCTCTGGTCCCCAGAGCCTGAGGGGGCTGTTCTGGCTGCACAAATCCTGGCCAAGGCAGCGAGGGCTGGACCCAGGAGCAGCCCTGCACTGTCTGCATCGTGGCTACAACAGCAGCAGGGGAAAATGATGGCAGAGGAGGGCTCTAGGTGTGCCTTTAGTTTGACATAACATCAAGGCTGAAGCTAAACTAGCACCTGACTTCTCTCCCTGAGCATCAAGTGTCTGCAGGCTGTGCCAGGCTCTCAGATTAAGTTAATAGACTCATTAGCAGCTGATGTTTCCTTTCCCCCTCTGTGCTTGCTGTCTCTCCCTCGGTGCTCCCTCTTCCTGCCTTTGCTTTGGTGGGGTCTGAGGTGTTTGTGAGCCCCCTGACAGTGTCTGGTGCCAGCAGCATTTGGGATCAGCCCAAAGTCATGGTTGTCCAGTAGGAGCCCCCTGCCAGCAGGTGACAGCAGCACTGGGCACCAGCACAAAAAACACAATCTATTGGTGGGTTTTGCCTTTCCAAGAGAAATCTTGTCTTCAAAAACCTGAGTGGTTTTTTCTATTTGAAAATACAAATGGAGACCAGCTTTGAGTCATATTCCAGTGTGACTCCTATTCCTCTGGAGAGAAAAAATTCTGTCGAAGAAGCTGAAGAGAATCCAATTTCATATGAGAAGTCTTTGAAGCAAGTGATTTAAAAATAATTATTTGGTTAATTATAAAGCCTTCTGACAGCAGGGAGATTGAGTTTTGCCCATGTGAGTGGTGCATTTTTTGCCAGCCATCCAAAAGCTCCCCTGGAAAACAGTGATTGTGCTGGAGGGCACTGGCACCAAAGCAGCAGCTGTAAAACTCATCAACACAGTACAGGGACTGCTGAAGAATTTCCAAGAGCAAAGTAAATGAGAGGTTTCTCAAAATCATGTCTTTCCAATGTATGTACTTCCCAAAGTTTATTCCAAGGTCAAAAATACCAAAGACCAATTGGATATTTACCTTTCCCTGAACCAAAGAAAATTTAGCAATCTTATTACTAAAACTATCTGAGAATGATTCACCCTTTCTAAAGGCTCTTCTTTCACAGGCACTGAAGAGGTGCTGCCTCATGCCCTGTGGGTGCATTTATCGAGCTCCAGGTGATGATCCCAGATGAGTTCTCAATAGATTCTGGGACCTGGCTGCTCTGTTCTGAAATAATTTATGGCATTGCCTGAGCTTCTCAATGCCCACCTGGCCTTTGGAAGGATGCAGATGGCTCATGTGCAATCCAGGGCATAGGGGGTGAGTGTGGGGATATTTCTTCTGGACTCCTTGAAGCAGGAGATTGGATTGCAACCCATTTTTACTTGGGGACTGTAGGGAATTTGCAGCTCACTCCCAGCCTCAGTAAGGGATGTCTTCTAAACCGGACAGAGAGAAAATGCCATTTGTAAATGCCATGCAACAGTGCTGCTGGCAGGGAGCCTTGCTGAGCAGTTCCCAAGCGTGACAAGAGCCCCCACAATTCAGGAGGATTTGTCTTTAGCCAAGCTGGTTTGATACAGCCACCAATACCTGCTAGGGACTGGTGCTTGTAGAGAGCAGCAGAGCATCTGCTCTTCTTGGCTGGGAGGAAAAGCAATGAGTTGGTCATGCTTCCAAGTTAAATCCTTGCATCAATTGGCATGTGTTTATTGATATAGAAAGGATAGGCATCTACAGCACATTTATCATGTTGGGGAAGGAAAATATTCCTTGTTTTTAATCTGTAAGAGCTGTCTCAGTCTTCAGGAAACCTATTCAGAGCCAGGCTTCTTTCTGCAAAAGTGTTTTTCACTGTGAGCTGAGTAGTTTGCTTGACTGCAGTCCTGCATCCAGTACAGTCCTTCGAGTCCAAGTCATGTGTGCTCTTTCCCTTGCTGTGTCTTTTGTTACCCTCCCCAGGAGCTGGCAGCTCTGTGGGAGCCTGGGCAGAGGGGATGCTGCCTCCAGCCACTGGGGCTGCCTCCAGCCACTCTAGTGCTGCTACCACTAAGAGAAGTGGATCGGATCTTTCATTTTTCCATTTTACAGGAGAATGTAGGAACAATATTACCTTTATCTTTCCCAAAGGCTGTTTGAATTACGTTTTTTTGCTATTTGATAGAAATTTATTTATTTTTAATTTTTTTGAGACTCTGCTTTATTTCCCCATGTTTTCTCATATTGGCTATTGTGTTTGTTTAGTGTGGAAAATAAAGTTTGCTATTGAGATTACGTTACAGCAAGAGCAGAAAACGAAGAAAATTATGTTCCTGCTGATTATTAGTAATTGCTGCTACCAGCCAATTATGAAATGTTGATTCAATTTCCTGGAGTATTTTTAGATTTGGAAAGCTGCCTTAGTGGAGTAGAAAAAATGAATGTCTGTACCTATTCCTTGGCTGGGATTAGCTGGGGAGACAGTAGAAAAGAGAAAGGCTGGGCACAGGGGTGGGAGTGCAAGGTGGGTTGTGGATGAAGGAGTAGCTGTGCTGCTCTGGAGAGTCAGTCCTGAGGTGCTGTGGCTGGGGGAGTCTGTGCTTCTGTCCCAGAGCCCAGAGAGATCCCACTGACAGCAGGGGTGCACTTAGGAGGGTGCTGAACTGGAAAGGGAGACTCCAAAATAACCCAGCGGCATTAATGAGCTTTTTCCATTTTTCTTGACTGCCTGGGAAGTGTCTCTAGGGCACTAATGGTGTGGGATGCTGGGCATGGGCTTCAAACAGCCACCCTGAGTTTTACTGCCAGGTGTCTCCATGCAAGAACTGTGCTGTAGATCTCATCATCACCAAATAATTCATCTGGCAGCTGGAACATGCAAAATGTGTCATGTGCTTCTCTCGGCGCTTTTTGGCAAAATTATATTCATAAAAATGCTGTTACTTAAAAACAACCAAAAAGTAGCATTTTTTTCTCTGTTGCTCACACTGTCTGCCCTCCTCTCCCAGCTACAGCTGGGGGGCAAGAACAAGGCATTGCTGGGTAGTTTTTCACCACTGGTTTTAGCTGTTATTTCAGGAGGCTTCAGCAGTGCTCTTTGGGGAGCAGCCTGAGGATTACTGGAGCTAATATGCTACTATTAATATCAAGGCTACTGGAACAGCACAAGTAATGTGCAATATATGTGCATGTATATATGGACACACATAACTAAATATCTACTTTTTGTTTCATGGTAGAAATGGGCTTTAGAAACATTGGATTAATGGTTACCTGGGAAATCCAGTTATATTTGCAGAGCTGTCTATGCACTTTCTTACTTTTTCTAACAAGATGTATCAATTTTAAAAGGACAAAGCCATTGCAGATATAAAGTCAAACAAGTTTTAGAGTCACAAATGAACAGATAAAGCCCTTTGAGGGTAAAACAATGATACTGGACAAAGCTTGCTTTGTCTGACTCACAGCTCCCATCTTCTGCCAGCTCTCTGGGCTGGCACTAACTCCCATTCTGCACCCCCTTGGAAGGAAGAAGCACCTCTCAGCCCTTAGGAAAGCACAGGGATACCAGACACGGCTGCTGACTGAACAAATGTGGTCCTTGCAGGGGATTTTAGAAATTCCTTTCCCATCGTGTACATTTTTCATAGCTGCAGAGGACAATCCTTTGGGGAGAGATCTGCTCACTGGAGCAGGACAGCTCAGATGAGCTGTACAGGTCCATTCACAAGGAGACAAGGACATGGCATTAGCATTCTGCTGCTCTGTCAGTTGTTATCTCTTCGCTAGGCTTACAGCTATTCTTTTAATGGCTTTATTCTCCCCTCCTCCCTGGTCTAAATGAGCTCTTCTCTCCAGTGGCAAACACTAGAAAAGGCTGGAGTGTGCACATAAGATAATTAACAGAAGCTTCTTGGAAGCCTTTGCAGGCTCCCCAGACTGTCACTTTTGCCAGAGGATTGTGGCAAATAGAGAACTGAAGCCTCTTGAGCTCTCCAGCCTGTGCTGCACCTGGCAGTGCCACCTCCCATGCTTGGAGGCTCTGCCCTGGGGCAGGATGTGGTCCAGAGGGGTAATGGCAGGGGATGGAGGGGAGAATTGATCACCTTCCTTTGGGATGCTGATCAACATCCTTCTTGAGAGCAGGAAGCCATCTTCCTCCTCTGGCTCTGCAGCTGCCCAGGTACCACAGGGAGCTGTGTTAGAATCACAGTGATTTAGGGGGGCACTTTAGGGTGCAGAGATGTAGGGTATGGTCAGGGTAGCTACCAACCTGCCCAGTTCCAGAGCTGGGGGACAGGTGCAGGGCCACCTCAGAAGCAGGTGATGATTCTGATGAGCTTTTCTGCCTGCACTAATGAGTCCCACAGTGGAGCAGAGCGTGTCAAGCTCGAGAGCTCGGCCAACACAGCTCAGCTGTGCTGCTTCCAGCAGGGCATTCAGCTCCAGCACTCTGAGGGACCCACAGCAGCAGTGAAGACAGGGTGGAAGCTTTGGACTGCCCCTGCTTTTACTGACATCATCAGGGCATTTGCAGGGCCAGAAGCTCTCAAAATGGATCTAACACTTTCAACAGATTCATTTTGATTCTCTGTTACTCTGAATGTATCAACACCTAAAGGTGAAGAAGGGTTTCTTGATACCCTCCTTCCAGCACACAGTCCTGCTCCAGACCTGGACATCCTCAGTACATTCTGGACAGCAGCCTGCTGTCCTTCTGCTCCAGACCTTATTTTCTTCTGGTGGAAAAGGTCTGTTGTTACTGCTTTGCTTGGGTGCTACAGTCCCTGCAGGCACTACTGTGAGATGCTTTGCCTTCCCAGTACCTACCTCAGGTCTGGTGTCTTTTGCTGTGAGACATCTCCATCTGAGAGAATCCCCTGTGTGCAAGGAGACTTCAGGAACAGTGCTCTGCTGTCTGTGTTTTCTCTGAGTTTCTGCGGTCCCGTCCTCTCAAATTTGAACAAAATTGCTTCTACTTCTTAAGCAAGAACAATGATGATTATGATTGAGTACTTTTTTCCAGGGTGGGTTTTTTTTTTCTCCCCCTCCCTAATCTTGGCTATTTGCATTGCAAACCTGATTCAGTGGAGTGCTGGGCTTGTCTGAAGCCTGCACTACAGAGATGGTTGTGCCCATTGAAACCAGCTTCATTTCTGAATATGTAATGTTCTCAATTAACTCCCTGGGAAATAAACTACGGCTGGTTTAATCAGCCAAGATTTTGATTAACTGATTCAAGAGACAGTTCTTGTCTCTTCAGAAAGGGACAAAATGATTGCACAAAAATTACATGTCTTGCTCTAATTTCTGGCTCTCAAGAGCATGGGCATTTGGTAGATTTTGTTTATGTAGAAGATGTTTTTGAGACCTAGCTTATTCTTCTCTAAACGTGTCATTTAAACTATACTGTGCTCTATTTTTCATTTAAGTGAAGAAATACTTGGTGCCAAGGCTGGTGCTCAGCATCTGCGTGCTGATAGAGACACAGAACAGCTCAGGCTCACCAAAGAAAAGGGGCTTTAAAAACAATTCACCCAGTGGGAAGGTCACTGCAAGAAACACAAGGCTGAAAAACTGCACAGAATCTTGTTTGAACTAAC
Organism: Anthoscopus minutus; assembly: GCA_013399455.1. Classification (NCBI taxonomy): domain Eukaryota; kingdom Metazoa; phylum Chordata; class Aves; order Passeriformes; family Paridae; genus Anthoscopus; species Anthoscopus minutus. The sequence continues at coordinate 74,913 of VWYI01003968.1, forward strand.
ATCTGAGAACATTTTTCTATTTCTAATCCTATTTCCCAGGTGTTTTCCCAGGCAGGCTCTCTGCTGGGTCCCTGGGGAGAGCCTGTCTTGTGCTGAGGCAGATTGGCTCTGGGAGCAGCAGGCTGGGGTTTACTGCAGAGTGCAAGGACTGGGGAGGGTTTATCTGTGCAAATGGAGTGAAGAACCATCACATCAGACTTTTCTAGCTGGGAAAGGGGCTCAATACCTTATTTTTTGGATTGTGCAGGGCCAGTCTCCATCACTGGTTTTCTGTTGTAGGGAATGAAAAGATACCAAGGTCTTCTGTTAAAACCATAAAAGTGACTGAGGTGTTTAATTCTAACCAGCCACTTGTGTTTGAGTCATGTTTGAGGCATTCAGGGAAATTGTAGACTTTGCTTGCAGCTCCAATCTTGCAAATTTATTGGGGTTTTTTTCTGGGTAAATGTGCTAAGGGCACCAGCATCAAGCAGCAGACATATCCAGCTGCTCTTTGGTGGGCAGAGCAAGCTGTCTGCCTTGGGACTGGGTTTGAGAGGAGATGTTTTTGATAATATTTCAGTGGCAGAAAAAAAATCATGAGAAATAAAGATATTGGGAAAAATACGGCAATGAGGCCCAGGGATTTCCTACTTTACTGTTCTTTTACTTGTTCCCTGCCAGTTGTGTGTTACATATCCAAACCTGGGCATTTGCTGCTTTAATTTCTTCCTCTCCTACATTCAACTTTGGTATTAAACAAGATACCTACAAAATCTAAAAGGTGGAGAAGGCTGATTTAGTTTTACTTCATGCCCTCAATATCTTGTTTTTCCCTTCTGGCAATTAGCAACCCATTCAGCTGAGCTCCGAACAATCTTTTGCAGTTCAATATTACAGAGATTACAAATAGAAATTGGATTTGCCCAGGCTTCCATATCAAGTGGAAATAAGCAAAATGTTAAATATTCACTCATCAAAAAAGGCCATTTCTGACTGTTTCATACTGTTGACAGTTTGTGCATAAAAACATAAAGAGATCCTCTCCTCCCTCCAAAAAAAATATTCATTTGTTTTGGTGGTTTGCTTTCAAAACTGAGCTAAAAGAAATAATGAAAGCTTTAAAATGTGGATAGATTACTTCTTTTGTTATAAAGGAGAGGGCCAACAAGTGGAGGGAGGTGTGTGAAAAAACAGCTGAAGTGTAGCTTTGCTGCAAGCCAGAGGTATTTGTGCCATTTTTGTGCCCCCGGGAAGGTGAAAAATCACAGCATCCCTTGGCTCTCCTGCCCGGGGAGGGCAGGCCAGCATTCCCGGCACAGCGGGGCGAGGGAGGCCCCTCAGACTGGTGGGAATGGCTCTTTTCTGGGCAACGCAGCCCCGCAGGCTCCAGCACGGAGCCTCTCTGACACCCATGCAGAGATTTCCAGCCCGCGTTGTGAGCGCGGACACCCCTTGTGCCCGGCTCATCCCGGCGCTCCCGGGCCCGTCTCGCTCTGGTCCGCGCTGCGGCGAGCGCTGGCTTTGCGGGTGTCCCCAGGGTCCCCGCGGTGCCATTCGCAGGGCTGGCTGTGCCCAGGGCTGGCTTTGCGGGTGTCCCCAGGGTCCCCGCGGTGCCATTCGCAGGGCTGGCTGAGCCCAGCTCCGCTCGCTGCGCAGCCCGGCCCGAGCGCCGAGCTCTGACCCTATGTGTGCGGCTGCTTCTCAGCTGCCCGGGCTGGAACGAGCACTCCAGAGGTTAAAAACGGGACCAGACTCCTGGTACTAAGAGTGGTTTCAGTATTTATTGTAAAAAGAAAAGGCCTGAAGCGTGGGGGCCCACGGGCCAGGCAGGAGCGTTCCCGAGGATGCTGCAGCGTCGGCGCTCGGCTCCTCTCGAGCAGCGATGCCTTGGCCCCGGTGTTCCAGGTGGAGCGGCACGGCTTCCTTGGTTCAGATGCCCATTTTTATCCTTTTATCCATTATTTGTTGTCCTTCTGTATTGGTTTCTTGCTTGGATCCTTTCATCTGCATGAAGGTTTAAGGCTCTCGATTGGCCCATTATAGCTTTTGTTTAGGTTGGTGATTTTCTTATGTGTAGTACCGTATTTCTTATAAGTACCCCTTTTACAATGTTATCCCTGTACAACAGTACATGCTNTTCAGATGCCCATTTTTATCCTGTTTGTTGTCCTTCTGTATTGGTTTCTTGTTTGTATCCTTTCATCTGCATGAAGGTTTAAGGCTCTCGATTGGCCCATTATAGCTTTTGTTTAGGTTGGTGATTTTCTTATGTGTAGTACCGTATTTCTTATAAGTACCCCTTTTACAATGTTATCCCTGTACAACAGTACATGCTTAACAATTATTTTACAACAGTTTCTAACTTATTTTTAACGCCAGGGGTTGCTGAGCAGTAGGTGGGAGCCCTTCTGGACAACTTCCTGTTTCTTTGGTGTTTAAAGCACTTTACTGAGCACTCCGCAAGGGCTGCGTCTTGGTTTTGTGAATGAGCATCATAGGCTGAAATCATTCTTTACCTTCCTGTTCCTTATTTTATATTTTTCTGTAAGTAGGGAACCCATATCATACAACACCAAAAGAGTTACTGCGAATATCCCTGTAAAAGAGTTTACATTCGCAGCAGTCCAAGAGCACCGCACACAGCTGGCATTTGAAAGTCTGTCTCAAGGCTGATCACTTTGAACAAGCCTGACAGCAGAATTGATGTGCCATTAACTGCTGTATTTACTGCTGCTGAAATGCATGTGGGAGATGGAAGAGCTGGGTTTACAAGCAGGCTGTGCTGCAGGATGTGGGCTGCAGACACTGCATGGGACCAGGATGTCAAAATGAAATAATCAGCTATCTCAATGCAACGTGATGATAATGTCGCAGAAAATCAGGCTGTGTTTCCAAAGTGAAGCTGATAGGGACTCTGAGCAAAGAAGCTGCCTGTGCTGCCTCTGTGCTGCCCATGGCGTGTCCAGCTCATCCTTCCAAGGACTCCAGTCCCAGTTTTGCCTGGCAGTGCCAGGCAATGAACATAATCAATACAGTAATCATCAATTTAATAAATCTGGACGTGCCATGCCTCCTAGCAGCTTGTAGGCTGTAATTAAACCTGCCTTCTCTTTTCTTTGATGCGCTTGTGGGCAGAGTGATATTTTTCAAGAAAAAGTCATCCATTTAAAAAAAATGATGGTTTTGATGTGATTTATTAGGAATTTGGCACATGCAGAGACTTGAAAATGTTCCATACTGTACTAAATGTCTGTTTTACTTAAGGTGGCGACTGTGCTTAGAAACTTGGATTAAGCTTAGTAAATTAGTGTGCTGCATTGATATATTTTTCAGGATATTAACTGTGCTGTTAGCAGTTTTTTGTGTTACCATCTTTTTGTGAGCTTTTCAAGAGATTATTCTTTTGTGAGTGAGTGGTTAGAGGTTCTGGCCAACTGTGCCAATGCAGTGGTTTTACAAGGTACAAGAAATGATCCAAAAGGACGTTGCCTTTATCACCCGAAATTTTCTTCCTTGGGCAGAAACAGCTGCATCAGTCTTTGCTCTAAACATACAGACCCTGCGTGGCCCCAACAGGATATGCAAGGGGGAAAACCCCTCCCCTTGCCCACAGTGGAGCTGCAGAAGGCTGTGGTGCCCCAGCCATGGGCAGCAAGGTGGGGGCTGTGTGAAGGGCAACAGTGGGGCTGCTCTGCCTTGGGCTTCTTCTGCACCCCCCAGAGTCTGGGGATTTGGGCTCATGATCAGCTCTTTGTGGAAAATTGCCCCTTTATGCTGCATTTTGGACGTTATTTTCTAGAAGCCATAGGGCAGGAAGGACAGAGCCTCACAGATGCTGAGCCTGGCTCATTGCAGTTCCCGAGCTCCAGTTCTGGAGCTGTGTGGCAGCGACTGGCAGCCTGCAGTGCTTTATTGCAGTTGCTGATGAGTGAACTAACACATGTCTGGTACTTCACAGGTGCCAGTTTAATGCTCCTACCTTTTTTTAAAGTGACATTTATTTCTCTGTTAACTAGTGAGAGCTTTGAGCATGTTTTTCAACAGCATCCAGACCATTGTTTCATTTTTACCCATATTCAGTCACTTTTCCTGCTGCCCTTGGTAATTAGAGCTGGGTGTTTTGTTCTGTCAAACACTTCACCACATAGAAAATGTTGTTTTGGTTGTCTTGAAACTACTGATGAAAGAAAGCATCTGGTCTGTGTCAGGGATGGTTTGGAGCTTGGGACTTTCTGAGGATAGTCTAGAGGCAACTGGGGCCTTCACTGTGTTATTTCTGACACCTGTCTGTGGCTGTACAGAGGCAACTGGGCTACGTGGAGGCTTGGCTTAGCTATGACCAGTGTTTCACAAATGTCTGTGGCTGCAGAATGCATCAGTATGCCAAGGGAGTGAGGAGCTGAACCAGCCTTGAAATGCAGCAGCAGTCTTTGAAAATGAGAAACCAGCAAATGATGTGGTATGTTGTGATGGTCTTCATCTTTATGGTAACTACTGAGTCCCTGAAGGGAAATGAAATGAGTTGTGCTGCAAAAAGCATTGTTTAATCCTCTCCCCTCCCCCTGACAAAGTGCCTGTGCTGGTTGTATCAGCTGCAGAAGCGAAAGCAGGAGTGCTCCTGTTAGCACACCACAGGCAAACCAAGCCAGGCTGTGCAGGGACCTGGTGCTCATTGCTCCCCACGGGGATGGGAGCCGGGACATGGCCTATGTTCCATGGGGACCAGCAGGGTCATTCCTAGGAGCCTCTGAGAGAGCAAGAGCTGTCATTGCAGGAGAGTTCCCCCTTTTTCAAAGCCAGGAAAACCCACACCAAAACCCTTTCCTTGAAGACTGTGAAGAGTGTAAAACTGTGGTGGAGGAAAAGGGCTCTGCCAGGAGAGGCAGGGATGAATCCTAAAGATGACCAGCACCTGAGATTTCACAGGATATTCTGCATTGGAAGGGATCCACAAGGATTACTGAGTCCAACTCCTGTTTGGTCCCTATGGGCACAAAACTCACAAACTTGGTGTTAGCAGCACCATGCTCAGAGCAACTGAGCCAATGACCTCACCTCTGTGGACAGAGGGCCCTTCAGCTGCTGCATCCCTATCTGCACTTGGATGGTTTGGGACTTTAGGGGTTGTATTTAGCAAGTTCAATCACCTCCTCATGTCATTTTTATAATGTTTATTACTGCTACAAGATGAAGGCAACAGTATTGCTGGTCACTGGCTAGAGAAGAGACATCTTCCCATCACATCCCTAATTACTGCTCCTGTGAAGGGCTATGGCAGCTGCCTTTTCACAGAGCATCTGCAGTCCAGGATCACAGGCTTGGTGGAGCAAGTCCAGGCATTTTTGGATGTGTGCCACCCATCTGGGGGTGTTCAGCCTCATGATGTATCAATTAGGAGTCCGTGTTCTGTGGTAACCACCCATTTTTTCCCCCTCTCTCCTTTTCTTTTGCAGTCAGGTCTGCAGTAGGATTTGTAGCACAGGCACCTCACTGTGGGTGTTTGAAAGCTGTCCTGAGCCAAGCTCAGGCTCTGGCACGGTGGGAAGGATGCCAGTGGGCAGCTATGCCTCTAAACCCTGCAGGCTGGGCTGGGCTGTAGAGGCACTGAAGATGTGACTGTCCCCAGAAGAGCCACCAGACACACTCAGGGATCTGCCAGGGGGCTTCCACATCAGGGCGGAGGAGAAGATAGTAGAGATCTTCTGCTGATCTTCCTCACCATAACAGAAGGTCACCTGAAAGAGCATCTTTGGTGATGCTGGAACCACAGAGGTGGCTGTGTGAGATGCTGTTTGTCTGGCTTGGGCAGGGGGAGCCCAGCCTGCAGGGAACTGAGACCTCCTGGTTTCTCTCTGTGCTTCTATAGGCAGAGCAAGTCCCTGTGTGACTCTGCAGCAGCTTCACAGGGTTTTGTTGTGCAGGGAGGGAACAGCCTTGAAGCAGGATGAATAAAGGAGTGTGTTTTATCCTGAGCCTGCCAGATTTACTGTGCTTGTTTGTATAGAAGGTCAGTTCAGTTTACCTTGAAAAATATTTTTTTTTTCCAGATTACTGGTTTATAATGAGGACTGTGCTGCCCTGGTGCTCCAGAGGAAAGCACAAAGTGCAGAGCTCACAGCTTTGGGCACCAGCATTTCCAGTGACCGTGGGCATGTGGTTTAGAAACTGGATCTGGGCAGCATCTGAGCTAATGAGAACTCGGCTTAAAAAGGCAAGGAGCTTCAGAGAGAACCATGTGAAAATATTACTATTAAAGCATGTTAAATACTGAAACATGACTATCCAGAGGGCCTGAATGAGCTGTGCTGTGCAGCCCCAGTGCTGAACACCTTCCCTCTTGCTGAGCAGAGAGCCATCACACCCGTCACAGGCTGTGGAAGAAGCCAAATTGCCCCTGTCTTGGTCATCATCTGCTTAAATCCCAAGGAAAGATGGACAAGGAGCAAGAAAAAGCCAAACCCGAGGTTTAGGTTTAGGAAAACATCCTTGGGGGGCACTAGACTTCAGCCTTCCAGTGGTGAGTGAAAATCCTGTTGATAGCAAGGGCAAGTAGGAAGAAAGAGACCATCTTTCTAAGTACATAAAATGTGTTATAAACCCCAATCCTACACCACAGGTGATGAGATTGTAATACAAAATTAATATGTGAAAACTTCATACAAAACCCTCCTTTTGCTTCTCTCTATTTCTGGGCAATTCTTTGTCCTGTTGGGTGTTTTTTGTTTGGTTTTTTTTTTGCTCTATGTTACCAGGGCTTTGGAGAAAACATGTTTTGTTGCTGGGCTTTCAGAGGCCCTTACTGTGTTCACCAGGTGCTCAGGGATGGAGCACATGCCAAGGGAAGGATGAAAATATTGGTTTTTCTTCAGAGAAGGCAGCATTTTTGTGCCCTTCAGGAGCCCCCATGGGAGCTGCTCTTCATGGGTGTTTTAATCTAAATCATCATGCTTCAGTGTCCCAGCTGGGTGGGGATCCATATGCCCTCTGCAAAACTTTCCCTCTTTCATATAATAGAGATTTTTGGAGAAACTTCTGTCTGGGGGTAATGATGAACCCTGAGTCAGCTCATGCCTCATGGCTCTCCTTATGTGGTACTTTCTGCCCCACTGGAAAAAGCAAATACCTGCTGGGTTATTTCAGGGTCACTGCTCACTCTCTTTATTGTTGTTCTGAGTAGGGAGCAGGGCAATTGTGCCTGCACCAGTATTTGCACCTTAGAATTATTCCTGTGAAGTGCACCATAAATTTATGTCATGCAAGAAACAGGGACATTTGGCAGCAGAAAAAGATCATCCCTTAAAGTAAAGCCAGGTGAGCAGCAGAGCCCTAATTGCCAGCTTGCCACAGCTAAAGAAATTGAAGCCAAAATTGATATATGTTCTGGGTGTATCTGTATAGATCTGTATGCTTGTGTCATTTGAAGGTGCAGGTGGCTGGATGCCCTTCGGGTAGTGGACAGCCTTGGCATATGGTTTCTGCTGTTCCTTTGCATGTGGAACACCAGATCTTGGAAGTCCTTTTTTAAGTGATACCATAAGAGTGGTTTGGGTGGTTTTTTTCTTAAGCAAGCAGGCGGGTAAAGGGGAAGTACTTGGATAGGCCTAGGATTTACCAGGACTCACCAGAAGATACAATGATGGGCTTGGAAAGTTTTTTAATTCTTTAGAATTATTCAGCTCCTGACTGGCATCCAGTATTTGGTATTTATCTTGCTCTGCCTGGAATAATTTCTCTCACCCTGGGGTTTGTGTAAAAGATGTTTCACCGAGTTCAGAAACTAATGATCAGAAGTGACCATCTGTGACCCCTTAGTAGGCATCTGGATGCATATTTGCCACATTTGAGGTGTTGAGATAACACAGCACTGTTGCTGATGGGACTAGAAGCCTTATCATCAGATATAATAATTCTTTCCAGCTGCACATGTTGTTTTTTAGTCTTTCTTAAATGAAAATGAGTTCTGCAGGTGGCTAATGCTAGAGGATAATTTGTTTCCGTGCTCGTTTGAAGCCTTGTAGCAAACCCAAAGCTGTGAATAAAAGATGGAAATAAAAGTAGAACGTGATTTCAGGAAAAAGCCCCTCCATTTTCTGTGCTGGTGAAGTGACTAAGCCGTGTGGCTGCTGATGCAAACCTTTCATCTGCCCAAGGAAAAGGATTATTATCTTCAGCTAAAGCTGATGGGGCACTGAGCAGCATTTGAACAGCACATGCAGGAAGATATTTGCATGAGAAACGTGAAGATGAGACTTTGATGTATTTGCAACTTCTGAATTCCCATTATGTTTTTGATTGTACTGCCCCTTGGGAGTGCCTGGGACACCTTTCCTTTGGCTAAGCTGAAACCCAGGAAGGGAATTTCATGCTCTGCTCTTCCACATTATCTTTCTCATTCTGAGATAACTTTTCCTCTGCTCTCTTTAGCTGAAGTCTGGAAAAATATGTTAGTGACAGCAAGACAGAGGCCATCAGCTTTGCCTTAGTGGGGAAGAGAGGGTGGATTGCAGACTCCTGAGTGTGTTTGTTGGAAGGAACCTCTGCAGGTCAGCAGCTCTGGACCAGGACATCCCTGACATTGCCATGCTGAGACCTCCTGGGATGTTCTCTGGGCAACCCCTTCCTGTGCTGTGCTCCACTGGGCTTGCTTAGCAAGAGATAATGCAAATAATCAGCATGGGAAATTTACAGAATTTTTTTTTTCCTGGTGGAAAACATCAATTTGTTTTAACAAAGAGTTAGACTGATCTGGATCGATGAGCTGGAGGTTCTGGCCCAAGACCTGGAGGTTGCATGGCACCATCACCCAGCCGGAGGTCTGGCTGCTGGAGTGCTCAGCTTGAGGCCATAACCTCTGGGCTGCTGGGCACCTGCTGGACACAGCTCCTCTCTCTGAAGGTGCCTGCTTCCTGGGATAAAGCCTCAAAGATGGCATCATGTTTTCAAGAAAGGCAGGTACAGAAGCAAAAAAGGCTTAGAAACTGATGGAAAAGCAGCAGAGTCAGTACAGGGCAGCTCTGATAAAAGCCTTTCCATGGGCAATCTGCAATCAGGGACACAGCAAGAGAAAGATGTGGCTTCCCAGTGTGGAAAATTAAATTACTCAAACTTTTGAGTTTCAATGAGAAACCTTTATTAGTTTGCAAATAGATGACAGTGAAAAAGTGGTGAAACAAATAACAAAAGAAATAAGTTAGCTCATATACTGGTCCAGCCATGAAAAGGATGGGAATGGGACATGTTTTCATGATTACCTGGTGAGCTATGGGTTAAACAAATGCTTTTTTGCCTCTTACATGCTGTAGCAACTCTAATCTTTTTACCATGTATGATCCCTTGCCCAGTGCACCTTATTCAATATGAGATCAAGGGGATGCTGTGCCTACAGATCCAGAAATGGCTACAAAAGGACAGAAAATTATGTCACTGCAAATAATTGCAAATAAAAAGGACCCAGGAACAGAAAGTCAATGATAACTAAGGTTTGTAAAGCCAGTTATTGAAAAAAATGGAAGAGGAGGGATTGAAAGGAATGAGGGACTTCTCTTTACAAACAAACTCAGAGGGTGCACTCTCCCAGCAAGACTGGGGATGCCAGGTTGTGCTCCTCCATGCTACAGCCTCATTGGTTGGAAAAACAGAGAACAGGCCTGGATTTTCAAAAAGACTTGGATTTTCTTGATTTTTTTTTTCCTCCTTTGAAGGAAAGACTTTTGTGTTGGAACAAGATCAGATAGATGTGATCACTACTACCCAGAAAAATTGTATGGCACAGAAATCTTAATTATTGCTTCATTTCTTCTTAAACTTCATTATATTCTGCTTAGTTAGTTGGGTTATGGCTTCAATAAGCTCTTGAATTAGTCATATTATTAATGTAAAAAACTCAAAAGCTAATTCACAGCCAAGTGTTCTGGTACTTGAAAGACTTGAAAATTTTTTTTCCTGAAAACATGAGAACCAACTTGTCACGATTTTTCTTTTTAGCATATTGTTGTGTACAGGAGTATTAAATGTTTGGCATCTGAAAAAAATTGCTGAAACTAATGCTCACCTAAATGTTTCTCTGCTGAAGGGATCTGTGATATGTGATGGCTCAAAAAATATCCTCAGAAAGGGAAGCTCTGGGATGAAGGGTTAGGGATAACAAGGGAGCTTGTCAGGAGCTGCCACCTCCCATTTCACAAACCTGAACCCCACATCCTGAATATCTGCATAATAAAAATCCCTACTGGCATAACCCATGGTGGGGCTTAGTTACTGAAGCACTGCACCACCAGATCAGCTGTAAATTGTTTTGTAGCTGGGTGCTGCACATGGCTTTTGCTGTGCAGCTCCCAGGCTGGGCCAGAAACCCCCCTGTGAGAGTGGTGGGGACGTGGCTCTGTGTCAGCAACATTCCCAGCAGGCAGACTCCTGGGGGATGGAGGCAGCCTGCTCAATTATCCACTGATTTCTCCTTAAGGTTTTTCATCTGAACATTATCATATTTTTTTATTAAGCCATCTTGTGACTTCAGTAATTTCTTTCATTAAGCTTATTCTGAAGCAAGATGGCTTAAAATTAAAAGCAACTTCTCAGCCAAGTTAACATTCAAGCACAATTAAGTTAAATCATACAACAGCAAGATGTGAGGAAATAAAAGGCCAATTTTGGCAGCAGCAGATCAATTATTATAATGTAGAATCACATGGAATACAACAATAATTATTTTTTCCTCAGTAACATGCCCTAGCTGCTAACCCACAACCACGTCAGCAGATGTTTCTAAACAATAACAATCTTCTGAAAAATATTATTGAAAGACTTCCTTGGTGATGCTGATGTCAAAACCACTCTTACGTGCCTGAAGCAGCGTTTGACCTCCCAGGCCGTGTGCTGGACAGAGCTTTGGTGAGCACCCAGCCACGGTGCTGGGGCTGGCACGGGGCTGTGCCAGGGCTGGAAATGCATCTGTCTCACCTGCATTTCCTGCAGCTGCATCGCTGGAGCTCCGTGCTGGCAATCGCTCTCTGCCAAGGGGCTCCGAGCTGCCGGAGCTGCCGGCATCAGCAGCGGCTCTGCCGCACGGCGCTCTGTACCTGTGTATACACCCCGCCAGGGAAGGTGAGCCCGCAGCATCCCCAGGGAGGGGGTTGTAGGATTCAGGGAAGTAATTCCAGGGTTTGAGGAAGATAAGTCTCCACGAGAATGAAAATGAAGCAGTGCAAGAGCTCATTTTGCAGAGAGAGGCGAGCGCTGCCAGCCCTGCTGGCTGCAGCGCTGCCGGCGCGTCCCGCATCGCGACACAAGCGGTGACTGCTCACACCACGGCCGGCACCACTCACCCCGAAGGGGCTGTGAGCCAGCACCTCGTGCTTTCTCAGCAGGAGGCAGGGCTCACTCGAGTCAGGCAGCTCCTCATGAGCTGAGACACTTGTGTTTGCCTTGGTCTGGCAGGATGCTGTCCGTGAAAGCCGTAATCCACTTATGCTGGCAGGTTAGACAGGGCAGGGATGAGTTTAGTTAAAGAAATAACTTTCCAGGATATGAATGGATGGATAAAATATAATTCTATTAAGGGATCGTTCCAGTCTTTGAATGGCACTGGTGATTATGTGGGAATAAAAGGCACAAGGAGATTAGCAGCAGTGTTTATTTCCCAAGCAGGTTGTCTGTTGGGATGTTCTTACACAAACTAAATGTTCATGAGTTAAGAAGTAATTGTGCAATTTTGTCTGGAGGGAATCCCAGGCAAGAGCTGCTTCATAAGGGCAGAATTAGGAGAACTGGTCCATTGAGAAAAGTATATTTTACAAATTTTTTTTCTGAGTAAATGGGAACAAGCATATTCCTTTGCCATATTGAATGTCTCACCAGGCTGCGCGTTTGTAAGGAAGTCAGAAGTGTTGATGTGCCAAGTGTGCTGGGTCCCCCTTGGGCAAAGGTCCCCCCTCAGGGGGGATGTACAAGCACCCATTTCCCTCTCAGGGGATATCCAAAATCACTTGTGCACCTGTTCCAGCTGCACAGATGCTGAAGATGCCCTGAGTGACACCAATCCTTCTCTTCTGCACAGGCTGTCCCCACTGGTGGCTGGGGATGCTGAGGGGTGGGTGATGTTGCAGGAGGGCATCTGGAGGTAAATCTGTGAGAATTCTAACTGCAGCTTTCATCCGCCCTTTACATTAAAGTTGTCTTTCTTTCTTTCTTTCTCTTTTCCTGCTTCCTCCCCTGCCTCGTTCTGCCCCTCTTCCAGCAATGTGGACACCAAGGAGCTGTGTGGTGAGTGCAGTCCCTCCTTTTGTGCAAAAGCAATCATTGTGTGCATGAGGGCCTTCAAAGATTGCATGAAACCCAGTACAGACTGCAGTGCTGTGGCAGCTGAGGAGCTGGGGGATCTCAGCCCTACTGCTGCTTTGCTCCTTATTCCAAGGGAAAATTGGCAGAACTTTTTTCATTTTCTTGCCACACTATGGGGTCAGAGCTAATTGAAGCACATGGATCCTATTCAGCAACAAGCTGGAGTTTAATTTCTGGAGATTTTGTGGCATCCAGCTTCACTCTGAAGTTCAAAAACCCATGTCCCACTGCAATACCTATAACATGCTTCTCCCTAGTTCCCAGCAGACTGCCTGAGGGGTGCACCACCTCTGCTGTACCTCCCACAGCTTGCCAGAATTAAAGGCTGAACAGAAAGTCTGGGATAATATTTTGTCCCACACCTTGACCAGAATGGGAATGTTTCCTGCTGGGATTTCTAAAGGGCTTTGCTTCAATAGGAGGTGACTCAAATTGTTCACTCAGGTATATTGTTCTGTGGATGCTTGATATTGGGAAATGTTTCCTGCCCTCCAGCTTTTTGGGAGGAGATGGAAAGAGAGGTGTGTGGCCTTGCAGAGAGCTCACCCATCTCTTTCCTCCCTTCCTGTGCCAGGATGCAGGAGAACATATGAAGCCACCTCAGCAGGTCTTCACAATTTACCTTCATCACTTTGCCACTAATTACAGCCTTTGGAAGTCTGGCTGGGAGTAGCTGTGCAGACAGAGGTGGGGTTACTGGGTGCCTGTGCACAAGTTACTCCTTGTTCCTGACTCCTTAAAGACTTCTCTGACCATGAGTGTGCTTGCACCAGTGTTTCTCTCCTCCTGGTGCACCTAACCCCTGCCCACACCATTTTGAGCATCCAAGCTGGCAGCAAAAGCAAGAACACTTGCCCTTTCCACTGGTTATCCCTGCTTGTCCTTGCTCTGGTATGCAAGAAACAAAGGCTTCCATAAAATCCTTTTGCTTTGCTGAGGATATAATGGGCTTGTCCCATCCCTCCATTCTTACTGCATTAGGTCTCCTTGCCAGCTGACCCAAGAAGCCAAACCCCCACAGCTTGTACCATCAGCTTTGCCAGGAAGCCCAGGGGTCACAAGGGCATTGTTTGACCCCACACACTTTCTCCACCTCTCCGAAGTCGGGATGTTGCACAGCTGGCACCCAGGGTGATCCCATCTCTCTGCTTCTCCCAGGGATGAGGCTGCCAGGAGAGGAGGGAAATAAACCCATCACCCCCTGGGGAAAGCTAGGGGAAGCCAGAGAAAGGATCAATCGGCACAAGTTCCTGCCTAGATCTGTTATCTGCTGAATACCTCCCTTTGCCTGTGATTTATGTGCTTGCTTCTCTTCTAAGTATTAAACATAAACCCTCAGTCTGTCTAAATGGGAGCTGTGGTGTCTCTCTTGAAATGGGCTGTGTGTTATAAAATGTTGAGAGCATCTTAAAAGTTATTTCTTGAGCCCTGTAGCTTCACATGAATAAATAACACTAAAACAGCAGAGCTGAATGCTTTGTTACAAACAGCTCTGTTCTCCTCCCATGTGCTCCTTGGTCAGCTCGTGGGCTGTGCTGTGCCCACAACAGCTCATTTCTCCTGGAATGGATGGGTCCAGCTCTTTATTTCAGGACTTAGAAAAAGTCTTTACCTATCAGATCTGCTCAACTTTTCTTTCCCAAACAGGAAGGAAAAAACAAACAAATGCACTGCAATGAGAGTAAGCTGTTTACTTCTCGTGGAACAGCCGCTGTCAGTCATGCTGTGACATTCTGGTTTCTGCCAAAATCTTCTTCCCTCTGGATATGTTCTCAGACTGTAAATAGCTATAGGCACTTCTAATTAAGCCAAGAAAACCTAATTAGTGGGATTGTTTCCTGAAATGTATGTCTTGCTGCACTCCACAGAGATGTCAGCTCAGTGTGAAACTCCTCATGCTGCGGAACAGCACCAGTGGCTTTTCAGGAGCAGCTTTTTGCTGAACTCTGTGTCAGTCATCAGAAATAGGGAAAGGACTAGGGTGGCACAGAGAAAGTGTGGCTCCCTCTCTGTGGAGAACACATGATTTTGGGCCCAGCTTGCAGCTCTGTTCTCTTCCTTTCAAGGCGTGTTTTACTCTCAAAAGCTTGTTCAACCTGTGATTGTGGGCTGAGGTGTAAATGTGATGGGATTGTAGGGAAAGATGTAAGGCCAGTCTCAGACCATATAAATCAGGGTGAATTGGAAGGTATTTGGATGCCTTGAGTGGCAAAGAATGTCAAGGGAATGGAAAGGGAATTCCTTTTGAGACCTCAGCAGTAGGAGGGAGAGAGACCAGGTACAATCAAATGCAGAAGCAGGCATGGAAATAAAGAACCCGATGAGTCATTTTCAATGGGAGCTACTGAGTCTTACATCTCCTTTTTGCAATGGTCCCAGACTTCATGGGAATCACACCACTTCCCATCCCTGCAGGACAGATTGTGACTTTGGCTGAGGATACAGAGTATAACACCCCTGGAACTATCCTCTCAGGTTTATGTTACCACCAATAACCACTCTTGCTGCACCAAGTAGCCTCAAGTTACATTAACGCGTTCCCATCGTGTTTCTCTTGGTTTTCGCAGACTATTTTGCTGACCATATGGGAGACTATGAAGATGTTTTGGCCTCCCTGGAGATGCTGAATCTCTCCATCCTGAAGGCCATGGACTACACCAAACGGGTGAGTGCTCCCTCCTGCACCTCACGTTTCACAGGCTCAGAGGGAGAGGCGTGAAAGTTGCACTAAGAGAACACAAAGATCTGAAAGGTCCTCATCCTTTCAGCAGTGCTGTGTCCTCCTGCTCTGCAGGGCTCTGGGTCTCCCAGGCAGGATTTTGAATGCATGAATTGCTGTTAACATCACTGAGAGGGCTTTTGGAAACTTTATGTGATAGAGCTGCCTTTAAATCCAGCTTCCACCTTGGAAGGCATCCTGCCTTCCAAATGCAGTTGCTCATGTGTGAGGCTGCTATATTAGAAACAAGAGGGCTGTGTGTTTGAAGGGCTGCAGAGGAATCATGCAAGCACCAAAACCAAGGCATAATGACCTGGTTTATATGTGCAAAGTAGCCCTAAGTCTTTACAATTCCACCATTTATGTTAATGACACTGGACTATTATAGACAGTGACACTGATCAAGATTGAAGTTCCTTTATGAATACTATAAAATCTGAGCTGATGTACCACATAAACATCCCTGCTGAGAGGTGCACCACTCATCTGTTGTCTTACCAGGCTGAGAGAAGTGTTTATAGAGCTTTAGTTCCTTTGAAATTATTTTCCTGTCCTTCTATAGCACTCAATAGTGGAACTGGGCTGTATCAGTGATACAGTTTTAAGTATTTCCCAATCCAACTGCAGCTCTCCTACAAGCAATCCAAATTGAAATCTCCCTTCCATCTATCTTTGAAGCTAAAAGAGAAACTCAAATTACTCCACATGAAAGAAGTGACAGTGATTTCAAAGTTGTTTCAGGAGTTAGAAAGGGAAATAGCAAATTTCTCTCCCCTCTTGCTGCTGAGTAAAGAGCTTGATTTCCTTGCTTGATCAAAATCCATCTGTTTTGATGTTTGTGAGGAAGGCAGCATGGAAAGTGAAGGCACATATTCAACATGCTGATGTCTTGCCATTACAAATTAAAGGCAAAAGTCGTTGGCCAAGCACTGATCTGTCTGAAGTGTTAGCGATTTTTTTATCAACAACATGAAAGGGTTAAAAAATCAGGACAACACTAATAGTTCATTTCTTATGATTACGTTTCTGTGTCTGCTCATGTCTCATATTCATTATTAGCAATTTTTATGACAATCAGGTTTGCCAGCTATGTATTTTAAATAAACGTTAACGTGATAAGAGAGATCTCAGTAACTCATTCCAGCTTGCTGCTTGTGATGCCTTCCACCACTGCTTTTTCAATGTGATGTGAGTATATGTGACTAATTCTTCCTGCTATTTTGCAAGAGGAAGATGGTCTACTCCCTGCTTATAAATTAGGCATCTGAGCATTTGGGTATTACCTTGCATGAGACATCTGCAGCAGGACTAGGATGGCCATTCATAATCCCAATCCATTTATAAGAGGAACACTCTCCTTGATTCAGCAAACTATGGCAGGATTCACCTGCTTTAATTGCAACAGGTCAAGGTTATTTACCTAAACCTGAGCTGGTCACCTCCATCATGATTTTGGGGAGAGAAACAGGGAGATCTGGAGCACTGGAGGCACCTTCCTCCTGTGACACTGAAGGAGCACAGCACTTCTCGAATGCAGGCATTTCCCAAGGCAGGTGAGGGAGTGCTGCCCCAGCATCCTCCCATCCCCTCATTTTGTCAGCCCATGGGGTGTGCTGCTCTTCACTGCCTGGCAGATTTTTGGCAACAGAGCAAGCAGAACAAGACTCCATCACAGAGAGGAGTTGGCAAAGTATTTAATGAGAAATACTGTTTCCCGCTGTGATTTTGTGAACAAAGTGGTACAAACCTCATCAATGAATTATTCAAAGGCAGGCACTTTGTTCAGGTAAAGAAGCAGGGGAAAAGAAAACCCAACAGAAAATAAGCTGTCTCCAGTGTTCAAAAAGGATACATTTGGTTTAGAAGGAATTTAAACCTCATCAAGTTCCACCACTTTGCCCTGGGCAGGGACACCTTCCACTAGACCAGGGGAGTACAAAGCCCCATCCAGCCTGGCCATGGGCATTTTCAGGGATGTTTCCTTCTGCTCCATATTTTCCTCATATAAAGCTATAAGCAAGAGTCCCATGCTGATGGGGTAGCAGGATGTTTAAAAGATTCATACATTTAATATCGAGTTTTAGAAACAATGGATGAGGTGAAAGGTGGCTAAAGCAGCAGATTTTGGTAGAGTTAAGTGTGGGTTTGTGGCCCCTGATGCTTGAGCCTGTTGCTGTCCCTACACCTTTTCTTGTGGCCAGATCCTGCAAAGGGCTGGGTGATGAGCACTGTGAGTTGTGAGCAAACTGCTTTGCTTGTGAGCTGCTCCTGCTTCTCCACAATAAAATACACTTTTCCTAAGCTGGAGGAAACTGTCGATCATTTAGGAGCATTCCTAGTCCCTCCTTTTCAAACAATGTATTTGGGGCAAACAGTAAATGAAGCCTGACCTTTTTCTGCATTGTCTTTTTGGAGGTGCCAGCTGATGAGAGGGCATGGAGAACCATGGCATTTAATTGCTGCTTGTATTTCTCACCTTAAAAGACAACTGATTATTTCTCGCTCATAAAAAGAGAAAGCAGCAATTATCCCGTGCTGGAGAAGCTTGTAAAGTTTCAGCAGTAATTAGATTCAGTAGTGGAAGGTCTCACACAGCAAAACAAAATCTGTCATTGTAATTATTTTCCAATACAGTGATGTCCATGCCGCATTAAAATAACTGCCGGTGACAATTGGAAAAGCAAAGTTAAATTGGAGAGAAAGGAAATGAACTTTTGGGCTCTAAATGAAGCTGACAGCAGGAGATGTTCCTATATAATTCTCTTTTGCTGTTGCATAGTGCAGTCAGCAAATAGCAAAGCCAACATGAGTGGGAAGGATGTGGTTTGTGCCCAGTGGGGGGGAGCAGGGAGAGCAGAGCCAGGCTGGGGCTGTCCCTCTCCATCAGTCACTGAGTCCCCTGCCCTAGGGGACAGTGCCCACCCAATGCTTCCACCACCCCTGTCAGCTTTGGGAGTGCCTGGGGCAGAGGTGGTGGTTACCACTTCACACCCTCACCCAGACACCCTGGGAAATGTGACTTAGCTTGGTAAAAAACCAGTGTGGGTTTTTGAGCATGAGAGGCTCAATTAGCCTTGTTCCTGTCAGGTCCAGTTTCCACTGCCAGCTGCACTGGGATTCCTCCTGCTTCCAGTTTCTGCCAATTAAGCATTCTGCTGGACTGACCATGGAAGCATCCATGACCTTAAGTGGCGAGGCAAACTTTAAAAGCAAGCTGCAAAGAAATCCCAAAGATGCTGAGTGATGAACATTTTCAAGGATGAACCAGCTCAGATTTAAAGTCAAATTGTTCCTTCCTGGGGATGCTCCTGTTGGGCAGCCGACAGGTCCAAGAAACCCTGGTGACTGACCTTGGTGCATGCCCTGTCCCAGATGGGAGGAGAGTGCTCAGAAAGCAAAATTACCCAAAATTGGAGCTGAAATTGCAACTGCCCATGCACATGCCAGAATAAGACTGGCTTCAGGAAAGAGTAGGGGACAGCAGGAAGGATTTATGGAATCTGAGGGTGGCTCTGCACCAGCCACTGCTTGGTGTTCGGCATCACCTTTGGTCCTGGAGAGAGCAAAGAGATGTGAAAGTGAGGTACTCCTTGCTTGCTCTCTGACAGCTCTGCTGCCAGTCTCTCAGTTATCTCATTCAATGGACCTGGAGAGGAAATATGACCAAGTGGTGACACAACACACACCTTCTGAGAGCTTTCTCCCATCAGAGTGCCACACCACATGTGTCTCATCGACTGGCACTGCACCCAAAGCAGTCAAACACATTTTCCCCTTAAAATTCATTATTTACATGTGAAAATATGTAAATCATAAAGGGAAAACTGAGTGCACTGACCTTCAATACCAGCTGCTGCAGCTCCAGCAGCAGTAGGGAGCCCAGAGGTATCTACATACAGGTGAATAGGTTTGCATGTTACTTGTGAGTTCCATTGTTCCTGCAGCAATCCACCCTTATTGCCTCTGTCTTATGAGATGTAATTGCAGTGAACAGGAGATGCTGGGCTCCTGGGGCTCAGTGGAGGTGCTGCAGCAGATGTTCTCTCCCTGCTGCTGCTACCAGGCTGACCGTGGGCCTCCCCCAGTTTTCAGCCTCCAGCAGCAAACTGCACTTGATTGAGCAGCTCAGTTACAGCCCCAGAGCAAGAACCATCTGCCAGCAGTCTTGGATGCTAAAAATGGTGGATGGTATTTTTTGTTTTACAGTGCAGCCCACATCAGCAATATAGAGTGCGCTTATTTGCATTCTTACCTGCCAAACTTAAGCTTGCCAAAAGTGATATTGCTCTTTTTTGAATGATGACACCTCCAGATAAAATAGTCTCTAGAAATAATCCTCAAAAAGAACCTTTTCCTCCCATCCTCCAACTATTCTTTTATCTCAGCCTTTCATTTAACTTGAGCAGGTTTTCTCCTGCTGTGCTGAATGGACCTGATGTTCACACTGAGGGTGTCAGGTTCCTGGGGCTGGGCTGTGCCGTGGCAGGTGCTGGACCCGTGGCAGGGTGGAAAAGCAGCACAGTGGTGGCAGTTCTGGGTTGTGCCCAGCCCAGAAAATGTGAGCTGCTCAAGGCTTCTCACAGGCTTCATGTTCTGGCCTTGCCTCATGGTGATTAAGTGAGCAAGAGTGAAGATTTCTGGTCTGGGTTTGAAGTCCATGGAGTGCCACTGCAGTGCAGCACAGCCAGGTCTGAAACCCCTGTGATGCAGTTAAAGATGTAATCATGGTGAATGGCTGTGGCTTAAAAAAGCATGGTGATGGGTCAGGGAATTGATAAAGGATGAGTCAACTCTCCAAGTGTTTTGAATGACACATGTCTGAACAATCTCTGTATCAATTTCTATAACAAAAAACAGATGCTGATCTCTGGGGAAGTTATGGAAATTTATAGGTGAAGAACAATCTGAAAGGAAAGGAGGTGCTCTTGTTTAGCTTCTCAGAAAGTACTTCTGGTACTCTTCTCTGAAACTAATTTAAGAAAATATTGCACCACAAATTAAAACAAAATGTGCTGCTTCAGTTCTGCAAGAACTGAATTTCCCCCAACTTTTCTGTTCAGACTCCAGACGAGAAAGCCACTTCTCCATGTGATGCCATCCAGAGCGATTTCCTTGCCAGCTCCACAGGGCTGTGCATGAGATCCAGCTGGGCTGCCAGACTATGGGGAGCAGGGACTGGCAGGGAGATGAATCTTAAGGTCTCTCTTGGAAATTATTTTTAGATTAAGATCCTCATTCACTGCTCTTCTGTTTGTCTATTGCTGCAAAGTTCATGTCCCTCCGTTCTGTCTGAAAAGAAAGAGCATCTTCTTTGGAGATCTTGCTCATGCTGTCCTGGCTCCAGCTCTCATGGACCTCCTGTAGGACATGTTTTTCCTTCTCTTCCCTCCCACTGTAGGTCTCCTGCTCCTGGGATTTAGGTAAATTGTATGATGAAGGTGTCAGGGCTGTTGTCTTGCCAAATAGTATGAGAGCGGCTTTGAAGGAGCCACCAAAAGGAAAGGAGGGAGCAAGTCAAAGCATCAGCAGGTGGCACAGCCAGGCTGAGCTTTCAGCAATCTGACCATCCCACACTGCTACAGCTGCAGGATCCTTTGAGCAGGTCCTGTTTGGACAACAAAATCTTCACTTGCCTTGGAAAACTGAAATAAAATATGTGTCAGATTGCTGCCTTGTGGGTACAGCTAATTAGGAACAAGTGGGAAGCAAAAGGCTGATTAGAGCCAGGGTGCTGAGATATAGCAGGCACTTCCAAGCCTGCTCTTTGCCTGCTGGGCGAGTGGACAGGGTGCAAAGGGGCCTCTGGATCCACAGGTGATCTTGGGGTGAGCACAGCCCCTGTGTGGGCCAGCTGATACCTGCTCCTCACATCCCTGTGGCTGCAGGAGAAATGATGGGATTCCAGTGCAGCTGGGAGGTTTTCTCATAGTGGGAACAGAGAATTCCTGTGATAAATTGCTTGGGAATGGTCCATGGCACGAGACCTTCAGGATCAGACAAGGTAAGCATGAGATGAGAAAAGTCCAACACTGACATCTGCAAAAGGAGGATTTCATAGCAAAAACTTTTAAAAACTATATGATGCTGTTGTCATTTTTTAAATCTGAACAGGTGTCTCATTTGGTTTTTAGTACTGTTTTGGGAAGGCTGAGGGTCTTTCATGTGGTAATGCTTTCATTTATCAACTATTTAAATGCCTGTTCTCTTCAGGTTTCTCCTACTGATTATGTGCCAGGCAATCAGTTTTGGGTCTCTGCTTTGGAAGGGATTTAAAAGTCGGGGGGAGGGAAAGGAGAAAGAGGCAAGTCTGAGTGTTATTTTAATTAGAAGAAAATATCTCTTGGAAGCAAACAGGCAATTATGAGCAACGAATTCAAATCAGCCACTCAGAGATTACAGTGCAAAACACGCCTGGTTTTTAAAGGGCTGGGTGGGTGGAAGACAACTTCCCCATCGTCCTGGGATGAGGCTTGATGGGTGGTTTATGGCATGGCAATAGGTTTGTTGTCGGGTTTTGATTTTTTAACTGGAGGAAAAGTGTGGGTGAAACAGAGTTGCCTTTGGTTTCCAACAAAAAAGCCTTCTCAGTTCATCAGCATCACTCTGTGGGTGTGCTTGGACTGTGGTTATTAACAGTTGGAGAAGTTATCAGTGTCCCCAGGCATGGTAATTGTCAGCCAATTTGGTCAGTCTTGCTGAAGGCCAGCACTGGGAAGCCTTGTTGGTCAGGTTTTTGCCCTGTGAGGCAAAGGGAAAATGTAGGGGGGTCACAGTGGGTTTCTGAGTTCGTGGGTGGCAAAAAATAATCTATATTTTACATCCTGTAGTCTTAATAAGCTGAATAGTGACCTTTAAAAATGCCAGCAAAGAAGATTTGAGATGTTCAACAACATAAAAACTCTCATTCCTCAGTATTTGATACCCACAAGGACACGGATATGAGAGCCCATTTTTAGGCATCCATTTGCAGTGATGAGGAAAACTTGGCACTGGTTGGCAAATCCAAGCACTCCACAGTAATGCTTTGCACAAGTAACACATCCTAGGGGTATTTCCATTAATCTGTGCCAGAATTTGGGCAGTCTTGGGTGGGTGCATGTGGAAATGAAAAGCTGGAGGAGCTGTGGTGGGGCTTTGAGCAGACTGTGCCCCTGTGTGTGGGAAGCTGCTTTACAGACACACAAGAAGTGATGTGAAGGAGAAGGGTGGATTTGGGGCTTGGATCTCAGCCAACTGACCAGAGACCCAGCCCTGGGTGATATTTTCCCAATAATGCAAGCTGTCCTTCTCCCACTCTACTCTCATTTTTTAATGTCTCTTTTTCATTTCCTGCTTTGTCAAATCGTGACACTTTCTGAGGCTCTCCTGACAGCCATCAACACAGAAATCTCAAGGCCGTCCTTTCAATGATGTTTTTACACTTGCTGCTCATTGCAAACACTCACAGCCGCCTGTTGCAGCAGCAGAGGTCAAGGCCAGGCAGTTCAGCAAAGAGCTTGCCTGGAATTGATGGATGGAAAAGAGCAGGCTTGGAGATGTGCAAGAGTTTCTGGCACAAAGCAGCTTCATTGAGCAGCAATTATTATATGATCTCCATAAATATTTTAACTTCTCAAGCTAAGCAAGGAGGAAATAACTCTTCAGGGTGGAATTAACAAGACCAAACCTCATTAAATCTCACTAGGATAGTCTGACAAATGTTTTAATAAGACAATGGGAAGGATTCCTTTATAGCTGGTCTTTTTTTATGGTTTGTTTTTGCAACCCTGAAGAAGACGTGGTAGAGGAGAGCCTGAAGGGATTGCTGAAAAAACCTCTAAGCACATGCATTTCTGATTCAGCTCCTGAGAGCAAATGTCACAGCTGGGCTGGCAAAAGGCCAGTTAGTTAAGTGGGAGAAAAAAATCACTGTTGTTTTGATTTCATATCTATTTGATTTTCTACCCTATTAAAAAGCATCAGATCTTCACAGACACTCCAATTTTCTCTGCACTGGCTGGAATAGCTTTGTACCCAACATCCATCCATCCATCCATTGAATCTATATGTAGGGAGTTAAACTGATTCAAATACATGTGTTTGATTTTTTCTAAGGCTGAACTAAGATTTTAGGCTGTGGTTAGGTAATAAAAAATCCAACATTTAACTACACATACTCACACAGCTTCAGCATCACCATCACCTCGTTGTGCACCACCCTCTGCCAAGGATCACCATGTCATGCATATTCCCCAGAAACACTGTGGCTGCAGCAGGGAGAGGAGCAAATTTCCTTGTGTTAGACAGAAGTCTCTAACTGCTGCTTATTGGATGCTCAGGAAGCAGTCAAGAAACTAGTGCTTCCATACCAAACCAGGGTGAGAAATCAGCTCTGTGATCCCCAAAGGGTTTTGCCCCTTCAGTTCATTCTTCTTTTATGATTTAATACAGGAGATAAAGGCAGAGATAAAGGCCCTCTGGGTTCTTACAGAGCTGCTCCAGTTGCCATGGAAATAACCCTTGTTAACAGCTTCACCACAAAACAGGAATAATTTTCTTTGGGGAGCTTGGGGTGCTCACGTTGTGCTGCTGCATGCTCAGATAACCAGCGGTGCTGGGACCACTCCAGTCTCCCAGGTGTGGTCATTTCTGATGGAATGCAGGGAGCCAGGAGCACCCATCCCTGTCTCATGGCTCCAATTAATGGCTCAAATTAATGAGTTCCTCCCAGAGCAGCCCTATGCCAGGAGGTGTGAGCACACAGGGCCAGACTGCCCAGCAGGGGCAATGGGCTGTCCTGGCAGGCATGGATGGGTGGGAAAGAGTCTGTGAAAAAGTGGTGCTGATGAGCTTGGGTTTAGGGGAGCCTTTTTTTGACTGCAAGTATTTTTAGCTCTGATGCTGAGTGGTTGGCTTCAGCCTGGGCTGGTGAGGTCAGTGGCCACTTGCTCTGGTTGGGCTGGTGTTGAGCTAATTGGAGTGGTGTTGAGCCAATGCTGGATTGGAGGGGTCAGTGTTGGACAGTCTGTGCCAGTGTCCATCTGGTTGTGTCCCACCTCTGCTTGTGACTGTCAGGAGGTGTAGGAGCAGCACTATGCCATGGGCAGGGCTCAGCAAGGCTGTGCTGGGAAAGGGACCCTGGCTGCTTCATTCAGGTCAGTTGTCCTATTAAAATATTTTTAGGTGTTCTTTGTCTTGAAAAAGTTTGTATTACCCTGGGAGCTTCTGTCAGTCAAACAGCACATTAAGCCCTGTAAGTCATCCCAAACCCCTTTATTAACTTTAGTGCTGGTGATACTTTGAGGAGCTGGAACAGAGGCTAAATGGAGATAAGAGGAATAAAGGATATTTATTGAGGCCTTCAAAAGCCACACCCAGGCAGTACCAGTGCTACAATCGGGGCTCTGCCTGAATGTTTCCAAGACGGAGGCAAAGGAGGGCCCAGTCCCGAGATCACACATTTTTATATGTTTGCATATAAACATATGCATTTGCATACAGGAGCCCCACTTGCCTGCCCTCCTCCTTCCACCTTGTTTATACTTCGAGCCTGAAGTTTGGAAAAAATGTCCTGAGTCTCCAGTTGGAGTAGGATTGTTGTGTCTTCATCAGCCTGTGAAAAGATCCTAGTAACCCTGAATAAAAGCCACACACCAGCCCAGAACAGAAAACCCAGAGGCCCAAGGCATGGCTGGGCTGGCCGTACTAGTGTGGACTAGGGCGCTGTGTAAGGTGCTGAACTATCCGAGCACAGGATGCGCTTCTCATACCTGCACCCACCGGCTGCAAAGCAAGAGTAAAGTGATTTAAGATCCTGCTAAAGATAGGTAACACCCGTTTCCATGGCGGGGGCGTGCGGGGGACCGGTTTGTGCGTGGGATGCTGGGCAGGCGCCGCCGGGGGCCCTGGGGGTGCGCTCCCCGTGCTCACCGTGCGCCTCTGCAGGTGTACGAGAGTGGCAGCAACGTGGACCAGTTCGTGACCCGCTTCCTGCTGAAGGAGACGGCGAACCAGACCCAGTCACTGCTGAGCTCCGTGGAGAGTGCTGTGGATGCCATCGACGAGCAAACCAACCCCGCCAGGTCTGCATCACTCCTGCCCTCCTCCGGGGCAGGAGGGTGGAGGGGGAGGAGGATGCTTCTGCGGGATGAGGGAAACGCAGCAGGCATTGTGCAGGAGCAAAGGGGAGCTGGGCGAGTGCCTGCGCTTCCCTTTGCCTCCCTTCCCGGCTTCCTGAACTCTGGGGGCTTTTCTCCCCCGCTCTCTCCTGCCCTGTCCCTTCCTCTCTGCGGTCGCCGGGGTCCCCCTTAGCGAGAGCGGCGTGCGCGGGGTTGCAAACCCGGGCCAGCGCCCTGGCACCGGGCTGGGCAGCGCTGGGCGACCGGGTCTGCCCCTGAGCAAACCCAGAGGTGCCACCCAGGGCAGAACACGGCACCCGCCGAGGGGTGGCTGTGCCTGAGCTGGGCTCAGCCCACAGGGACAGCTTCCCGTGCCAGGGATGCTGCCCGCCCTGCCAGAGCACTCAGCTAGAGTAAACATCCGTGGCAAAAAGCTGCTTGTGCACTGAGGACAGGCAACGCGGTCCCCTGGTGTGGCGAGGGGCCGTCCCAATCCTAGCAGCCCCAGCACATGCCTCGGAGCCTGGGCAGGATGGAGGAGCCCGTTTCAAGATTTCCCGAGAGGTAAAGCCCCAGCGCAGCCCCCTCGGTGTCAGGGTCACGCAGCTCCCCTGAGTGCCACCGTCACCGCTGTGACCAGGACAGGTTGCCACGGAAACCCGACCGTGTGTTGGACGCTCGTGGAACGAGCCCTTCTCCTGCCCCTTCGAAGCAGGAAGCCTCGGGACGATTGCACGGGGATGCTTTGGCTTCCCCAAGCCATGAGCAGGCAGAGGGGCGCACGGAGAGTGAAAATCCCAGCTCACTCCTAAAACAGACTCTGTGGAACACAGTGAGACCTGGGCAGCTGTGCCACCATCATCACCATCTAGATGATGAATGCTGTGATTTCATCATCTGACATCTCTCTTCTCTTTGTTTTGTGGCAAACCTTGAACAAAAAGAAGTAGGAACTCCTGCAAAACAATGAAGAGGAAACAAACCCAACATCAGGCAGAGCAATTAGAGCCCATGAAAGACTTTGCTGGCTTTTATTTGCTGATGTGTGAGCCCAGATCATAATGGGGAGCATTGTAGTTGTTTTCTCATGAAGATAATAGCTAAAAAGAAAAATAAATCCCACAAAAAATTATCTCCTGCATCCACATGAAGACAAAGATGTGGCCTAAAAAGCACAAAAATAAAGGGCTGTAGAACAAAGTGTGAAGGCAGAGGTCCAAGATGGAGGCACCTCATTAAATTGTGATTAAAATAAATCTGGTTTTGCCTAATTTCCTGTCTATTGACAGGGGATTGTCTGTTGTAACCAAAAAACCACATAAACCACAAGATATTTTACAATTATCCAGGACCAGCAGTGATATAATTACACAGCCTGTAGCAAAGGGATGCTCCTGCAACCTTTATTGTTCCTGCCTCCTTATCTTGGAGATGTTCTTTGGGACCAGATCTGCACATTGTGTTTCTGTGTATATGGTGGAGTCCACAGTGGCTGATTTTTTGGGTAGCGGGGAAAAGAGAACCCAGCAATTGTTCTTTGGAGGAGCCAGGTGCCAGGGGAGGGACAGCAGGGCTGGGAGATGCTGGCTGGTGTGGTGCCCACTGGCTCAGGGGCTTTCAGCATGCTGCCTCCATCTGGGAGCTGCTTGACTAACAAAAGATGCCAAAAGGAGCCAGGGCTCCCAGGCACCTCTGTCAACAGCCAGCTGGCACAGAGCTGCTCTTGCTGGAAGGAAACACTGGAAATCCTTTGAGCTGCTCAGCCTCTCCCTCCATGGCACAGGCTTCCTGTTGGTGGAGGAGAAAGGAGAGGGTCATTCTTCCCCAAGCCCATTCCCATCTCACACACATGGATGGCAGCTGCAAGCCCTTGTCAGGATGGCAGGTCTTGGCATTCTCTTTGGCTTGCAAATAAACGAGGTCCACTCGGTGGGAGGACCACCGTGGGTCTGGTGCTGGATTGTGACAATGGATCCTCCATCTGTGGAAGGGTTTCAGAACAGTTTTTTTGATCTTTGAGGAACCTCCAGGCCAAATGGGCTTTGTAGACCCAGACAAAGCAAGCAGGGTGGAGGAAATGCTACAGTGGATGTTTCCATTCTCCAGGAGAACTGCAGCTGCAGTCTGTTAGTGGGATACACAGCCTCTGCTCTTGGGCAGTCATTCAGGCATGGGCAGCCTGGGTGACAGCAGCTTTTCCTGTCTGAAAGTCACCAAAGCCACTGGACTGCAAAACCGGCCCCAGAAAGGTGCAGCTGGCTGGGCACAGCTTCAGGGGCTTGAATGCCCCATGTTACAGGTGTCTGTTCCTAGGATAGAAAAAGTCCCTGGAGGCTGGTGCTGGTGCTAGGAGAGCTGTGCTGTTCCATAAGCAGGAAAGAAAAGTGATGGCTGTTAGGACCAGCCCATGGACATTCCTCTGTTTCTGACCCACTCCACACACTGGCTGATACCCAGAGATGGTGCAGGAAGGAAGCCTGCACTGCCTGGGCACAGTGTGGGCACTGCTGCTCTCCAAGGGCTGTGGCATCATTGGCAGAGCTGCCAGAAGGGATGCTCAGGGCTGGCTCATGCAGCTCTGCTGTCCTGACACCCTGTGTGCTCTCTGGTTGCAGGCACTACCCCAGCAAGGATGGTCACGGTCTGAGTGACACCTGGTATGACAGCCCCGTGCCCAGCTACTCTCCCACCACCTGGATGGTCCCCAGGGAGAAAGGAAAGAGCTGCCAGACTGGTAAGTGCTGGCTGCCTGGGGTGGCTTGGAGCACTCAAGTGCCAGCAGCAGCACAGGGCTCTCAGGGTGTGCCTGCTGTGCCCCTCACTCCATCACTGTCCCCTGGCTCTGTGCAGGTTCCCCTGACACCAAGGCAGAGGGGCTGGAGGGGCAGATCAACAGGCTGGCCAAGCTGATTGGCAAGCTGGAGGACAAGGTAAGGGCCAGCATTTCCCTGTGTGGGGCCGTCCTGCCACCCCAGGGACAATTCAGGGACCTTGCCCCAGCTGTTTTGGGGCAGGGATGAGGACATGGTGTTGGAGATGTTGGCTGCAATGGGAGCACAGGGAGCTTTTGTGAAGGGTCTTGACTGGAGGTGCAAGTGGCTCTTGGAGCCCGTTCCCTCTAGAGAAGGGGGCACATTCATTGCAAATGCTGGGGACAGAAACCCGCCCCGCAGCCCCAGCCAAGCCACCACGCCCTCTGCTGCTTTATTCCCCTTTGCCAGACCCTGTGGTTTGACCTGCACCAGCGGCTGTCGGACAGCGAGAGCGCAGCTTGCACGGTGAGTGTGCCCGACCCCAGCCGTGGGGGCCGGGGTGCCCCTGCAGCACAGAGCCACCCTGGGGGGTCCCTGTGTTTCTGTGGGGCTCACATGCTGTGTTTGGGGGCCTGGCAGTACCTGCTCCTGGTGCGGACCGAGATGACGGTGTCACACAAGCACCTGAGCGAGTTCTGCAGCTCCCTGAAGCAGTACCTGAAGAGCGTGGCCGGCGAGCGGGACTGCTTCCAGTGGGTACCACCAGCAGCTGCGTGTCCCGGGGCTGGGGAGATGCGGGGCTTGGCATGGGCCGGAGTGAGGACCAAGAGAAGGACCGAGGCAAAACAGCCAGGATTTGGAATGCACAGCCACCAACACTGCTTTTGCATGGGCTGGGGAGTGCTGGGATGGGGGGGGCAGCCCTACCTGGGCTGCTGGGGTTGGGTTCCCCCTCTGTAGCCCACCCTAGGGCACACCTGTGGCTGCAGAGGAGGAAGGGAGGCCCCACGTTAGGGGCTCACCCCCTCTCCCTGATTCTGCCAGTGTCACCGCAGTGAAGCTGCCTGACGGGGTCACCTTCATCGTCTACGAGTTCTGGGAGACTGAGGAGGACTGGAAGAGGTAGGGGAGGGGATGAAAAAGCCCAGGGGAGGGCTGGGGGGGCTGGGATGGTGGATGCTTGGGTGTGGAGGGTCGATAGAGCAGCTGAGCTCCAAGCTCAGTCCCCTGTCTGATGGCAGGACTGAGGAGGCGTCTGTCTGTCCTAGGGCTGCCCTAGGACAGGGGGGTTGGGGTGGGTCTTTCTACCTCCCACCTGGGAGTGCCTTTGGATCTGTTGATGGGAGGGGTCAGTGTCCTGAACCAAGGCAGGGTGCCCTGCACAAGAGGAAGTAAGCAGGATTGCTGGCACCCAGCCCTGCCAGAGCCTGTGGTGCTTCTGGGGGGGCTGGGATGGTGCTTTTGGGAGGCTGGGTGTCACCCACTCTCTCCCACCCGGGTGTAGGCACCTGCAGAGTGCCACCTGCAAGGGCTTCCAGCACGTCAAGGTGGACACGCTCAGCCAGCCTGAGGCCATCTCCAGTGTGGCTGTGCCAGGTAGGAGGATGGCCACCCCAGAGCATGGGGGACAGGGACCCCTGGGCAGCCAGCACCCCTCTAGTTTTTGGGGAGCAAGGGTGGGCAGGTGCATGGTGTGAAGGACAGCATGAGCTGAGCTGGCTGGCTGGGGGTCAGAGAGACGTGGGGGTGGGCAGGGATGACCCTCCAGTGACATTCCCCTGCAGCTGCCTGGTGCACCCTGAGCCGAGAGTGACCGTCGGTGCCTGCCAGCACCTGTCCCCTCTGCGGGGTGGCCGTGACCGGGGGACGTGTCGGTGTGACCTGGCTGCAGTGAAGGAAACTCCCATGTGTGTTTCCCCCACCCCAGAGTCCTCCCTCAGCTACCCCATCACCTGGGTCATCTCTCCCTGGCGTGGGGTGGTCTCAGAGAAAGGACTGCCAGGGAGGGGCTGGCAGGGTTTGGGCAGGGGGACATCCCCCAGACACAGGTAGGCAGGGAGGGGCCGTGGGTGCAGACAGGCAAGCACTAGGAAGCAGGAATGGGAGTGGGAGTGGGAGGCTGGAGAGCCCCCAAGGTTCGGGGTTTGTGCAATTCCCCAGGGGCCACCTGGGGAGAACGGTGGGGGTTGAGGTCTTGCCTGGTGCAGCGTGTCTGTGCCTGCAGGGATGGGGACCTGTGTCCCAGGGGGAGTCACAGTGGTGGCAGAGGGGGGGATTCCCTGCTCCCAAGGTGCCCTTTAGTCCTTTCCAGGTGTGGGGGGTGCCAAGGGGTTTCCTTTGCATGTGCACAGTTGCAGCTGCTGCCTTGCAGGTGTGAGGGTTGCTGCCTCCCCTCCTTCCTGGGGTCTGTACTTTGTCTGTGTGTCTGTCTGTCTGTGCCAACCCCACACCCACCCTGCCGTGCATGGGGGTCCCTCAGGGTGTGTGGCACAGGACCCTTGCCAATACCCTCTCCTGTCTTTATTAGCCACTGTACAGCGGTGACGGTGATGCCAAATAAAACCACCATGGGATCCAGCGGTGTGGCTCTGTCCGGGACAGGATGTGGGGGGTCACGGAGGGTCACGGGGGGCTCTATGGTCGCTCAGCGCAGCAGCCCCAGCACGGCCAGCGCAGCGCTCTGCCCGCACACGAAGGCACCGCCCAGAACGGAGAGAACGCCCCAGGCGATGAGAGCAGCCCTGCAGGACACGAGCAGAGGCTGCCGGGGTAGAGCTGACCTCAGTAGCAGGCCACCCCTGTACCCCAGCTCCTCTGGAGCTCTCTGCAGGGTCAGCTTCCTCTGCCTTGATGCTCTGCATCGGTCCCAGTCGATGGCTGAAGAGCCCAGCACCCCTCTGGGCCAACCCCAATCTCCACTGCAATGACACACAAACCACCACGAGATCACTCCCAGTTCTGCCAGTGCCCAGTGGCCCTGCTGAAGGAGCAGAGACCCACATCCACACACCCTGTGCTCGGGCATGGCCACTCCCACACGCCCCCAGCTCCATCCCATCACCACATGCTGCCAGCCCTGTCCCCACCCCGGCTCCAGCCCCAGTCCCTGGACCCCTGGTCTGTACCTCCCTGTTCCCTCCTCCCCAGGCACACAGCCCCCCTCGGCCCCATATGAAGCCCCTGCGATGCAGCACTCACCCCAAACCCGGCTGCTGCTCTGTCCAGGGTCCTCAGCACCATGCTCCTTCTCGAGCTGTCCTGGGCAGGCTGGGACTGTCCCTTTGCAGTCTCCATCGCCCCAGCTCGTGTCAACCCCTCTCCTCACGACGAGCTCATGCTCTGGCAGGTCCCCCCAGGGGACCTCTCCAAGCCTTTGTCACCCACCTGGGTGCCCCTGCTAGCCTTCTGCCTTGGCCCCTCCTGCACTTTGGCACCCTTTGGGGCACCCTCACTCCTCCCCACATGTCCATGGGTCAGCACCTTCCTGACAAAGACCCCAATGTCCCAGGGTGCTCCCGCCACCCACCACAAAACCTCCATCCTTACTCAGACTCTGCTGCTGTCCCAGGGGCACCACAGACATGCTTAAGCACACACCCATCCCAAAACTCACCAGCACCATGTCAGGTCCCCCTGACATGGGCTGCTGCTGTGCCCCAGCCCCATTCAGGAGCAGTGACAGGACACAGGCACGATACCCAACCCCTGATGGCCTCCTGTCTCGGGGCACCCTGCCCCTCTGACCTCCACCCCAGCCCACACTGGGTGTCCCAGTGCCACCAAACCCCACAGCTCTTCTAAAGTCACTCTGGTACCTGGGCACCTCCTTGATGCCTGGACACAGCCCTCATATTGGCACATTTCCAGGCACAGCCCCAGCAGAGCACTTCCCTCCATCCCCAAATCCCCTTCCTTGCAGGGTTCCCACCTTAACCAGGGTGACCCCCAGGGATTTGCCTGGGCCGTGGCCCATGGGACACGACACTCTGCCCCTGCCCCTTCCCTTGCCCTTGAAGGGGCACACCCTGCCCCTTCCCTTGCCCCCACCGCTGCTGAACACGCACACTCACTTTTTGCGTGGCCCAAGGCTGCGGGTCCCAGTCATGCGCACGAGGCACAGCCCTGCTGTCAGTGCAGAAGCTCAGCCCCAACACAGCACCCCTCACCCAGCCCCACTGCACTGTCCCCCACAAGCACAGCCCCGCACCCCCAAAACAAGGCCAGGACAGGCCACTTCCCACTGCAGCGATGCCCATGGCACCAGTGACCCCCCACCACTTTCCTCCCTCCCCGTGTCCACTCCTGCCTGGGAAGATGAAGATGAAGAAGGCGCTGATGCCCCCGATGAGTTCGATGACTTTGCCGATGTCGGGGACGAACAGGGCGATGCCCAGCGTGGCAGCCATCCAGGTGACCGTCAGTGCCACCCGGCTGTGCCGCTCACGTGCCTCAGACTCTGCCATGGCCCCACGCTTCGGGGCTGCCCACAAGTCCTTGACCACGGATCTGGGAGGGAGGATTGAGGGGGCTGATGGCACCCAGGGGAGCTGCACCAGCTAGGGGGACACCCGGCTTGTCACCACTCCCCTCACCTGCCCAGCAGCACCACAATGGGGTAAATGGTGACAATGGAGACGCCAAAGAGCAAGCGGGCTACAATGACAACCGGGTCATTCCCTGGGTAGGACATCAGGACATCGGATGCCACAGCCTCACCAAAGGTCAGGTAGCCATAGAGCCCTGCTGACAGACAGGTGGGGTTGGCTGGGCAGTGATCAGGACAGAGGAATTCTGAGGAGGATAGATGAGGCAAGAGGAGAGGACCCCGGGGCAAGGAGGAGTGAAGGGTTTGGTGCAGGAGTTACCGGTGAGGGAGTAGATGAGCAGGCAAATGAGCATGGAGAGCACAGAGACGGTGACCCAGTGGGAGAAGCTCTGGTTGCGCATGCTGCTGTAGATGGCCACACATGCCTCGTGGCACTGCAAGGCAAGGGGGGATGGTGCTGGAGCCTCATGCAGAAACAGCCCCTACCCTCAGCGTCCTCTCTCCCACCTATGGGTTCCCTGTCCCCCTCTGACCCGTTCCCAGGCACTTGTGTCCTACCCCACAGCCACCTCTGGTGACAGCCACCGGCCCTTTCCTGCAACCTGCCCTTCAAGGAACAGCATCCCCATGGTCTGGGATGCCATGAGGGGTACTGCCCTGAAAGCTACAGCCAGAGCAGCCAGGGTGACCTACCTGGAAGCCAAAGCAGATGGTGGGAATGACACTGAAGATGGAGGTCCAGGAGGAGGACCTGTGGCATGTGGAGAGGAAGCACAGAGCAAAGGGCATGAGGCTCTCATGGAGAAGAAACCTTCATGCCATTAACTGTGTAGCCTCAATGCCACTATGGGAATCTCTTACCCAATGATTCTGGGGGAAAGGGGTGAAAATCTGGGGTGAAAGCTGGGGCTAGGAGCTACCACACACTGTGAGCTGTCCCCAGCTCAGCCGTACCACACACAGGGCCCAGTGCCACCCCTGCCCTGCCTCCAGCCCTGCCCCATGTCACTGCTCATGCCATGGAGTTCAGAGCAGGAGGGACATGGGGCTGAGCCTCGTACTTGGAGGATTGAGGGGACTCAGTCAAACGCAGGCTCTCTGCTTGCAGGTAGTATTTCAAGATGATGACCAGAGTGAGGTAGCAGGCTGCCAGTGTGCCCAGGATGCTGTCAGGGCATGGGAGAGCATCAGCACAGAGCCAGGAGGAAGGTTCCACAGGTTCCTGGGAGGAGGTAACCTGGGGTACAGGGTACCTAGGGGTGGGCCACCACAGGGATAGCCCAGGTGGTACCTGGAGTACTTCTGGAAGCCAATCTCCCTGGGGACAGAGAGCGGGAAGATGACAAGGACACAGAGAGCTGAGAGGGTGAAGCGCTGGTCCACGTACCAGGGGAGCAGCTGGGGGACCCCGCTCAGTGTCCCATTGGGGTACAGGGAATCACACACTGTGGGGGCAGCAGGGAGTCAGCTGTGCCCTGAGAGATGGCCCAAGGAGGTCGGGAGCACCACACCATGGCAGAACCAGGGAGCTCCATGTGCTCAGAATTTCCAGGAAAATCCTAGGGGTGATCCCAGCCCACGTGGGACCACCTTCCCTCACTCCTGAGAACTGCTGGCCCCAAGTAAGCCCCAAACACAGTGAGGGGAAACAACTCACGTTTCTCCAGCTGGTCGCCCACCACCCTGAGGAGGGCCACGGAGATCATGAAGAGGTTGAGGAGGAAGCAGACCTCACAGAGCTTCCCCACGGCCGCCCCGCACACGGCCCGGACCACGCCCTGGTAGGTGGGCTGGGAGCTGAGGGCCGCGGCATAGCCCAGCACCGCCAGCCCGCTCACCAGGAACACCAGCGAGCCCTGCGGGGGCAGAGCCAGCAAGAAGCACCACGCCGACCCTCCACACCCCCAGACCAGAACGGGACTCAGCAGGCCCACGGCCAGGGACCAGGTTACCGGCCGGACCACCTTGTGGCCCTGCCTAACAAAGGTCAGCAAAAGGATGGAGACCTTATGTGATACTTTGGGTGTAGATTTGGGGTTTTGGGGCATATACGGGAGCAGACACCCATTTAGTTTGGTTTAAGCTACAAGCGTGGCTTCAGCTGCAAAGAGCATCCCTAAAGTGGCAACCCAACAACCTAAGGCTGTCGCACCGCTGCCCTGGCGGGGGTCGGGACGGGGCTGCCGTGCGAAGGGGTCCCAGCCAGCTCTCCAGGTACCAGAGCAGGTGCGTCCCCTCCCTCCGCTCCTTCCCCGGACCGGCGCCCCTCGGATCCCTCGGGGGCTGCTGCGGCCGCTCGCCCCGGTGCCCCCCGCCCCGAGTCCGCCCTTACCAGCTCCACCAGGAGGGCGGGGACGGCCCCGCCGGCCCTGCCGAAAGCCCAGGGGAAGCTCAGCAGCCCCGCGCCCAGCGCAGACTTGAGCAGGATGAAGACGGCGCCGGCGGAGGAGAGCCCGGGCGAGGAGAGCCCGGCGGAGCGCCCCGCCGCCGGCAGCAGG
>VWYI01003971.1:0-36728 GCA_013399455.1 Anthoscopus minutus
AAAAAAAACATGTAACCCCCAACAGATATAAAGAAAAGGGTTGCTTGAACTGAAAAATAATTTTGGTATTTCTTTGTACTTTCTGGAATGATTTTTTTATCACTGATTAAAGCTAATTACCACATGAAAACTCAACTGCTGCTTTTGTAGAAGGTGCAAAACTTGTAGTATCAGTCATTCCTGTGACACCGACAGGAGGTGACAAAGAAGGTAGACCAGGCTTGTGGAAACAACTTACATAGGGCATGATCAATTGAACCCTTTTTTCTTCCTGGGGAAGTCTTTCAAGTGGCAGCAACTATGAAAACAAGTTGACAAACAAGCCACTATTAATCAAACGTAACCAACCCCTATATGGACAAGTATGTTTAAAGGTATAGAATGGCTTCCATATGAGGAATGGCTGAGTAAGCCAGGGATCACTCAGCTTGGAAAAGAGAGAATTAATGACACATATTGTAGAGATATAGAAAACTCTCATACAAATCTAATGGCACTGAGGAATGTGGAGCAATTTTGAAGGGTTTGGAAGTGTGCTATTGATATACTGCCTCAGCTTTGGCTTATTTCACTCTGCTGATGTGTTCCTCACTTTCTGCCTGAGATATGACTTATTTATGCTCTTGTTTTGCTTTTTATCATTTATTTTCCCTCTTTTCTCTCTTTTTGCTTCATTTTAATTCATCGTTCTTATCACAGACTGAAAAAGGCAGTTTTTGCACCTCTGGGGAAGTTTTCCCTGAGTGAGGAAGGAGGAAATTCCCTGAAGTAATTTTATGAAATTTCTGGATTGTTACTCTGAGTCTGTTCCTTGTTCAGCTAATTCAGGGTCACTTGAACTGGAGTATGCCCAGCAACGTTGCCTAAAGTCACTGCAAATGTGCCATGCTTCTAGCTCTTTACTCTTTCAGTCTGTGCATTTGAACAAGAAACCACTCCAGCCCAGAGCTGGGTGTGGCTTCAGCCAGAGTTGTCTGAATCTCTTGGTATGGGGATTTTTATTCATCTTCTCTGGAAGAGAAAAGCATATGCCCTGCTCTGGCTTGTAGGTTTGATGGTGCTGGAGGAAGATGTGAATAGTCTTGCCTCTCTGAGCAGGCTACAGTATCCCTTATTCCCTTATCTCCCTTCTGCAGCCTATGGTGTCCCATTCTTGAGTTGCTGGAGAAGCTAAAACAGAGAAACCTTATAAATATGATTGTTTAGCAAAAGATTCTGAAAATATGAAACCTATAATTGAAATGGAAATTAAAGTTAGCTTTGAGATTTAGGATACTCTGTTAGTTACTATATAACCCAAGAACAATAGCCTAGCCAGCTGAAGGACAATCCTCTTGATTGAACAATACTCTTCTGCTATAGCAAATCAAAAGATCAAAATAGAGATGAAAGTCAGTTTTGAGATACAAGTTACCGATGTTGATTGGCGAAAGCCTGGCTGGATGAGGAAGAATCTGAGGAATGTGAATACAGTATGGTAATAGAGTCACTCCTATAGGCTATATGTAAAACCCTTTAGATTTCGTGTCATGTTTTGGTTGGTTAGTGTAAACTAGAATATTCCTTATAGAAGGAGATAAAATGTATTGTAACAACAGCTTTGGCTTCTTTTGCGGGCCTTCTTTGGCCCTCTCTTAACCTCCTAATTCCTCCCTCCATCTCCCTCTCTCTCTATTATTCCCTCTAACTCCTGCTCTCTTTGCCTCCTCCCTCTTGCCCCCTCTTTACCCCCTTAACTGCCTCATCACCTACTTCTCTTAGCTCACTCATCTCTATCCCCCATGCTCTCATGGTCAGCCCCCTCTTTCCACTCTCTCTCTCTCTCTCTCTGTCTT
This sequence comes from Anthoscopus minutus, assembly GCA_013399455.1. Lineage (NCBI taxonomy): Eukaryota > Metazoa > Chordata > Aves > Passeriformes > Paridae > Anthoscopus > Anthoscopus minutus. Next base: position 1,836 of record VWYI01003971.1, read on the forward strand.
TGGGCACGTTTATGGCTGTGGCTGGCAGCATAAACAGAGCTCCTCTATGTTAATAATAAAATTATCACATGAGCAGCATGGCGTATTAGAACCCGCACCTAAGAATTCTAGCATTGAGTCTCTGAGGAAGTGGGGATCACAGGGAAGCCAGGGTAGATGTAAGCTGCTCCTGCACAATAATTGGAGCGCTGAGGTGGTTCTGCTAACTGGTGGAGTGAGCTGCTGTGCCTAGGAGGTGCTGGGAGAGCTCTCACCAGCCTGCAGGTGCCACAGCACCTTTGAAACTGGTTGGACTTGCACTGGGAACTGATACACTTCCAGTCTTGGACCAGTGATGAGAACCAGTGATTTGAACTCAGGCATTTTTGTTAAAATTATATTTTTGCATACATGCCTTCATTTTATTTTCCTGTTTTAATGGCTTGGAAATTTCTTAATGATCCTTTTCTCTCCAGGAGAAAATGTATATTCACAATTTCTCTCATATTATGAGTAAGTGGGCAGGATTGGTCAGTACATCAAAAAAAACACCAATTTTGTGTCTTAAGTTTAGATTAAAAGTTTCATAATAATGCTTGTAGTAATAATGATTAATCTCCATCATAATGACAGTATTTTTTCTGTGTAGAGAATATATATTTATACCCTTCTAAGAACACCAGGCACATTAATTGGTTTGTCTTTGCATTGTACTCTACCCTGACTACATAAAATGCTATTTAAGGCATATTTTCTTTTGGCACAATTCCACTGAAAAGAGCAAAGCAGTTTCTGCTTTAAACAGTGGGTGTGTTTTGCCAGAACTCTGAAAAGGTTGCATTTTACTAATAAATTATCCCTGTAGCATATTTTGGTCGAAGTTGGAGCATAGCTGAGCTGTAAAGCCTTCATGAAGGAGTCTGTCTGGCCTCTAGTACATAAAAAAAAAAAAGTAAGCATCCCAGTGAAAATTCCAATATAGAAAACAAATGCCACATGCTATTAGCAGTACATATATGGTTTAGAAACTGGGGAAAAAATTCTAGGGAGGTCTTCAGTACAGAGGCTTAGCAATTATAATGAAGTACTATCCTGGTTAAGATAACGGCGTCTTGACAATTTGTGCCTTAGGTTGTGTTTGGATCTAAGAAAACCTCTTGAAGAACAGCCTGTTTTCTGTACTTAAGTATGAATAAGTATCACTACATTGGTTCATTAGCATTGGTTAGTTCAACAGACTGATGACCTGACACTGTTGGAAAGACACCCAGAAAAAAATGCAGCTATCATGCTGAATTTGATTTTCTAAGCTTTGTAGCTGTTTACTTCTTTTTCCTTTGCTGCAGTTGCTGCATAAAATTTAGAGAAAGTCATTATATTCTGAGCTCTTACAGCCTTGACAAGATCAGCATTGATTACAAAAACATGAACAGAAATTTCTTTGTCCCTAAACAGCGATAAAATGTCTGAAGCTGCTTTTCACAGGAAAGATCACAGTCATAAGCATCTTGTCTCTCCTGGATTTAGCATCAAAAGAAATGAACCAAGAATAGCTCTGCTGGAGGTTTTTGTTGTCCCATTCAGGACAGAATAGCAAACTTTTATATCCCTTACTTATATACTGTAGTCAGTCATTTACATCAGTGCATTTTTTTCTCTCTGTGTTACTTAATTATCATGCTAGATACTTGTGCTTCTGCAATGACAAGTGTTTCATAGCAATAAGATTGTCTAAGGAAAATGAATAGTTTGTGTAAAAGAATTTTGTCATTTCCTTCTTTTGCAAATGGGAAGAGTGCTGTAGGGAAAAGGTGTCACTTCTTCTCCATGGTTGCTGCCTTTGCCTTTTAAGAGAAACCTTATTTATAGTTAAAATTTTGGAAGATGGGCAAAGGACCAAGGCGAGTGCTAGCAGTGCCAAGGAGAAGTGGGAAATTAGTGAGAGGGTAAGTTGAAGGAAATATCTCTCTGCTTTATAACAGACAAGGATAACAAATTGGAAATGTGGGTGAGAGGAGATGAAAGCACCCACATCATCGCAAAGCAAGAGCTCTAAAGTAAAAAAAGAAACAAATATTAAATGGTGAAATCTTGTGTTCTGATAACTTTAGTAGCTTGATATCCAGAAAAACAGAGCTACGTGCTGCTAGGCTTTCTCCCTGAATTTTTTTTTTCTCAAGTTGGACACCCTGTCACAGCTTTAACTCTGCCTGCCTGATGAATCTCAGTTTTAGAAGTGGGAACAAGGAACAGCAGCATTCCTGCATTGCTGTTCTGCTGACATCTCTCCTCCTCCACAAAACAGGGTGTGAGGATAGAGAGTCCTCATAGGAGTGCTTAGGGGATGACAGTGCCTGTGGATCAGGGAAGTGCGTGGACAAAGACTTCTGCATCCTGTTCGGCAGCTTTCCCACACTGTGGGCTGAAATCCTGCCTAAAACCTCCCCAGTCCTTTGCCCTTGGTGACAGTAACACCTTTCTGGGATGGGCACTGAGAGAAGAGGTGGCCGGGCCCATCTGCAGGACCCAAGTGTGACATCCAGCATGAGGGTTGATGGAGGATGCAGTCACCTAATGTGTTGCTCCTACTTTCCTCTGCATTACACTTTCATACCCCTGTGGGGGAAGCTGGACATTTGGCATTCACATATGTGGTGCAGAGCTCAAAGCCACCAGCCCACCCTCCAGCCTCCACATCAGAAATACACTCTTCTGCATTGGATCAGTCCCTCACTAAGGCTTTGAAAAGCAAGAGGCACCAACTGCCTCCGCCCTAGTCCTTCCTTGTTCATCACTGGTCTCAAAAACAGGTATGGTTTCCCTATTTTGGCTTAGACAAAGACTTCTTGGTATAATCAGATCTCTGACTTCATCCCTGTTGTTTTGGTGTCATGACTTGAATTAATCTTTCTTCTCTCCATGGGAGTTAAAACTTACAGTTCCCAGTTAGTGTGAAAACAAAACTATGGTTGGAGACCAAAGGCCCATCTATCTCAGATGGTGTTTTTTTCTCATAATAGTGAACAGCAGCTGCTTGGGGAAGAGAGTAAGCATGGGATATAAACATTGGATCCTGCCTCTCCAGAATGGCTCTCCCAGCCTTCAGAAGTTTGTGATCCCTAGATGTTTTTTGTGCCTAGTTGCGCTTTGGTGTTTTGAACACCTAGATCCTGTGTTTTAACCCCTTATGTTCTCATGTGAGGCCCTCCCTTTTTTATTCAGAACCACCTTTTTGGCTTAAGAGTCTTATGTGAGAAATCTCACTGAATAACTGGACAAGCTGATCTGTAGTTGCCCATATTTGTTATGAAACCTCATTAGAAATCGGTGTCCTGTCTAGTCCTCTGGCATTGAGAAAGTTTAAATAAGAGATTATACATTACAATCTTTAGTCATTCACCCATGACACATGATGTGTTGACTATTTATTATTGCCACTTACTGTATATTGCTCTTCTCCTGTCATTTTTTTTCCTCTAGCATCATTCATTAATACTTCAATTTGAGACCAATGCCTTGAATGCCTAGTAGGGAAAGGTTCCTGCAGGGAGCAGTCCTTTTACCTACTTTGATTTCTTACCAGTAATGTAATGTTTCCCCATTTGCCTACATAAGTGTCTAGGATGTTGTTTAAACAATATTATGCTTGTTCTTCCCCAAATTAGGTGAAGCTCAGAAATCATGTTTTTGAAAATATTGCTTTGATTTTCAAATGTACTTTCTGAGTTCACAAAAACATAATGTAAAGCTAAGTTTTTGGGTTTTTCTAAGGAGAAAAAGAGGTGGCAGCTGTTATTCTGATCAATTTCTAATTGCACCATACTGAATAGAAGAACTGAGACTGAGCTCTCAGTGTATGCTCTTAAAGGCATGGAACCCTTGTCACAATTACGAAGACAGTAGTTCAAGGCCAGTTTGGATGGAGGATGGGGCCCTGAGCAACCTGATCCAATGGACAGCATCCCTACCCAAGGCAGGGAGGTTAGAACTAGGTGATTTTTAAGATCCCTTCCAACCCAAACTTTTCTATGATTCTGTGGTATTAGGGCAATTTATATGGCATTCTCATTAACCCATATACCATTTTTCATGTAACTACATTGGAAAGAAACCAAACATAAAGTAATCTTTATATTAATCTCTTTTTAAAGAGAGCAAGATCTGCAACAGAAGGTAGTGTCTTCAGATGGCCAAACAGACTGTTCTTGGCTATAGCTTAGACAATCACCACAGCACCATATCCATGCAGTCCTCTTCATTCTCTTCAGCAGTAATTTTTCAGCTGAGTTGCTGTTCTGGAGGTAAAAAATAGTATTTTTTAACAAATGTCTGTTCTTTGCACCGAATTAGCTTTAAAATGTTACCCATCATCCAGACCATAGCATAAAACTGTTCACAGAGATGTAGGCAGCAGCACAAGCTGTGGCAGGGGAACTCTGTGATTGGCAGCACAGTGAGTCCTTATGCAGAGGGAGCACTGCTGAGCTCCCAGGAAGTACCACCACCACCACCACTGAATTCCCTGACACTGCCTGGGGCTGGCATGGTCAGGCTCATGTGGGATGAGCCTGAGTAGGATATGGAATTGGTTAGATTTGTGTCTGTTTGCTTCCTTACAATAGCTTCTGGTGACTGAAACGGATTCCTAAAAATGAAATAATTTCTTCAAGAAGTAAGGAAGAGTTGCTTAGGCATTTGTACCTTTCTGTAAGGTTTCTGTTCCTAGGTTCTGAGCCAGATTGAACACTGTCAGGGCAGTTTCTGAACTCAAAATATTCTTTGTATTTTCACTTAGAAAATCAGTCAAAGTAAACACTTTACTGCTTGATTATGATCTACAGTAGAAGACAAATCTTCATTTATATCTTGGAAATCATTATAAAGGAATATCACAGGTTTGTAAGCACAGCCTGCATCCAAGGTATAGCATTTATGTATATCTTCTGGATGTAAAACACGTTCATTTCTTCTACAAAAGCCACTGTTACTGCACTAAAATCTTTCATTTCCTCTGTCACTAGTGAATAGATGGTTATCCTTGAAGTTTGCAGGTTTTGCATGAAAGCATACCTGCTGAAATATATTTCTGTAGCCAAGTACTGCACGGAGAGGATGGGTTTGGAGAGGGTCTTCCAGATCTTTGTCCAAAGCATGCATTTTCTCCACCTAGAAATATTCAGTAAGGCAGATACACTTCAGCAAGTTCAAATTACTTAAGTCATCCCAAATGCCAGTAATTTCTACCTTACTTGTTTGGTTATTGGCTCATTAGGAGAGAACACTGATAAGTTAAATCATTCCTTAGCCAAAAAAAAAAATAAGAAAAAGAAAATACATTCACTGCAGCCTGAATACCTTTGATTTATGAATCTCTGATTCATTCTGACAGCTACTTAAAAATTAATGTCAAACTGCATTAATGTTGGCCAGAAAAAGAAAGGAAATGTGTGAGAGAACAAGAGTGCCACAAAATACAGTTCTGACTCTGGATGTGTTTAATGAAAGGCAGTGGTACCATTTAACTTGACAGGGAAGCATCAGTATATGTTACTAGATTCTTTCTCTGTTTTTAAATCTTTTTTAAAACTGAATGAACAAATGTGTACTTGGGCATAAAAATACACCTCTAACACTGTTGTCTCATTGCATTATTTCCCTTCTTTAATTTGCATACTTTTGATGTATGTTGGAGCTTAGTTGAAACTGAGATAATACAAATATTTTGTTAAAAAAGAGAGAAAGATAAATGAATTACTTAATTTTTCTTTTATTCTCATCCTAATATGAACATATTTGAGATTAAGAACATAGCTTAATAGCATGATCGGTAAATAGCATTCTTTATAATGTCTTGGAGAAATTATCATCAACTCGGTCAAACCAAAAAAAAAAAAAATCTGGTTATTATTTGTCTCTGCTCACATTATTTTTTCCAACAATGCTTCATTACAAGTGGTAATGTTTTCCAAGAAAATAACCAGGTAGCCTGAAATTTTAATATATTATCGGTTTGAATAAATTCCTCTTGGAATAACAGTGTAGATCACCTTGCATTTTGAAACAATTTTATTTAGTATAAATAAAATAAAATGTAGCATATATCTATATCTATAGTCCTGCCAAACACCTCATGGCCTTCAGCATCCAAATTCATTTGAAAACCTGGTTTATACCTCCCAGGGGTTGTTAGTAAAGAAATGTCTGGGCTGGACTTTGAAGACCAGGATACAGTGCTGCACTGCTGAAGCTCACATTGGATATCAGCTTGGAGGGAGAGGGATGTTGAAAATGCAAGTTACCCTCTCACACCTCCATTTGTGGCCAAATGATTCCTTCCCATCTCCATTAATGCCCCTATGAATGCAGTGCTTTCTCCTCCTGCCACAGTCAAAATACAGATAGCCATGGGATTAACAACATATCAGCTGATTTCCTGGGATTTCATCTGAAATTCTGAGGCCCCACCCCAGCATAGCTCTTTGAGTTCAGACACCCCCAGTTTGTACCTTTCTAAATGCTAGTTCATGATCATTTCATTTGCCGTTGTTCCTAGCACAGTTTTACATTATAATACATCCTATCTGTCCTTAGCTACTTAGAATAATTGGCTATTGCAAAGCATAGTTTAGGTGTAAAAACAGTCTACATGCTTATTTCATGAAGAGAAAGAACATAATAGTTTATTTGTGAGGCCATAAAAGTCATTTAACAACCTGGCAAATCCTAGATAATTTCAGGCCAAAAACTTCATGTACACAGGGGAAAAAGAACGAAAAGAAAAAAGAAAAGAAAAGAAAAGAAAAGAAAAGAAAAGAAAAGAAAAGAAAAGAAAAGAAAAGAAAAGAAAAGAAAAGAAAAGAAAAAAGTTTCAGAAATGTGTGATGCAAGTAACACCAAACAGTGCTGTACAGAAAGAAAAACTGCTGTGGAGCTGAGAATAGCTACATCAGTGAAGATCCCAGTTCACATGGTCATGACAGAAGGCTTGGCAGGACTTAGGAAGTTCCTGTTTCATCCCATTAGTGGGATTTTGCTGCCTCAGCTGTGCTGACTTGCATCCTTGTGAATGTGTATGCTGCACACTGTGTCAGGGGCTGCTCTGGGCTGCTGAGGCAATTTTTTGTGGGTTTAAACAGTGCTCTTGACTTTAAACTTCTATCAGTTGGAAAGTTGACCTACCAGCAAAGTCCCACATTTCTGTATGGGCTTGGGCTGTGGGGAGCCACTGGGCAAATGTTGAGCTGCTGTTTGGTTGCCAGCCTCGTGCAAGAGCAGTGATGCTTTGTCACATTTCGGTTGTGAAACCATGTGGGAATCTGTGATCAAAAGTGTTTCTGATCTGAATGCAGAGTTTGGAGGGGCTTCTCTGACAGACTCATGACCCTGCCAAACAGACTGTGATAAATGTATATGGAGTGTTTGATGCTGTGTGCCTCCCTTTCTCCAGATACCGTGTATCTGTAGTTGTTGTGGCTTGAGACTTCTCAGGGACTCTGCAGGCTCTTTAGTCATGCCAGGCAGCTCAGGGGAAAGACAGTTTATTGTTAACAAGGACAGAACTCCGTTAAAGGCTGCCAGCTAGCATCAGCCTACAACGTGCTCAGAGACAGAGAGAGAAAGGTGAGCCTGAGAGCATGGGGATAGAGGTGAAGAAGCAAAGGGGGAAGGAGGAGGAGGAGGGAGAGATAGGAGAGTTAAGAGTAAGGAGAGGGCAAAGAAGGATGAAGAATTGAGAGAGATTAAGAGAGGGATAAAAAGAGGGATAAAGAGAGGGATAAAAAGGGCAAGGTTCTTCTTACAATACATGATATCCTTTTCTATAATGAATATTCTAGTTTACACTAACCAACATATAACATGAAAACCAAGGGTTTTACATATAGCCTATAGGAGTGACTCTATTATCCTATCTGAATTCACATTCTTCAGATTCTTCCTTGCCTGGCCAGGCTTTTGCCAATCAACATCAGTGGTGAAAATTACTTTCATTTCTACTTAGACGTTTGTATTCTCTACCAGCAAAAGGGTTTTGTTGAATCCAGAGGATTCTCTTTTAGCTGGCTAGGCTATTGTTCTTGGGTTATATAGTAACTGACTCAGTATCCTGCGTCTCAAAGCTAACTTTCATTTCTACTTTGATTATGAGTTTCATATTTTCTGAATCTTCTGCTGAGCATTCATGCTTACAGGGTTTCTCAATTTTAGCTTCTCCAACAAAACCTCAGTAGTGCTAGAAATCTGTGTTTATGTCAACCCATGGAACACATTTTACATATCTCACCAAGATTAGTATGTAGAAACACACTGTGTAACTGGTTTCAGTTGAAACCTTCACCAGATCCATCTGACTTCCCCCTTGGTAAGTAGGAGGGAAGAGCAGAAGAATGCACAGCTTTCTTGTTACTATTTTGTCAAAGCTGGACATATCAGAGGCCTGGGTAAACACCAACCGTAGGAAGTTCAACAAGGACAAGTGACAGATTCTGCATCTGGAATGGGGCAATGCTGGATGTACAGACAGATTAGGGAGTGAGAGGCTGGAGAGCAGTGCTGTGCAGGGGTCCTGGGGGCCCTGGTCGATGGAAAGCTGAATGTGAGCCAGCAGTGCCATGGCAGCCAGGAGGACCAACAGTGTCCTGGAGGCATCAGGCACAGCATCACCAGCTGGGCAAGGGAGGGGATTGTTCCACTCTGCTCTGCACTGGGCAGCCTCACCTCGAGTGCTGGGGGCAGTTTGGGGTGCCACAATGTAAAAAAGACATGAGGCCATTAGAGAGGGTTGAAAGGAGGGCCACAAGGAAGGTGAAAGGCCTTGAGGGNGGTTGAAAGGAGGGCCACAAGGATGGTGAAAGGCCTTGAGGGAAAGCCATATGAGGAGTGGCTGAGGCCACTTGGTTTGTCCAGCCTGAAGGAGACTGAGGGGAGATCTCACTGCAGTTCATGAGGAAGGAAGGCAGAATGGCAGGCACTACAGTTCATGCAGAAGTGAAGCACAGTGGCAGGCACTGATCTCTTCTCTCCAGTGAGAAGTGACGGGACCTAAAGAAATGGCATGAAGTTGTGTCAGGGGAGATTTAGGTTGGATATTAAAATATTTTTCATCCAAAGGGTGGTTGGGCACTGGAACCGGCTCCCCAGGGAAGTGGTCAGAGAACCAAGCCTGACAGAGTTCAAGAAGCATTTGGATAGTTCTCAGGCACATGGTGGGATTCTTGGGATGTCCTGTGCAGGGCCAGGAGTTAGACTTCAGTTATCTTTGTGAGTCCCTTCCAACTCAGGATACTCTGATTCTATGACTGTCTTTTGGTGGTCACTTGTTTTACTTAAGTTTCCTTTTCTCTCTCTGTCTGATAGGCTTAGAAGATGTTGTAGCAATAATGATTCCTGAACCCAAAGGAAAAGAGATAGTGAGCCTCCTGGAGAAGAACATTACTGTGATGATGTATATAACCATTGGGACACGCAACCTGCAGAAGTACGTCAGCCGGACCTCGGTGGTGTTTGTCTCCATCTCCTTCATTGTGCTGATGATCATCTCCTTGGCATGGCTGGTCTTCTACTACATCCAGAGATTCCGCTACGCAAATGCTAGAGACAGAAATCAGGTGAGCAGGACAGGAGTAACTGTGTTTCCAAAAAATCCGCACGGGATTTATTGTAGAAGAAATTGTCAATGTGTAGTAAAAACAGAAAACCAAAAGAAAACCCAAGAAATTGAAAGGAATAGGAATATAAAAATGACTGGCTAGGAAAAGCCAAAACTTTGTCAATATAAATGAGATTCAAGAAAAAATTAATAGTGTATGTATATTATGGGGTTTTTTTCCTTATGCAAAACATGAAAAATAGAAAGGTGATGTTTGTTTGTGAAAAGATTTTTGATACATATAGCCAAATGTCATAGCAATACATTTGTGTGCAATATATATAATGTGTGTGAAGCAATGATCCATGACAAGTGAAAAAAGGAAAACGAAAAGTATTCTCACTTTAATGCTTCCTTAGAAGGGCCTTGGGCTAGAAGGACAAACATGTCCCTCTTCATTTGACAATGATCACAGGACTGTAGAGATAGCCACCAATATTATTAAACCATTGCTATTGATTTTGGCATCTTGTCCAAACCCCTTAAAGAGATAAAAAGCCTATATAGCTGAAGAGAAGTCAGCACCAGTGGTTTTATAAAACACTGTCAATCTTTATGGTAGTTCAGCAGTAAATAATAATAATAACAACAATAATAATAAATTTCATATTTTCTTGTCCGGATGCAACTGTCTCAGCAGAACTGGGAAGCTGAATTTTCTACATTCCATTCTAATGGTACAGTAGAAAATAGTAGCAATGTATGAAATCTGAAGAGATAACCATTTTATTGAAGGAAAAAAAATTCACTGTAATTCAGAGAGGTTTCTGAATGCTCAATAAATTACTTTAGTCATTAATTTTTAGTGCTGACTGTCAGCATGTGGAGCATTTATCTGAGATGGAAGACTAGTGGCTGTGGCTTGGAATAAGAATTTTGGGCTACTCAATAGGGGTGTAAATCTTTGAAGAAGTTTGGGAAGAAGTTTCCCATGATGGAGACTGCAAGCTTTGTCTGTGGATAGATCTGTTCGATACCTCATGTTCGATGCATCTCATTCTGCGCAAGGCAAAAGGGGATTTCCTTGCAAAGGTGGTAGTTTAGTAAGGCCATTAAGGGAAAAGCACTTACTGTAACTTCTCTTCCACAGCATTTACTCTCATTTACTTACTCAGGAACACATAAGTGGTGCTTTCCATGGGATTGTCCCTGCTTTTTAAGGAGAATTGTCATCTCAAGACCACTGCATCTGTTATGCTTAACCCCTTCCCGTCCAGTACTGAATGTTGCAGCCTTGCTAATGAGATTATGAGATTTATGACTGTAAATCTCTAAGTCCCACTTTATACCCTTAAACTGCTATAATGCCTCTTATCTTGTAGTAAAAATCATTGGTTATTGATAGCATGCTTTTCATTCAAATGGGAGAATCCTTTGAAAGCATGACTTTTCAAAAACTAAATTACTCTCATTTACATATAAGTTATGAACTTATCTATATCTGATAGATAAGAGAAAGCAAACATGAAAGCAAGCAGATCAAAGATCTACATGAGTTTTTAACCTTGTCCTTTCCCCTTCAAGAACGTGCAAAAAAGAACTGAGACATTTCATTCATTAAAGTAATAATAATGATAAAAAAGGATCATAAGTACTTTCTGAAGCATGACATAATGGATCTTGTCTTGCTGTGTGTTATCAGTCTGTCTTCGATTTACATTAAAGAACCAAACAGCTAACAAGAAATGCTTCCAACTCTCATTTGAATCTTTTATTTAAGGGAGACTCTGAGAAAAATGGACCACACAAAGAGATGTTGTATAACCACCAGATACTCGTTCACATCAAATAATTAATTTGCTGGAAAACTCACATGTAAATCTTATGATAGCCAAGATTGTTTTCACCTCTTTAGCCAGATCTGAAATTTCACTCTGCTTTCACTATTGCATGTATTTTGTCAGCCTTTCCAATCCAGTAAGTTTACTCTCTAAATTTAATACAGTAATTTTAATTGAATCTGAATACCAAAGTGGTAATTTACTGGTTATATCTGTGTGGTGATTCAGGCAACTTATAAACTACCTCAAGCTTCCTTCCATTTTTGGCCACATGCTCTCACCTCCTCCAGCTGGAAACCCTTCCTGATGACAGGCCCTTCTGAACTCTGGTACAGGAGTTTCCCAGCTCAGAAAGTTGAATGCCTTCTGAGTCACCAAAGGCCCTAAGTCTTTCTCCTCTCTAACAACAAGCTGGAAGTGTGGCTGGGGAGAGGAGGTGAAGGGAAGAGTTCAAGTCATTTATTAGTGGCAAATTGGAACATGCTGTATGATGAACTGTTATAAACAAGACATTAGAGTGTGTATTGCTGCATGAAACCATAAGCAAGAGGCATGTGTCCAAAGGAGGGTCACCAGAATGATCTGGGGGCAAAACCACATGGCATGTGAGGAGGGGTGAAGGGAGCATACTAAGCTGAGTGGAGAGCAGAGGAGGAAGGGCTCTGCTTCCAGCTACAAATAAGGTGGCCAGAGAGGAGTCAGAATCAGCCTCTTTCTGGAAGTGCACAGGTCACAAATTACCAACAAGGGAAATTCCAATATTTTTAAAGAAGAAAAAATACAGATTGGTTAAGCACTGGTACAAATTATCCACAGATGTTGTGAAATCTCATTTCCTGGAGATATTTAAAACTTGACTAACACAGCTCTGACTTTGAAGTTGACCCAGCTTTGAGCAGGAGGTGGGAGTACATGACCTCTCAAACACCAAAGACTTTTCCAGCCTGTGAGTCTATCTCCAGACTGCCTTGTTGCTGGAATAGCACAAGTGAGCAGCCAAGTCCTTGAAGCACTGATAAAGGAACAAGCTCCGTAGCACGGGGTGCAGAGCAGTGATTGTGTGAACTGCCCCACAGAGTTCCTAGCCTGTTGCAAGGAGCAGACATGTCCATTTTCAGTGGCTGAAAACAGGGTATTTTGTGTCTGGCTGTTATGACATACTTTAATCCTGGTGGCTATGACCCTGCCAGCACAGTAACAGTGTTTTGGAAATATGGGAGAACAGTCAGAAATATCACATGGTAATCACTTTATGGTCCACTGAAGGGAATGATAAAAAGGCAATGAATGAGCAAATTATATGGTTATGTATGGACAGGATGTTATTGCAGGACTATATAGTGCTTTACCTATAAGGAAATGCAGATACTTCTACCTCATTTTTATATAGTATCCAACTCTGTATTGCAGGAAAAAAGACATGAGAGATTAATCAGAATTTTTGTGGTTAAAAAATTAACAGCTCACTTTCAGAAGTTGTATCCTGCTGAAGATCATGAACTAGTTATGGAACAATGCAAGAATAAAGTTCAGCATTCACTCTGCTTACTGCCTAGTATATTCCCTAGACAGGGAAGAAGTAGGATACTGAAATAATGCATTTGTACCTAAATTGGTATGCACCGCTGCAGTGTAGCACACCTACTGTGCCCTTACTATGAATTATTATGTTTATATTTATACACTATCCTGTTTCATGTACTTAAAATTATTAAGGAGCCTTGGGGAAAAAGTTTTGATTTCTGCATGAAGGGATGCTCTTTGCTTAAGAGCAAATTTTTTATTGCAGCGCCGGCTTGGAGACGCTGCAAAGAAAGCAATCAGCAAGCTGCAACTCAGGACGATCAGGAAAGGTGACAAGGTAATTTTTCAAAATGCTTGTTACTAAATGAAACTCTGCTGAGGATTCCTTCAGACCTCTGGGATGAGGCAGAACAGAAATTCCAATTGCTTATTCAGCTACTGTGTTCTTTAGGTGGGGGAGGAGTGCTAGTAAGCAAGTTATGGATGGAATGGAGTGGGGAGAAAGGGTGATTTGGTTAAAGATGCAGAAAATTCTGAAAGCTAAAACATGCTAACTAAATCTGCATGCTTCCCAGTGCAAGTTTCCAGCTGGAAACACATCAGAAAATCTGACTTGCTGGTTTTGAAATGCATTACCAGATTTGCAATCTGCTTGAGTGACAGTTTTACTTTGTCACATAGGCTCTTATATGAAGAGATTAGCTAACAAATAAAAAAATGAATATGATTAATATTCTCTTTCCTGTAGGAGACTGAGCCAGACTTTGATAACTGTGCTGTTTGTATCGAAGGCTACAAGCCCAATGATGTTGTCAGGATATTGCCTTGCAGGTAAATTGAAGATGCTTTTAGTTCTAATGATCTCTACTTCAAAACGGTCTCTGCTCTCAGTTTCACACTGATGAGATTACTGAGAACTTGAGGAGGGAAGGGTGAGTTTATTATAATGGCCTACTCAAGATCTGTTTGTAAAGGTATCTGAAATGCCTCTTTATTTAACATGAAGTGAAACTACTGTTGATGGTGGTGAGATCCTGAGGGTCTAGTATGGTAGTCAGAAATTTTACCTGACCTGGGCCTATAATGAAGTCTTCAGTAATATTTTTAAACTATAGTTTTCATTCATCTGATTTCCTCACTGTTTTTTTAATTGTAATAAATGCCTTAGGAGAATTTGCCTCTGACTTGAAGGTGAGCCCTTCAAGCTGCCACAGCAGCCAGGGATAGAAGAGGCTCCTGCTCCCCATTGAGCTACTTCTTTTGCTGTCCTGGGTCTGAGAAAAGGATGATTTTTGTCAAAAAAAATTCCCAGCCATAGAAAGAGATGTACCAAGTAAAACATATACCTCATGTGAAGATCCTCTGTGCAGCACATTCACCCATAGTGATGCAACAGGAGTGCAGCCTCTTCCTCCCCTAACAGCTGTATTCATCTTTGTGTTATTGTTCTGTCATTTGTGAAGTGTTACCTAACGCAAGATTTCTCTAAGGAAATAAATTTCTTAAGAAATTTCCTAGGATCAGTTGCCCCTAGGAGAGCAACAGTGTTTGATTTCCCTAGAAATACAGATCTGAAGTGCTGCACATAAAGAGTAGGGATTTTTTTTAGTAGAATATCTTTCTTCTCCTGAGGCATGTTCATTGGCTTGACAAACTAAAATACTTGTTTATTTTCCTGCTATGTTGTACCCTAGTACATATTTGAATGATACAATCTGTCCATTTCTGTTAATTCATGTGATTCATTAAATCTGTATACTGCCATCACTAAATGGCTAACACAAAGCAACAGATTAATCATAAATTTGACCTACTGTAAATCCCCCAGAATGACAAATTGCATGTAAAGTTTTTTTGGGTTTTTTTCCTACAAGCAGACACAAACACATCACTTTATGAAGCAGAAATACAGAAAAATGAGTAATTACCAGAAGATGTGGACCTTGATTTGGCATCAAGCCTGTTTGCACCGAAGCAGAATAAAGCTTGGAAATTTTGCATGATAGAAACAGGCAGTGATTAGAGGTAGATCTACAACAGCTTAAATGTATGTCTAAGCTTAGCTTTCACTTGTGTCCCACGTCATAATTCAATGAGCCTTTGTCATCCACGGTGTTGCATCAAGCAGAGTGAATAAGAAACACAGAGTTAACAAGTGATGTATAGTGCTTGGCTGAAAACGGTGGCAGTAGGAGAACTATCTTGTAAAATATCCATAGTTTGAGCCTTAGTAGTCTGGAATTTTTAATAAAAACTCAAAGATCTTTCTCAAGGAGCAATTTCACCAACCCTGGCTTTCCTGCTACAGAAACTGCAAGGGCAGTGTTTTACATACTTGCGTTTCTGAAACATGAAATAATATTCATGATTCGTTTTGCTGTTTTCAATCTCATCTCCTCATCCAAAACAAAAAAGAAAGTGGATTAATTTCTGTTTCTGTGAAGTGAGTAGGAGTATGTTATCTTGATAAAGACTTAGAGACTCTGTACCTCAGTTAAGCTGTGTGCAGTTTCTAACATGGGAAACTAATTAAACCTCCAGTATAGCAGTGTATGAGCTCTGAAGTCAAATAGATACATGTTTCCCAAATGTCTTCTCTTTTCTGCTGGCACTGGGATAGCTGTTTTTATGTATCCCACTCTGGAAAGCTCAAGGCGAATTCCAAGTGAACTTGTGCTTGTTCATCTCTATCTTCATCAGGCAGCTCCCACAACTGACTGTAGTAATAAACTTCACTCTACAGAGTTTATTAAATTAATAAGGAATGACACTTGGCAAAAGTAAAGAGCATTGACTTGCAGCTGATTTTATGTTTAATGGTAAATATCTCTAAAGTTGTCTTTAAGGGCACTGACACAAGATCAAATGTAACCAAGTGCATTGTTCCGAGAGTGACATCTCTTGCCACACCCCTATTGCATTCTGCTTGCCTTCCATCTCCAGCTTTAAAACACCATTGTCTTTTCTGCTCTAGCTTTGGAGAAAGTACTGGTCCTGCTGCTCTCAAAGTGCACATTTTACTAAACTTTTACTAACTTTACTAAACTTCTATAGAGAGACAATATATTTCATTCAACCTTATCTCTGCTGCCTGCCTCATAGGTTCTTTTTTTGATGTTTCATTTTTTCACCAATAAAGACATTCTTTGACTTCATCCCAGCTTGTTCTTTTCCCCTGAACCTTCACTCCATGAACAACTGTGATTTCAGGGAGTTTTCACTCTTGCTTTCTCATTTTATTAGCTTCCTGTGAAAATTATTTTGTCACACACATACTTCCCTTTGATCATTCCTCTCACTATCACCATCATCATCTTCTTTTGTCCTCCTCACAAGTAAATAATGCTATACATGCACCCCTCAAAATCTCAAACCTTCTTGTTGGATACTACAGTGCTAGTCAGTCTGACAAAAATTCTAAATCCTTTACTTCAGCCCTATGTCTAATCCGGGCAACCGATGCTCTTACTTAGGGTTATCAACAAAATTGTTGGCAAGCTGAATGCTTTACAATAGTTGTACTATAATAATTATTATTGTTGTTGTTGTTGTTATTATTATAATTCTGGTCTGAGTGTGATGTGATTTTTTTTTCTTGTATGATTAAAATTGTATCTTTAAAGAAAACATAAATATACTTCAAACAAAAGCAGTGTCTAGTTAAAAAATGCTAAGTGGTATTTAGATAATAGTAAATGGAATGCTCTGGGATTTTGAGGTTCTTTTGCTTTATGCTCTCTGAGCTTTGCACAGCCACAGGAGAGTGCAGGAGGGATCCCAGGAGGCCACCACCTCTGGAACAGCACAGGGGCACTGGCACACACGTGTTGTTCTTGCCAGCTTTTTCCAACACACTCTGCAGTCTTCTGGGATGAAGACTGCAAATTCCCCTGATAATTTATTGCAGTGCTTTGATACCTTGCCTGTGGTGAAGCCTTTCTTATTGTGTAACCTAGATCTCACTTGCTGCAGTTTAAACAACATCATTGTGCTTCTTACCCCTAGGAGAGGTGGAGAACTCTTGTTTCCTTTCCCTTATAAAAACCTTTTTGTATGAGGTTGTGACAACATCTCACCTTCCTCTCTGTCAACAGATCAATTGCAGTTCTTTTGAGAAACTTTTCAACCCATCCAAATCAACAGTTTTGCAATGAATGTGGTTGTGCACAACAGGGAAAAAAACCTGTATTATTTCTAGTTCTGACTTCGATTGTCAAAGCCATGTCCAGAGGCTGAGCTTGAAACATCTCTTACTGTCTCCCTGTATGGGTCATTACTTCTGAAATCATCCATGATAGCTCTATCCTCTCCTTCCATTTAAACCTTGAATCAGTCAGAACTGCAAAAGGAGGGTTTTCTGTCGTAGTTGATCGTTTTACATCTTTTTCTTACCATGTGACAGTGAAATACTGCAGTAGCTCTCAATTTATGCTGACCCTTCTTTTGCTTGAATTTGGAACATAAAACAATTGACAATTTGTTGAATTCCATAAGCATGTACATAGTGCTATACCAAATAAACTTTCAAATACAAATCTGCGAAGCCTTCCACCTTGCTCTTCTGCACAAATGTTTACATATTCAAAACAGGTATTATAAGAACTCTAATTGTATAATGCAGTACAAAACTTTTAAAAGACAAATCTTTGATTTTCGATAGCATTCCATTATTCTGTGGCTTTCTATCAAATATTCAAGTTCTTTCTGTAATACATATTAAATCTATAATTAATGGAGTCATAATACACTCTGCTAAACTAGTATTGAGATGTGTGAAGTGACAAGATCTGTCATGTATTTAAATTACTTGGCATTGTTAGGATTTATTTTAGAATAATAGCTTTAGGAACACTGAACTTCAGATTTTAAAGTCTTTAAGGCATGGAAGTGTTCCAAGCTTTTGATGGTGAACAAATATCATTAAATTCTCTAATATGAACCCCACTTTAACTGATGCTTTCAAAGCTGGAAATTGAAAATTAAAGGGGATTTTCTGGTGTATGATAAAATGTCTTGGTGGAAACTAGGTATTTTTTATTCAAAACAGATTTTGGAAATCTGTTTTGTTTTCTGAGAGATTAATAAATATCTCAGGTTTTGTAAATGGACCGATGATTTTGGCAGAAATGTGCTTCAAATGTTTGCCAATAAGCATATTTGTGAATTTGATTATATAACTAAAGAATTTCATCATTACTTCATGTAGCTGAAAGGAAAGACATAGCCTTCAGTACCCTCTGTGAATTAACAAAGACAAGAAAATCTGTTGGTTAGACTTTAAAATGTAAAATTACACGTGCCTAAGAACTGTATGTTTATGCTTTCACCTATCAGAATGCTGGTCTGATGATGTGCTAAATATGCCCTTCCCAAGAGAGAAGGAAGGAAATGTCAAGCAGGACAGAGATCATCTGGTTTATTTGTTGTTATGCATTAGGTCAGGTCTTGCTTGGAAGGACAGCTATGAACTTTAGTAAAGTAGTGGCTTAAACTTTAAATAACACAATGCTTCATTTCATTAATCATGTTGACCTATGTTATAAATGAAATGGGCCAAATTAATAATCAAAATCATTTATTAATTTGTCAAAGTATAAATTTTGAAAAGACACAAGCAAGGTTGGCCTCGAGCCAGGTGGTCGGAGCCGGGGAAACAGAGCCTAGTCTATGCCAGACTGTGCTCATAAAGAATTGTTTCCCAAAGCTGCCTCGTCCAGCATTGCTTTGTATACATTTTTTTTCTGTGAGATATTGTTTTTTTCTTCTCCACCAGAAATCAAGGTCTGTTTGCTTTTTTTTCTTTTATGATGAAAGTTTTCCTTTCTTCTGGGGGTGGTATGAGGAGTTTTCCTGGAACTGTAGGAATAATTTAGGTGAAAATTCTTTGAAATGTGTATTTTCTGGTGACACATGTTATCTGTTTTGGTTTCATATCTCATATAGATTTTTTGGTTCTGTGCTAGACGAGTTAATATTTTCTCCTGGAGACAGCAGCTAAATGGATTTGTCTTATCAGTTAAAACTGTTCCTTGCCTTTTTGCAACATGTTAAAGTTTAGCACAAATTATTTTATAACATATATCACACATACAGGATCAAATGAGGTTTGATTCCTCAGCCAACTGATATAATTGGACTAGATCGAGCTTCCAAGAATATGTTTGCCCTTTCCCATACTTGTATGAAGTGATATAAAGCACAGGAAAGCAGTAATTTGCCCTGTAGTGACCCATTCAACTGAATAAATAGCAGTTAAATATTTGGAGTTACCTTGGTATGTTAGGTAACTGGCGTTCTCAGAGATTGCATTTCCTTGTAGAGACTGGTCTGTTCTGTGCTCCAGGCGGACCCTTGGAATCAGGCAGATATTTAGGTGATTCAAGTCTAACAATAGACCTAGCACTGACAAGCCCACCACTAAAGGATGTCCCCAAGTGCCACATCCACACGTCTTAAATACCTCCAGATATCTCTTCCCTAGACAGCCTGTTCCCAAAGCCTGACCACCCTTTGGGTGAAGAAATGTTTTCGAGCATTCCTAGTAACAGAATATGCTCTCAAGAGAGAATACAGTCTGCAAGTCATATACACACACTAAAGATCTCTATAGTCATTATTAGTTTGTTAAATTCAAAGCTAAACAAGAACTTTCAGTTCCTCTGCCTGATTAGTGTCTAGGAAAAGTGGTATCCCAGCAGCTACAGGGCTCACGTAGTTGCTTGGTGGTCGCTTCAGACTGAGCACAGGATTAGCAACAATTCCTTCAGGGAATTATGTAGCTCTCTCTCATGAGCAGCTTCTAAAGACCAGAGAAATCAGAGAAAATATTTTTTAAAGCATTGTACTTTTTTTTCTGTTTAAATGAAAAGTATCTTTTTTATTTTTTCTAATTCAGTTTATTTCTTTATACCTCTATTCTGAAAAATACTAGACCCTCAATGGCTTCACATTTAAATTATGTGAATCAGGTTTGTTTGTAGAACTATTAAGAAAAATTAACATGATTTTTACCTTTGTCAGAAAGCATCTTTTGTTTACTGACAGCCTTGAACATTTAAAGGATATGAGGTTTGCTAATGCATTTTGTATGTTTTCCCTAAGTCTCTAAATATGTAGTCTTCTATTTCAAACAGATTGAAATGTGTTTGAGTTACTGCAAGAATCATTTTAGCCTTATGTGTGTAGGACCTAGTTCTGCAGTCCTTGCAGAGGTCACAAACTGCACCAGTTGAAATACTCTCAATTCAGAATCATCTGGTACTAAGTGGTAAATTGTGGTGTGATGCATTTGAATTAAGTTACCCTGGTTTTCATTGCAGGCATCTTTTCCACAAGTCCTGTGTAGACCCCTGGCTGCTAGACCATCGCACCTGCCCGATGTGTAAAATGAATATTCTAAAAGCACTAGGGATTCCGGTAAGCACTTTTCAGAGCAGCCCATCAGGGCAGAAGAGAAACACCAGCCACCTGAGTATATCCCTTTGCCTGTCTGTTCCCATCTTACTCTTTCTGCCGTATTATTGAATAAGTAATTGATTTATTAAGGGAAGTACAATTGGAAATGTCTGAGTCTACCTCTGTTCTGTATCCCACTTGTATTATCAAGGAAGAGTGTGTATAAGGGAGTTGGGTGGGTATTGAGATTTATGTGTCTGTGGCTGTCTGGTTGGTGGAGGAGAAGGTTGTTCACTGGTGTTTTGGTGGATTTACAGAATCTTTCACATAGCTTTCAGGCCTGGGTTTTTCTTTTTAATCATGCTCTCGGTTGAAATTTGCAAACAGAAAGTCTGTAAATAAAATTTTCTCTGCTATACTTGTTGAAGACAACTCATTGTTCATTCTGGGGAAGCAAGTCCTTTTTCTGCAAGATTTCTCTAAAAGTCTATCTGAAGCAAGATCTGTACTCCTAAATCCAGTTAAGGACTATTTCTCCCACTTACTAGGCATGTGGTAGAACACATGACATACAAGAAATTGTTAAGCCCTTTGTTTTTGGGAACATTCAAATGTAGTTAGAAACTGCCAAAGCAATCGGCAGTTTCTAACCTCATTTAAAATCCTCCTAAGTTGAATGTTTGCATTCAGATAGTGTATGTTGTGCCTGCCATACATACAGTTTCCCAACTGGAGCTGTCAAAGAGCTCAGGGGCTTCACCAGGAAAGTGTGAGTCACTCTCCTGCACTGTGCAAGGCTTGTGAAGTTCAATACTGAAACCTCTCCAGTTGATGCATTAACAGGTGCTGTAAATAGCCCCCCAAGTTTCAGTCAGTGATGCACCACTTCACATTTGAAAGAATTATATAAAGTAAAGCAGCTGAAGTGAACATATTGGGGAGCTGGTATAGCCATTCTCAGAGAACTCACTTTCATGGAGACTAGGATGCAGGTTGCAGGCAGATATGTTGATAAACATAATATAATCCAAACTAAAAACATGCAAAGGGGAAAAAGAAGCAGGGCATTGTAGCTAGGGTAATGCATCAAAACAGTTTTGCTGCTTTTTCTGCTAAACACGTGTGTATATTGACTTTAGTATATTGAGAGGTGATGCAACTGTTAAATCAGTGCTTGAGATGAAAAACCAGAATGAAGGCTAGCTCTGCCATTCAGCATCTCTGCATCTAGGCTTAAATATAGAAATATTTCCCCAGGCTCCATCACAGCTCACAGGCCTGCCATGACCATTTACACAGGGTAATGACACCTCTTCTCCTTACCCAGTGTATTGTTTCATGGCTTCCCAGTGCATCTGACAGCACCACACAATTTCTGCTCTCACACTGGCCCACTCACATTTTTGTCCAAGCACTTCATTAATGTGCTTTTTGTCTGGCTTCATAATCAGGAGATATAGGCAAACCAGACCAATGCTTTCTGGAGGCCTGCAGTGAGAAATTAAGGACTTCCAAGAAGTTTAGGACTGTTAGAATTTATATCCAGAACATGGCTCTTGTTAAAAATAGGTTAGAAACTGTTGTAAAATAATTGTTAAGCATGTACTGTTAGTTTGGTTATTATATTGTAAAAGGGGTTAAAAGGCTAGTTATAAGAAATACTGTACTACACACAAGAAAAGTGTATCCCCATCCCCAGTGAACATAAGAAAAGTTTATCACCAACTCCCAGCAAAACGAGCCAGACTAAACAAAGTTATAATGGGCCAATCGAGCACCTTAAACCTTCATGCAAATGAAAGGATCCAAACAGAAATCAATCCAGAAGGACAAAAAAACAAGATAAAAAGGGACATCTTTTTACCGAGGGAGGTGTGCCACTCCATCTGGAATATCGGTGCTGCTCAAGAGGACCCAAGCGCCGCTGCTGCAGCATCCTTGAGGGCAACGCTCCTGCCTGGCCCATGGGCCCCTATGCTTTTTAGGCCTTTTCTTTTTACAATAAATGCTGAAATCACTCTTAGTACCAGGAATCTGGTCCCCTTTTTAACAGCTCTCACTGGCTTCACTGGTTGCTGCTGAAGACTGAGCATGTGCACAGTCTGTTTGAGGTTGGGCACAGCTAGTGCAACAAAAAACATGCCCAGAGACCATGTGTAGAAGTTTTTGTTTGCATGGCTGGATTTCGCTGCCAATGAACAGCTCTGTAAGGCAGCTATAGAAGTACCTAATTGCCAGAAATAATTGAAGCACCATTCCATTTCCTCAACCGCTGTTTCCCTTCTCATAGCTCCCTTTCCTCTCTGTACAGCACAGCAGTGTGGGGATCCATCCTGCTCTCCTCATCCACTGAGAGCTTTCTGCATAGAGCTTCTGTGGAAATAATTGTACTGGGCATGTAGTTAAAGATGCTTCTGTAACCTACATGAGCAGCAGGTTCAAATTAAAATTTCCAATTCAGCTTTAGTGTTGGTCTGCTGCACTAAAAATAAAGCACTTGGATGTTAATGTTCCACTAGCAAAGTTTTTTTAGGGGACTTTATTGTATGAATTTCTGCAAAAATTTCCTCTAGGTTGTTTCAAGACAACAAGCTGTAAACAGCCTTCTTCATCTCTTGGAGGAAGCATATTGACTTACATGTGTTATGGATATGTTCATGAAGGGAGAGCCTTATCCCTCAAAGTGACCTATAGGAGCTGCTGTGACCAAATTGACCAAAGGAGCTGCTGTCCATGGGAGGCTGGGAGTAGATAGTAGCCCTTGTGTCAAGTTTGCTCTGGCTGACAGCAAAGGAAGTGAAGGTATAAGAGCCTCTAGTGGCTTGAAGGTTAAAAATTCCTGCTATGAGTTGCTCCTCTTCTCTTTTTTCTACCTTCTCTTTGTAAAATACACCTCATCTCCTGTTTATTCCTTTCCTGCCTTATGCTCTCTTCTGCTTCTCCTCTGCATAACCTCTCCTATCCGACCTGTGCCCTTTTGAGCTACTGCTCAGCTCACAGGACCTGTTTTCCACCCACACAGAAATCATGGTGCCCTCATCATTCTCACTTCCCAGCACCAGCTGAGGGCAGCCTGGGGTGGACATCATTCCTAAGGTGTGATTTCTCGTGCTCCCATGAGCCAAAAAAACCACCAGCACACATGAATTGGTGTTTTTATAGCCTCATCACTCAGCCAGATGTCCATAGGCTGCTGTCTGAAAAGATGTTGCCCTGAAAGAACTTGTAAAGTTCTAGGACTTCTCAGTGGGAGATGGCAAACATTTCTGTAGAGTGGATAAACCAAAATGTCATCCCCTAACCATATTCTTGAGTCTTGCTGATCCCTCTTAGCTGAAATTTCCACACACAAAACAGAAGTGCCTTAGGCAGGCATCAGCCTCTGATGGCAGATGGGTGCAAATTTGCCAAAGCCCTTTTGCAAGCTTTTACAATGGGAGGAATGACGAAATCTTACCATGGACAAGCTATGGAGTTTTTTCCCTGCCAGCTGCATGTTTGTCCTATGGTTGTTATTTAAGACCTGGCTTGCATGTCTGTGGATATATTGTGCTTCATTTAGAAGGCAGACTTTGGATTTCGCAGGAAAGATTGATTAAACCCCGAGTATCTAAGTGTTTCAATTCAATTCACAACTAAACTCTGCATTTACTTTGTAATAGAGACTTAAAATATTATTTACCCTAAACTCAAATTACCCAGGCAGCCGGAGACACCAAAACTCCTGCTGGAATTTCCACTCTTTGATGGTAAAACCAGCTCAGACTACACCTGCAATATTTGAAATGAATTACCAGTGCAAGTGTCTATCACTTTTGAAGAACTGCATTGCTATTGGGACAATCATATCACGTAAAATAGTTTCCCTCTGCTTCTCCTGCTTTTCTGCAAACATCCGCTGGATATGCAGTCAGGTGCACTTTTGGCAACAGATTGTATGACAACTTGAAGCTATTCACTAAGAGCCTTAGCCAAGTCTTCAGAAGTCAATACAAAGCTTTCCCTTGACTTTAGTGGAATTATGCTCTCAAAGCACTTACATGCAGGGCACAAGTGAAACCAATATAATTAAACCTAGCAACTGTATCTGGGTCACTCTGGAAGCCAAAGCCATAATGGTTTGGGGTTTTTTTTCTGATCAGTATTTCATAAAATTAGTTTTATAGCATGCTGCTTAGTTTTGGGCATTTTTTCAATTAAAATTATTCAGGAGTAAAATGATTATTTATAGCAAGCAATATTATTTTTGCATCTTTAATGTTTAGGTTGGCCTTCAGTTATAATCCCTCTCTTTAAAAGGTTTGAGTTTTGATAAAACCTCGTTCTAGGAATAACTAGAATAAGAGCAAAGGACAGACAACTGGTTCCCTGAAAAACTGAAATCATTTTGTCCTATAGGAGAAAGGAAAAATAGGCCTTTTGGTTTTAATATACACTGCCATCAAAGGTAAATTAAATTAAAAATTAAATTCTGAAAACAGTGTTTTATAATAGCTAAGAGAGAGGGAAAGAATGATAGCTCTAAGGGATCATTTTGGATCCCTGTCCTACAGGTAAGTGATTGGTACTTCACTTGGAAATGTACAGATTCGATGAATTTCATTAGCACCTGGTATAGTTGAATGTGATTTATTTATCCCAAATCTGAGGCATTCTTGCTGCTTGTGGATTAGACTGGAGCCAGACAACAAAAATGCTAGTTTTCATTCCAAAGTTCAGTTTGTGGATACAAGACTGCTTAAATTGCCCTTCCTTTCCATTAGAAACATTTGTGAAAAAAATACTTAAGAGGTGACAATAATCAGACAGGGAATTTGTGAAAAAGAGAAAACATGCTAAGTTCCTAATTCTGAAAAAAAAAAAAAGTGAACTTATGGTAATTTTCCATGGTTGAATTCAAAGGGATTTCTCTTGTGCTCAAAATTTAATTTATCTAAAAGCTTTTGCTACATCATAGTTTCTTGGTGCCTGCTGTTGGAGATAGGCAGGTAGTGCGATTTTTTAAAGTGCCTTGGCATGTGAGACAAGTAGGAAAAAAAATCAGATCCACCAGAGTACACCTCCTCTGACACTGGCCATCTGAATGTCAGGTTTCCAGTCCAGCAGCTTAAGCCCTGTCTCTGCTTAGTGCTGAGCAGAGGGAAGGCAGAGGGAGCAATTCATATCTAGGGCTAGGGGATGAATCACATGGCAAAAATGTCTCAAACCTCTGAAGTCAGAGGAAACCTGAGTAACTGATCCAGACTATCTGTCTAGTTCCTGTAAAGATAAATGGAAAAAAATTAACATTTACTAATTTAATAAGGCATCCACATATTGCAGTTCAGTCTCGCTATATCTCTGTCACTGGTCTTGCTTCACATAGCAAGAAAGATTGTGACTCAAATAATGCTCTTCAGTTTCCCATTATTGTCCATTTCTTTTCTCATAATTGTATTTTGTAGGAAATACAGTATTAGCAAAGGAAATGATCTTTTGATGTTTAGAAACTTGGCTTAGAAACTTGGCTTTATCTTCTGGTTTTGCACCATACACATAGATGCACTCACAGGCAGTTCTTTTTGAATTCTTACTCCTATAAACTCAGATACTGGCTCTGTAAAATGTACATTTCAGGAAAAGATAATTGTTGATAACAGCTCCTGTCTCTGTTTACATTTCTGATCTGATTCAGCAATCTGCCTATGTTGAGCAGATCATACCAACTCTTTTTTGTAATGTGCACATTCCCAAACTCTTTTAAAAGTATAAATAAGAATGTTTAGCAATTGTAGGTGACACAGTTTAATACTCAATATTTCCATGGCATACTTTGGATCTCTCTTCCAACAGATTGTATTAAGTTTTAAGTACATGACAACAAACTCTGTGTTTATATGTTGTCATTTTCAACATTGAAATAAAGGAAAAAAAACTGAAGAGATAAGAAGTAAATTGAATCTTTTTATCAGGTAGGAGCTTGATTTTTTCCTTTTTCCTCCCATTAGCCAAATGCAGATTGCATGGATGATATACCTCCAGACTTGGAAGCATCCACAGGAGGACCACCGACCAACCAGATCACAGGAGCCAGTGACATAACCGTGAACGAGAGCTCGGTGGCCCTGGATCCTCCAGCCCGAACCATGGGAGTGCTACAAGTCATCCAAGACATAGACTCTTTTCCCCAGACTGGCGAGGCTAACTTCACAACAAGCAGTAAGTTCCAATTTCTGGCAGGATTTGCACTGAAATAAATGTCTAGAAACCTTAACCACAAGCCCATCTCTAGTGAGTGGCCTTTGAGGGCTTATCACTGGAGCACTGGCCTTACTTGATGCCCAGCAGGAATCTACAGGGTAAGTAAATTTAATTATCATGTGTTCTGATGTACAGAACTGATGGTCAGAATTCCTGAGTGCTTGAAAGCCAGAGTGCAGTTAAACAACGCTGATGATTTGAACAAAAACAAAAGGAGAATTTTACGTGTTTTCAGTGTCATTAGTTTTCATTTGTGTAAGGGGTGTAAGTGATAACATTTGAACAAGTAATGCTTAAAATGTCTGCATATCTCTCTGTTCCTAAATATTATGTTCTCTGTTGAAAAAGTGCTTTTGACAATTTAAAAGGGATGTTGTCAGCTGTTTTGAGTGAGGACTGTGCTAGTCTAAAATTCTTATTTTTAGGTAAAATAGCAGATCAGTAGAAAATACCTATATGTTTCATACTTGTTGGTGTATTGACAAGACTATGATAGAAAATTATCAGATATTCTTGAAGGGTCTTAGAAGAATATGATAAAATACAGTTTTGTGTATAGAGTTTGTGTAGGCTCTGGATAAAATATAGATTTTCAATGATTTCTAGGTACTGCTATGGGCCTGGGCATGAAAAAGAAGACAAGTAATAATATTATGTGTAAAAGGTAGGAGAGACATGATAGCACTAAGCTGAAATGATTTTACATTACTCTTCTTACTCTGTGGAGAGACTTGATAATCCCATTTTTTCTCATGTTGTAGCCAGTGTCATGGAAGTGAAAATAACTTCTAGAAACACTGGACTTCTGACCTTAGATACAGGTGACCCAGAAATGGAATTTTTTACATTCTGTTTTGTGGATTTCAGGTGCCAGGTTTGATCCTTTTATGGTCTAGATTCTGGATCCAGCAAGAGGTAATGTCTTGGTTTGAAAGGCATGGGTTTGCTAGGCAGGAGCTTCCCTTGGAATGAAAAAGGTAAACTTTCTGAATTAATATAATTTTAGAAATTAAGGGGCTCTTAGGCAAAGATATGGGGATTGGAATAACAGTTCTTTATTAGTATCTATAACAAGGTAAATAAATAACAATAACTAAGGTATTATTAACAAAACAGAACCAGGAACCCTGCGGCAGACTTCTCAGCTGAGATAAGAAAGGATGGAGAAGAGGCTTTGCTTCACAAACCCCCAGAGGGCAGTCGATCCCAGTGCCCCTGTAGGATTTTGAGGATATTTAGCTGGAACAATAGGAATGAGCAGAAATCCTAGGGCAGTGGATATGATGTATCAAGCTCTGCGGCAGTGGCTGGCACTGTAGCACGTCCTGGCAGGACAGGAGGTGCAGGGCTCACAAACTAAGAAGAAGAATAAAAAAGGAAGAAGAAAAGANTCCCCAAGCCACAACAGCTCTGAGTGTGTCCTGATCTGAAGTCAAAGAAACAAGCCAGCCTGCAGCTGCCTTTGCCTTCCTTTTTACCTGCCCCACTTCTCCCTGGGCCTAGCTAAACTTTTTGTCTTCTTAAGCACATAAGTGGAAAAAACAAATGGGGAAAATTCTATAGGTGATAAGGAATAAAAGGAAGGACACTTAACCCCTAAGAGGTGAGCAGCAAGGTTATAATCCCAGCCATCTTCCATGGCCAGCCTGCCAGCAGGGAGCATTCAGTTTTGTCAAGTCTCCTTGAGTGCTGGCAAGAGCTGTTCAGAACATGATGGAATGTTTTTCTTGCCAGTAATTGTTTTAAAATGCATTTAAGGCTGATTTTAAAAACAAAGGAAAGATGGCACCACAGTGTAATAAAGATTGGGCTAAATGCTGGTCTCTGCTCTGCCCTTTAGCACTCCAGAAGCAAGTAGGTCCTCTCATGGATAATGGTCCTTGGCCTGCAGTTCTCTGCAAGGTCTCTACCCTTATGACTGGGAAGGAGGGCTGTGGGGTGCCCCTTACATACACAGCTGCATGACATATGCTGAGAAAAGCCAGCAGCCTGGTCCAACACCCAAGCACAAGGGGTAGTAGTCTGTGCTTTTCATCCCAGGATCCTGTCAGGCTAAGCAGCTCTTCTGGTTTCTTACCAGGGATAACAGTGGTGTTGAGGCTGCCAGGGAGTACAAGAGCTCAGTAACTCTCCAGTCACTCTCTTCCCTCCAGATTTGTTTCAAGAATTTGTAGAAGGAACAAACACATTTTTAATTCATTTTCCAAGTTGCCAGCTAAGTTAAGTAACTGGGTGAAAAGAGCCAGCAGAACACTGCAAGGCCTACAAAGATGCTTGAATTTGCCTTGATGACCTTTGTTTTCCACCTTACTCTCCATTTTTCCCCTTACCTTTGATAATACTGGACAATAGACCTGAAGATGGGACAATCTTGAGGGCTGACAGCAGAGCCCATGGACAAGGAACTTGCATCAAGACCAGGAACACAGACAGCAAAATACAGAGCATCAGGAGATCCTCATCACCTGAAGAAAATGGCCATGCCCAGGGAAGGACTGGGAAAAGGGGGTTTTTTCCTGGTTATATGAGAGAAAGCAAGAGATGAGAGCAGGGAGAAAAAACTGGCAGATGGCCCAACCTCTGTGAAGGTTGTGAACCTCACGCTGTCAGAAGTGTGGATGGGGAAGCAGGCCTTCCCAGTTGTTTTGAGAGGAAGGAAGGCCTGAGGAAAGCTCTAAGCACCTTAGAACCTTCCGAAATATGTATACCTGCCTATGCTGTGATTTTTCACACAGTGACTCAGGGAAATCTGGTTTAATGCTTAGTTAGCTGCTGTCATTCATTCATCATTGACGTGTAGACATGAACCTGCATCTAGATTTCTCATCTAAAGGGCAATGCAATACTTGAGTATTTGTCAGTGATTGATGTGCAAGTTTCCCTGCTGTTATCACCACATGCAGCATGGTGCATTTTGCAGTAGTTCCCAGAAAAGCCACTTAGTCCCTTTTTGCAGCAGAGGTGCAGCAAAAAAGAGGTCTTTGGTTGGCAGTTAGGGATGTGTGATAGCTATAGCTAGTCTATAACTGCACAGATAATTTGGCCATGACAGACAACTTAGCTTATTACAGAATTGAAGTAAACAACTCCCCAGGTATGAAAGTGATAGGCTAAATTCAAGCTTGAACAAGGGAACCCCAGACAATCCCTTTAAACCAGGGATGCATGGATATCATTGGTCAGTAAGCTGGGTGGTGCTAAGATGTTATCCAATCAAGTGTGTAAGACCTGGAAATTTGAAAGCCCTATAAAAGGAGGCGCCTGACAATAAACTTTGACTGTTGCTACATGAACCGGGTGTGTGCTTGTACTTTACCTGTCTCCAAAACTATGTGTTGGGGGTTAGGTAGCCTTCCTTTTGATCCTTCTTGGCTATGGAATTTTTCTCCATTAGCTAAGAAGAAACCTTACTGTGGGTACTTATTGGGTGCTTAAGAATGACAGAGTTTGGCTGGGCCCAGGGGGGAAATGGAGTCAGGAAAAAGGGAGGGCAGAGACAGCTGCAGGCAAGCTGGTTTTCAGTTTGAGAGTGGAACACTCTTGCAGAGCTGTTTTTGCTGGGAGAGAAGAATTCTTCTGCTTCTTCCTCCTCTTCCTCCTCCTCCTTTGTGGGCCTCTCATCCCCTGTGCTGCAGTGCCAGCCACCACCACAGAGCTTCTGATGCAGCTCGTCCACTGAACCAGGACTTTTCCCACAGAGCTTTTGATACATCTCATCCACAGGCCTGCAATTTCTGCTCATCCCTGCCGTTCCAGCTGGATGTTCTGAAGAGGCCTGCAGGAGCACTGGGATTGCCTGCCTGGGGGGATGTGAAGCAAAGCCTCCCCTCCACCTTTCCCATCGTGGCCAAAAAGACTGCCACGGAGTCCCTGTTTCTGTTTCATTGTTAATGCTGTGGTTATTGTTGTTTGTTTGTTTGCTTGTTCTACATACTAGTAAAGAACTGTTATTCCTATCCTCATATCTTTACCTGTGAGCCCCTTGATTTCATAATTATAATAATTTGGAGGGAGGTGGTTTACATTTTTCCTTTTCATTTCAAGAGAGGTTTCTGTCTTCCTTAGCAGACACTTGTCTTTCAAACCGAGACACTGTGATAGGGCTGAGTTCCAGCAGTTAGTGGAATTTGACTCTCTGGTTGCCTCATGTGAATTTGGAGGGCTCAGGCAGTCTGAAAATTAGAACTTGGCATTGTAGGCAACCTGAACTCTTAAGGCAGTGAAAGGGGAACATCTAGGACCTTATATATAGCTGTGGTATGAATACAAATGCTAACTAAATCAGAGGGCAACTGTAGGCTAAATGACTGAGTCATAGCTGTCAAAGTAGATGGAACTTCATAGGCATTGTGTCTGTTTATTGTATTTCTTGTATCCAGAATGCTCAGTTACACAACTACAGAGCTTGCTGAGCGTGCCCTTTCTGTGAACTAGCCTGCCTAGGAATTTGTAAGTGATGACACGGGTTGCTTCTAGGAATCTTTGCTGAAGTTGCTAGGTTCTGGCCTCTTTATATGGCATTACTAATGGGAGCCTACTCCAAGGCTGAATCTGCGCTACAAGTTTTTGCCCCCTTTTTATTGAATCTGTCCATCTCCAAGACTCCAGTGTGGCCTTGACACAGCAGTCTGCACCTAGCACCACAAATCCTTTCTCCCTTGTTCCTCACAAAGTTCAGTGATCCAGGAGGTAAAGGACTTGTCACCTTCTTTCCACCCACTTCTGCAACACTTTTCACTTCATTGTTGTGACATTCTTTTTTGTCTGTTTAATCATTCTGGTACTGTCTTGGTTTCAGTTTAATTTCCTTTTCTGTGTTTCCAGTGATTATTCAGAGCCAGAAGACATCCCATAGTGTGTCTGGAGGGAGCATATTCCCAGAATACTGTTCACATTGGGTAAAATTCTGTCTCCATGGTGGCAAAGCTCCTGCCTACTTCAGTAGGGTCAGATTTTAGTTTCCAGAACTCAGACAGTGCTTTTCTTCTTATTTTTGTGTATATGCTCAGCAGGTATCTCGCCTTCTCTCCCTCCCTTTTGCTCCCCATGCTTCTGATGTCTTTGGGACCCTTGGAAATGTAGTGTACTATGAACATCTGGATGGGACTAAGCCCTAGGGTTCCTTGCTAAACGAAGAATCTCCTGTTAAATTGCACTGAGCACTTAAAAATGGACCAGTAGTTTACTCTCAGCTGCCTTTTAGCAAGATCCAAGCCTTCATCAAGTTGCTTGGGTATATTCGCAGCCCAAAGTCTGTTCAGTATTTAATACTGATGACTGCTGTATGTGGTCGGATATTGTGTAGGATCCTGGAACAGCATCTTGTAATATATTTCTGTAACAGGTAACCTGAAAAGGTTGAGATGGAAAAAGTGAAAAACTAGAGTTTTGGAAAAAAAAAAAAGGAGGAGAGAGTGGATAGGGGGAAATAGTGTGAAATATATAACAGTTCACATCAGCTGAGTTTACTGCTTTGACTTTTTCAGCTCTCCAGAGCATATGAAAGAAGACAAGGATCTTTTTCCACATTAATGCATCATAGCAATCTGAGGTGCCTAATTTTTAGTAGTGATTTATGCAAAATGCTAACATTTTTTGAAATCTCGGTGCAGGTGGAATTTCCTGCTCTACAAATGATATGAGTGTGAGCTGGACTTGGCTAAGATCTGAACTTGAAGTAGCTCTGTGCAGGAGCTTCAGGATCTCTGAGCAACAAACCAATATGATTTCACAGAAGCTCTTTATTGCTTACATGATGCACTTATTTATAGATACTAAAACTACTGTTCACATGATCTTGCATTATTTGATTGGTGCCTCTAATTTGTCCAGTCACTGAGCATGCACCTCTCAGGATACATGATTGGTCAAAGTGCAGGTGTTCAACTGCCCTCTGTTACCTGGTTCTTGTGGTCTTGTTTTTCTGTTTCTCAGCTTCTTCTTTCGTATTTTAGAACAGTTTATGTCTCAGCAACTTTGATGAATTCCAGAGGGTCTGATAAGAATTCTAGAGGCAATTGGGCTGGAGCACACTGTGTCCTAAGTTGTTCAGATACATTGCTACAATTCTCCCTTCTTCCTGCACCAGCCAAACTCTCTTAACTGTATTTTCTACCAAATAGGTCACCAATTTTATTCTAAACCTGAAGCATTAGCTAAAGTAACTTAAATATTGATTCTGGGCTTGGTAACTGGTAAAGCTACACTGCTAAAGGCAAACTAAGCAAACAAAACAAAATATAAGGATTTGATTGAACTTCATATTTCATTAAAGTTATCTTTTGGCAAAAGATTTTTTTCTCAAATTTAAATTTTCAAGCAAATTTTTCAGCATATTCTTTTTGTTTCTTCCTAATCTTGTTTAAACATTACTCAGTGATAAGTCACAAAGATACTTCATGCACATTCAATTTTTAAAATTTGAGTATCTTGATTGTTTTACAAATTCTTCTTTTTAACATGAATTGCGCCACACTTTTGCCAAAAGAGCTCTACTCTTTACACCAATATAAAGTCCAAGGTTCACAGTTTTGCAAATGGAACAAAAATAGTTTTCAATATCCCTCAGGGAAATAAAAAATTACTATTGTTTTAAGGTCCAAATAGTTGAGACTTCAGATGTGCTGTTTAAGCAGGCAAAAGTCTATCAGCAGAAAATGTTGATCCTTAACATCCTTAACATTTGAATGTTCTTTCAAATCCTGAAACAGGAAACAGCTGAAGAAAATTATTAGAGGCACAACATTATGATGATAACATAAAACTTGTTGGTAAATTGTCACTGTAGTTGTCAGACACAACTGTGTCTTAGCTGTCCTTCTGTTCTTGTTTTACTACAAAGGCTGTATGTATCACAGAGTCTCATGTTTTCGGAGGCAGTCAGTGTCTGGCCAGATGAATAGGTGACTATTTTGAATCTGTTAATAAAACATAGGCATATCTCCTTTTTAAGTTACTGAATCATTTAGGCTTAGCTGTGGTACACTTAATTGGGAATTCAGATTTTACAATATTTTCCAAATTTTTTATGTATTCAAAATGAATTGTAGTTTAAATTTCTAATGTACATATTGAATTAATTGAATGTTTTTAGGGCATGATTCTTTTTGTTTTTAAAAGTGCGATGTACCTCTTTCATCATGCACATGAAAAATATCAAAACAACACTGTATACATAATGAACAAAAAACCTACAGTAGTTAAGACATTAATCAGATAAACATGATTAATAACACAGATGAAATTACTGTTAACTGCTAAAACACTGTACCAGCATCTCAGAGTCTGCAAACAGCTGATAAACCTCAAATCAGTGAATAATTGGTTAATCATGTCTGGATCATGATTCTTAAGCCCAGTTTTAAATTAGAACAAGTTAATTTTGCAGAAGCCCTTTATAGTTTACATGATGCACTTATTTATAGACTCTAAAACTACTGTTCATATGATCATGCATTATTTGATTTGACTGGTGCCTCTAACTTGTCCACGCGCCAAGCACACGCCTCTCAGGATACATGACTGGTCACAGTGCAGGTGTTCAACTGCCTTCTGTTACCTGGTTCTTGTGGTCTTGTTTTTCTGTTTCTCATCTTCCTTCTTATTTTAGAACGGTTTATGTTTCAGCAACCTTGATGAATTCAAGAGGGTCTGATAAGAATTCTACAGGCAGATTGGCTGGAGCACACTGGCCTAAGTTGTTCAGATACATTGCTACAGCTCTGAGCTGTAGAGGGTGGTTTTCAGAGGGTGATTTTAAGGCCTGAGAAGGCTATTGCAATATTCTGTGGGTCAGGCTCAGCTCAGATTGAATGATATCATTTTAAAAAAGTTGTTTTCTGGGAAAGTAGCATCTGGATATTCTAAAGGTATGCTGACACTGGCAGGTTGTAGTGGTTTTAAAATTGCCAATTTGAAATTTCCTGGCCAACGCACCAAAGAATGTTGTGGGTTTAGAGCTAGCCAAAACTTACCAGCTCACTTATTTTCTGTTGTGAGATATGATTTCAGAGGAAAGGAAAACGCAGGCTTAAACTTAAGACTATAAGGAAAATTTATTAACAAAACAAACTAAAAAGAAAATGAAAAGTCCAAATGAAACTTCCAGAACACTTCCCTCCCCTACTCACTTATTTTCTTACCCACCTGACAACATAAAAACGAAATCTGGGATTTTTAAAATCAGTTATCACTTCTACAATAATCTTTCTTCAATTCTCATAGGGCAAGGAGTCTTCTTTTTCAACACCTTGGAGATATGTCCACAAGAACAGCTCTCTGTGGCTTGCATCTTCACAAAACAGCAGCTGCCCGGTTCAGAAAAAACTC